>JANRMT010062832.1:2745508-2809186 GCA_026402145.1 Polypterus bichir lapradei | reverse complement strand
TGGAGGAAGGAGGAACCGGGAGAGCGGCACTTTTCCCTGGGCACCCAGATGATCCTTGATCCCTGGGGGACAGCACTTCTGGGACACCAGGAAGCGCTGCCAGACCAGGGATGGTTTACACCCGGAGTGCTTCCGGGTGCAAGGGCAGCACTTCCACCACACTGGGGAGTGCTGCTGGAAGTTCATCGTCAGGCACCTGGAGCACATCTGGGGCAAGATAAAAGGGGCCGCCTCACTCCATTTGGAGAGTTGGAGTCGGGTGGAAGAAGGACGAAGCTTTCAAGAAAGGAGTGGAGGTGGCCACAAGAACCAAGAACCACGGACTGTACTGTAAATAGTATATGCAAATAGTTGTTCTATAAATAAACGTGTGTGTTGTGGACACTGCGTTGTTATGTCTGTCTGTGGCCGGGGCTAGCTCTTACTATAAATAAATATATATATTTATTATATATATTTATACATACATATACATACATACATACATAAATATGAGGGATGTTCAAAAGTTTCCATACTTTTATATTTTCATTGGAAGCGGTGAAGGAGGGAAGAGTACTAACTGGGCATAAAATAGTTTGTACGATGCTGGTAAAATTGTATTGCAAACAAAATGGACTATGTAGAAAAGTGAAAAATAAATAAATAAATAGAGTTAAACAAAGTGCAGAGACTTTTTGAACATCCGTTGTATATACATACACATACTACGGTCTGAACACCCACCAGGAAACACAACAAACTAAAAAGGAAGAAAAATTTTCACTGTGTGTTAGCGCACCATCTCTACATCCACTCCCTGGACTCCCTGGAGGCTCTTTGGTAGGGTGAAAGTCAATAACCAGTTCCTTTGTTTTGCTAATGTGATTAATGTGGTTTTGTGCTGAATGCCCTCACCTAGGTTTTACTTGGGTGTCCTATGGGCTACAGTTCCAAGTGGCCTCTACTCCATTTTTCTTTCTGTGGATCATGAGGATCACTTGGACATAGTTCAGGTCAACTAGTGATACTGAGATTCAGTGTGGAAGCCAGGCTTTAACTGAGACGATGAAGACAAGTCTACAGTACATACGTGGCTAGATCTATTAAAAATCCATGGAAAATGTAATTGTTTCCTTTAGCATTAGAGTTTTCTGGGTTAATGCTCATAGTAGACAAAGTAAGTACTGTATAACTTTGGATGGTTCACAACTTGCATTGGGTAAAATGTATGTCTTTTTTGAATTTAAAATCTCCCCTGGAACAGAATGCCCATGCATTTCATGACATTTATTTCCAAGCCAGTGATAATGTGGGCTATTTTTTGAGCTCACCTCTGATAATGCTGCACATTTCCAACATTGCTAAAATGTACACCATTGCATTATAGCAGTGGTTCTCAAACTCGGTCCTGAAGACCTGCTGAGACCGCATTTTTTTGTTCCAACTAACTTGAACTCCTACCCTAATTAAGTGAGCTGTTTATTCCCAGTTTCTGAGTTTTGTGGTCAATGTAGAAAAACTACAGCTTGTCTAGTAATTTTTTTATTAAAAGATACTAAGTGGTTATATGGAGATAAGTTTTTACTTTTTAGCAATATTTTAATCTGATTTTCATTCTGCTTTTCCAGATGTTCTGGTTATTTAATCCATTAATTACTAATTAGTGGGTGAGGCTGAAGTAGTTGCAGTCTTTCATCATTCAGTGTTGTTTGCCTGGATGTCTGCTCTGCTTGTTTATAATTGTGATTATTAGGATACAATGAATGGAGGAAGCTACACAGAAAAAAAAGCTAAGTAATAGGAAAACAAAAAAAAAATCGAGTTAAGCATTTAAAGCTATAGCAACAACAGAAATAGCTTTAAATGCCTTGTAAACGCCATATTGCTGTGATTTTCTGAACGCAGAATAAGAGAAGAGAAAAACACCAGGTAATTAAGTGAGATTAATTATTATTACTGATTGTGAATCTGGTTGAAACAACACATATAGATCCCAGGACCGAGTTTGGGAACCAACTCAGGAGAAGGCCAGCACTCATTGACTCATAGGTTTTTCCCATGACCATGAGTTTCAGCTGCCTGTAAAAAGATACAGGACACTGGCCTGAGGTGGCATAAACGTACACAGAGACAATGTGATCCGTACATCCACATTTACTCCAACAATTTATTCTGCCCAAAGGGTTATTTTTGGAAACATGCAATGCGCACAATATGATCCCAGATGCTTTTGTACATGGATTTCAGTTTCAGCATAACTCTCTTTGTCTGCATGTTGTCCCTTTGTCTGTCTTAGTAGTCCAATTTCCTGTTACATTCAAAGCTGTGTTTTGGAACTCAAATTTGGCCTCAAGTTCATAAGTGAGTGTATGCGTGTTGACGGGCATACCCTAAAATTTTTACACATTTCTACACATTACAACAATAAAAATAAAGACTTCTTTTTCGATATCTCCAGTATTATCGGTATACTTTTTGATTCTGTTGGTTCTGCTAAGGAAAGCTGTGTTCAATATTTTAGTTTCTGCTGACTAGAAGAAATACCATAGATAGCAGGGACTTGCAAAATGATCAAACCAGAGTTATTAAATGTATTTTGCAAGTAAACATCTATAACCTTATTTGATGTGCATAAAATAGAAAAGCTGTTGCAGATCAGGGGCTATAAATGAAGCATTTGTAAGCTTTTCTGAGTTTTTATTAAATTAACTGTCAAGAAGAAAATGTGGCATATGGGAGAGAAAAAATTGTGACATGTTTGAAATACATCTGCTAACTTGAATAGCTTATTTTTTTTCTTTCTTCCTTTGAAGGTTTGCTTTAGATTTCAGTGGTTCAAAAGCTAAATATCAGTTTGCTGCCTGGTCTTCTTTTTTGTAGTCACCAGAAGCAGACGAGCTGAGAGCTTGTCACTGAGTGTGTTCCCTAGCAACCCATCAGGCAAAGGAGTCAAAGCCTAGCACTGACGTCTTCACTGATTGGTTGAAAGTGTGTTTATTTTCCTCTTTTCCTCTTATCTTTCACCATCCTACCATGTTTGACTTGACTTCCTACATTGATTATCCAAGACAAATGCTTCTTTTTAAATGATACAGCTCTTTCAATACCAAGTACAATAAAAACTTTACTCTTTTTTCATCATTTCCTAGAATCTCTTGCCTTTGTGATACTAATTTTTGTAATGAAGGTCACATAATATGAAAATTTTACCACCACACAAGATAAATATCTGTGCCACATAATTGAAAAAAAAAAACTCTAGATCAAGCTACAACCAGATGCCATAGTAGTCAATCGTAGAAAAGTATCAGAAAATAAAATTTTCTTAAGGTTCATTAAAAACAATTTTCTAATTTTGGAAGGTTAAAATTTTTTACAAAAACACCGATATTTATTTGATTCCACCGCCTAATTATTAAAAGTTTTATGTTGTGATGGATGACCCAGGATCTTGTCCAGTCAGGACACCCTTTTGAGAAGAAGACTTGGGGAATGGATATATCACCAGCAGTACCTTCCCCAAGACACAAGAGGGCAGCCCCCCAGTTTACATCGGAGCCATGGAACTGGAGTGTAGAAGCTCAACCCTGCGGGGGTCCATGGCCACCACTAGGGGGCGCCTGAACAGCTCTGGAGACTTGGCATACAGCACTTCCGCCACACCTGGAAATGCTGCCAGAAGAGGAGCTGAACTCACATGCAGCACTTCTGCCACACCCAGAAGTGCTGCCAGATGTTAATTGGGAAGCACCTGGAGCACTTCCTGGTGCAGTATAAAGAAGGCCGCCTCACTCCACTCGGGGAGCCGGAGTCGGGTGGAAGAAGATGGACCTTGTGAGTGAGGAGTGTAGGTAGCAGAAAAAAAGAGACAGAGGACAGTAAACAGATAAAGACCGAGTATTGTGGGGTTTGTGCACTGTGTTGTTGTGCTGAACGTTAATAAACGTGTGTGTTTGTGGAACATTCTGAGTCCGTGTATGTCTGTGTCCGGGTTCACGTTCACAATGTTTACATTTTCTTTTACAATCCAAATCCATTACCCAGACTAGATAATTTTCACTTCAACTCTATCAAATGTAACTATTTTGTGTTTTATCAATATGGTTATATTTGGCTTGTTTTGCCACTTTAATGTCACTCAAGGGACAGTTAACTTGTCTAACGACCTCATTTGCTTTCTAATTGTAATTGATTTTGGTAGGAGTCTTCAGGATTAAAGGTCTCTTCAAGCTAAGTTTGACAACCATCACTTGAAAAGAATACACCCACACTGACCTGTTTGTAGTTGTATGGATTGCATCTGTCCCTCATCCAATTTACATTATATTTTGAATTATGTACTTGTCTCTAGTCCAATTGGCCTCATTAATTTTTATTTTGTGTTAGCCCCCCTCTGCGGCTCCACCCTCGTAGTAGTGAAACAGGACAAACTTTAAAAATCAAGAAACAAACAGGTATCACTAGCTAAGCGGAGGCAAGGTCCACTCCAAAACGTGGTTAGAGGTAGAGTGATATGAACAAAGGATCTGTCTTGGATTAGCATGAATAAATCACTCCTGCAAGCGAATTATGATACTTAGCACAATGAGTGAAGTCACAAAATCAACCGGAAAGTTCAAGCATTTTATAGAAAAATACCCAATCTTAATCCGTTAAGTAGTTCTCTCATGAAAAGAGAGAGAGACATACAGACAGACAAACGTTGGACTTTATATATACAGTGATCCCTCGCTATATCATGCTTTGACTTTCGCGGCTTCTCTCTATCGCAGATTTTAAATGTAAGCATATCTACTGTAAATATATATCACAGATTTTTTGCTGGTTCGCAGATTTCTGCGGACAATGGGTCTTTTAATTTATGGTACATGCTTCCTCAGTTGCTTTGCCCAGTTGATTTCATACAAGGGACGTTATTGCAAGATGGCTGAGAAGCTACCCAGTCAGAGCACGTATTGCATATTAAATAAAACTCCTTAATGATATACAATATGCTTCCCGTGCGGCGCTTCGCATACTTGAAAGCCCAAACAGCACATATTGATTTTTGATTGTTTGCTTGTCTCTGCCTCTCTCTCTCTCTCTGACATTCTCTGCTCCTGACGGAGGGGCTGTTTACACAGAGGCTGTTTGCCTAGAGGATACGGATGCTCCTCTAAAAAATGCTGAAAGACTACCTTCATATTGCTGCCTTCCTTGTAGCTGCTTTGTCTGGTGGTGCCTCGCATACTTAAAAGCCCAAAAAGCCCTATTGATTTTTGATTGTTTGCTTTTCTCATTCTCTCTCTCTCTGACATTCTCTGCTCCTGACGCACACTTTGAAGAGGAAGATATGTTTGCATTCTTCTAATTGTGAGATGGAACTGTCATCTCTGTCTTGTCATGGAGCACAGTTTAAACATTTGACTAAAGGGTGTTATTTCATGTCTAGAGGGCTCTAATAATGTTAGAAAATGTATTTAGAAGGTCGTAAACAGGTTTTCTATGCTCTAACTGCGGAAATATTTGATTTATAAATAAAGAATCCTACTTCGTGGAAATTCATTTATTGCGGCAGAGTCTGGAACATATTAACCGTGATAAACGAGGGTTGACTGTATACAGAGATTTATAGATTTCCTCCACCCCCTTGTCATCAGTTGTATTCTCAGAGATCTCCTCTTAGATTCAGAGTCTCAGGTGCTGCAGGTGCTGCAGTACCATACCTGAAGGGACTATACAACTCTACACAACAGACTCTAGCTTGGCACAGCACTTTGTTTCGTAGTTAATTAGACTTTGACTACTTTGCCTCTTACTCCTCCTGTCATTAACAGTAGGATTCTCTTAAAATCTTATTGTGCTTTTAAACATTTTTCTTTCATTTTATATATTTATGACTATTTTGACTGGATATTTTTCAGTTTAGACTTTGGCTTTACTTAAGATAATGATGTGGTTCTCACCAGGGATTTGCCTTTAAATTTTGGAATACACCTTTCTTGATTTTAATGTTTCTTTTATTTGATACTTGTTTTGACTTGTTTTACCTTTAGTGATTTTAACTTTAGTATTTATACTTTAATTATTGAATTATTGCTTCCCTTTTGTTTAAATATTTTCTTTAACAAATAAAAACTTACATAACCAATTGCCATATTTTTAATTTTGGAGGGATTTTAATGATTTTGGTCTTCCTAACTTGAAATAAGTATAGCATTGGTTTATCACAAGGACTTCATCAAAGACAAGCAGCAGAAACCAAATTCCTTCTAAACCTTAGCTCTTGTATTTCCTATTGTACTCTTCAATCCATTGTTTTTTTCTTAACCCTTATCTATCACTGACCAAAATGTTAGTCACTCATTTTCTAACCTGCTTAGTCCTAATCAGGGTCATGGGGGGTGCTGGAGACTATGCCAGCTACCACAGGGCACAAGGCAGGAACAAACCCAGGATAGGTTTGCCTTGCCATGATCAAAAAATGGAATTTCCTAATTGATCATATTTGGATTATTTTTAAATATTCCCCACATAAGAAGCATGAATACTTAAAATTGGGTAAATATTGGATACATATCATTGATTACTGTTTGAGGAAAATTGCATTTGATTATTCTTTATTAACACCACAAAGCTAATGAGTAACTCTAAGGAAAGCAGCACAGAGCCTAGAATAAAGGATAATAGATATGAATTATGGGGTGGGGATTCTGAAAAATTCATCCATCCATCCATTATCCAACCTGCTATATCCTAACTACAGGGTCACAGGGGTCTGCTGGAGCCAGTCCCAGCCAACACAGGGTGCAAGGCAGGAAACAAACCCTGGGCAGGGTGCAAGCCCACACACACCAAAGACAATTTAGAATTGCCAATGCACCTAACCTGCATGTCTTTGGACTGCGGGAGGAAACCAGAGTACCCAGAGGAAACCAACGCAGACATGGGGAGAAGATGCAAACTCCACGCAGGGAGGACCCGGGAAGCGAACCCAGGTCTCCTAACTGCGAGGCAGCAGCACTACCCACTGCGCTACCATGCTGCCCTCTGAAAAATTTCATGTGTAAACTAACCCCACAAGAAAGACATACAGTAAGTCATAATTGATTAAACAGGGCTACACTGTGAATTCCACATTCAATGACCTGCTTCATCCATTTCAGGCTTGTATGGAGATGAATTCAAGAAAGGAAAGAACCTTAGAAAGGGCATACACATTCAAACACTTGAAACACTGCTGAAGGAGTTTTTGCTTAAGAGAAAGCTATTTACAGTATTTGTAACTTCTTTCACCTCATCATCAGCTGCAGTTTCAACCCTTTCATAACCCATCTCTGAGGCATCCAAAAAAATGAAGATTTGTATGCGCTAAGTCTGGACTATAGGCTGAATCCTTAAGAATTTATCATGTGAGGGCGAGAATAGTCATGCAACAAAAGACCACCTTCCAAAATTTTTCCCTTTCTGTTTTGTTTGAATAGCTGGCCTCAGTTCATTCTAAAACTATTCAATCACCTTCTTCCTAAAAAAGCTGCACAACACTTCTCTGTTCCTCTTTTGTGTAATTTGATAAAGGCACAGCCATATTTACACCTCTGTAGCAGCTCACACATTGACAACAAGGTCAGCATCAGCATGCTACCTAACAAAAATGTCTTGGAAACACAAATGTGAATTTATCTTTAGCCTTACATTTAACCTGAATCTTGCATTTAAACAAGGTGCGTTATATTTCTCTTTTTGTGACTATCCAGAAATTGCTGGTTTTCTTCTCCTCTAGTGGGGATTTTCAGTTAATGTTGGGGCTTATTAGGCTCAGGATAAGCATTAGATGAGAGATGAGAGTTGTGTGTAAGGATTTTAAAGGTCTTTTATTTTACTGCATCTGTTAGGTGACATCCCTATAAACTTTTAATTAAAAAAAATAGTTACAGCCATAATATTTGCTCCTCTGTATTGTTTATAAACATGCTTCTGCTTACTCCATAATATGTTACTGTGCAATACTATATCATTCACCATTAGAAATGGAAGCATTCAAAAACAATACAAACAAATAAAACATGTATATAAGCAGAAACATACCAACCAAGCTAAACTTTATGTTTCTTTTATATGTTCCATTAAAATTTGCAAATTCCTTTTAAGTATTACTAAAAGAATACAAAATTATCTTTTAAATTAATTATAGTTGTATGGTGCTTTTAGAAAATTTTAACTGGCAAATTGTACCACACCTAAACCATAATAAAAATCTTAAGAAAGAAAGAAAGAAAGAAAGAAAGAAAGACCATGAATATTACAGTACAATTCAAAGGCATTGTAGTGCATTGAAAATGAAGACACTGTTCTAGTGCAATTAGACAAAAGAATGCCACAGAACATCAGAGGAAGGTCATCTTGAAACTAAAAAATGAATCAACTATTATTTGCATTCACAGACATAAAGTTTTACAAAAATAGGCCTGCTACTTTACAATGATTCATGAAAAGAAAATAATCAACATTAGGTTTAATAAATTTACATTTCTGAAGCCTGTAAAAGTGACTTTTAAATGAGATGGTAACCAAACTGCTTAATGAGAAATTTGTTGCTTGTTTGGTTACAGAAACAAGACTTGAGTGTACATTTGCAAAAGTCTTTTGTCATTTATTCATTTACTGGGCCTACTACTTTAGTTTCAAAACAAGAGGGAGGCATTCCCTAATGTGTGTAGCCTATAAACAGAAATATACATGTGATCAGAGAAATGCATATGATATTATTTATCTTGACATATGAGTTATCTCCCACATGAGAGGCTAGGGAACAAACTAAAAGAAGTGATAGGCACAATGTGCAGATTGGTACAAAATTTGCTTAAACACTAGGTGTTATGGCGAGAAAAATCTTTTCAAGAATTAAGTGATGTTAAATATGTTGTCCCTTAGGGGTCAATGCTTGGACTGATTCTTAATATACAGTACAGCTGGGTGAGTATATAAATAACAAGCTTGTAAAGTTTGCAGATTGTACTAAAAATTAGGTGGAATGGCAGATGAACCTAGTATTAAACAAATCAATACAAGAATACCTGAAAAGAAAACAGGCATTTGAAAACTTTTGGTAGATGAAATTTAATGTATATACATTTAAAGTATTACACATAAGAAGTAAAATTGTTACATATGTATACACAATAGAAACTTGCAGATACACCTTATTAGAAAGACCTTGACGTTGCCGTGTATCACTATCTACATCGAGACAGTGTAAAGAAACAAAGAGGCTTAATAGCACATTATCTCATATAGCATGATGAGTAGAATACAAGTCAAGGAAGATTATAATTAAATAATACAACTTACTAGTGTACAGTTTTGTTCTTCATATCACAAAACAGACATAACAGCACTAGTGAAAGTCAAGAGAAGATCAGGAAGACCATGAACAAAGTTTGAAGGAGTCGTGCCTTTCTACATTAATATATTAATATTTGAATGAAGAAGCTATGCCACTCCTCTCACCGATAAGAGATAATTTGATATTTACCCTACATGACCACCCTGTCCCTTTTCCAATAACCTTATATCTTACATTTTGCCTCATATAGAACCCATATTTGCCTCTTTCAGCTTTGGACATGTCATTGCATAACAAACATTATTTTAAAAAATTCTGGAAATGCAGATTGATTAAATAGTAAACTCCCCGGAAGAGAGAATGCCATCTCTAAATCACTTCTAAGACCATTTCTGCCTTGAACAGGAGTATGCAGTTCTGAGAAAGGTACACTTTTAAAGTGTATAATGACATAATAAAAATGAAACTCAATACCTAATGGATTGAACCATTTTGCTACTTATTAAGCAAATCCCAGGATCAAACTTTGTTCTTTAGGAAGGCTGTACACTTTTTTTCTCACCAAAAACAATAGCTTTACCCTTACCTAGCTGACAACAACATTATAAAAACAACATTCAATCTAACATGCATTTACATGTGTCATGCTTAGGAAAGCAATTCCTGATAATTTACTGCATCTAAGAAAGACTTTCATTTAAAATGAACAACTTTAAAAAGTGAAGCCTTTGACAGAAGCACACCAGGAGACAGGGTCATGCACCAAGTCTGATCTGAAGAGCTAGGTCACATACTCTGAGAGATGAAAGGGCAGATGGACAAGAATGATTCGAAGGTTTTGTCACTGAAAGTAGATTATTTTGGCTATAGGAGCCATTTGCCAGAGGGTTGTACTATTAGTGCTCAATTTTGCCTTCTCTTGAAATAAAACACAATAACATATTCACGTCAGTAGTGAGGAATTTTCACATGCCATATATTTCTATAAATGTATACACAATATTATACAAAATATAAGCTCTCATCATAATAATCCATTTTTGCAAAATAAAATATTAAAGTTTTGTACATTGTTCTTTAGAATTGTAAAGTGAAACTATGATAAGCCCTGCAGTCCCATAGCTTCAGAGTTCTTCACTTACTTGTCACAGTCTATGTGAAATCTGCAAACAGATACTACATTGCACAAGCTGACCCTGAATGAAGATCCATTGCAAGAAATAGTAGTACACTCACTAAGAACCACTCATACTGGGCAAGCTGTGAGCATTCAGTTAGCAGGCCCCTGATGGAGTCTCACCTGGTACTCTTAGACATTGTGCAGATCAATTAGCACCTGTCTTCACTGACATATTTAATACTTCCATGCAGCTAGGTAAACAAGTATTATTCCAGTCCTTAAGAAGGATAAAATCTATGAACTTAATGACTATAGGCCAATTGCCATGGCTTCAGTGGTTATAAAAGTTTTCGAACATCTCAAGCTTTCCTACTTAAAGGGTGTCACTGACCCTCTCCTTGATCAACTTCAGTTTGCATATAAGGCAAATCACTCAGTGGAAGATGCTGTTAATTTATGCCTGCACTATATTCTTCAGCACCTGGACTTGCCTAAACCCTATATGAGGGTCTTGTTTGTTGATTTCTGCACAGCCTTCAACACCATTGTTCCACAGTTGCTTTAGATTAAACTAATCCAGTTAGGTGTACCCTATGGTGTCCAGGAAAGGATTATGAGTTTCTTGACAGGTAGGAAGCAGTATGTGAGACTGGGCTCCCATCTGTCAAATCCAATGTCAATTAGAATAGGCCCTCCCCAAGGCTGTGTTCTTTCATATTTCTTTTATATTGATAACCTGAGTGTTGCATCTCTGGTGATTATGGATCAAGTTGTCCTTATAGACCCATGACACTGTGATCTCTAGCACATGGAAAGAAGTTTTTTAGTTGAGTCTAGTGCAATACTGGATAGGAATTACTTCCAAATCCAAGTTTTTGGTCCCCTCTGTCATGAACTAAGAGTCCCAAGGCACGTAAGTTCCAAAAGAATTTCCAAAAAATGCCCACTAGGGGGTGATTTACCATCGAATTTTGGCTAGTTGTGAGGGCTAACACAGGATCTTAATAAAATGAAAACTTCATTTTTCACAAATATTGTTTTGTCACACTGTGAAGTTCTGAAGAACAGAAAAGGCATAAAGGATCCAAGGTGAACGAAGTCTCAATACAATAACCAAAAAAAAAGGTCAAAAAGCAGAGCAGGAGGCTGAAAATGCAGAAATTCAATACATCAAAGTATGACAAACACAAGCAAACTCATGACTCACTAGTGCATTCACAATGAGCCATCAGGAACTATGGAAGGTTCTCCGGTTTATATGACGGCAGGCAGTTCCTGGCAATGATTGGTGCCTTGCCCCAACTTTTGGTGGACCACCCATAAAACACACGGAACCTAACACAGGTGTAGATACAAATACATGAAATGTAACGAATACAGCAAATGATAAACAAAATAAATATTAACACCTTCAAATAAAACAAGAATGTACAACAAAGACACAAAACAATCATTTGAACCACAGCCAGCGGAGAAACTCAGTTGGAAAAGAGTGGCTTTCAGTATGTGGGAAATCAGCTGTCTCATGTGGAGGAGTTCAAGTTCCTTAGGGTTTTATTCACTAGTGAGAGTAGAGAGGATTGCTAAGATTGATAAAGAAACTGTAAGGGTGTCATATGAAAGTTTAATTCCCAGTTTACATTTGTTTTATCACCATTTTTCAGAAGATCTGAAACCATGCGATTTCCAGGACAGTCAGTCATTGATTTTGTACATTGAATGTTAGGATGATGAGTCTAACAATATAAGAGTATCTTGGAACAGAACTGCTGCTTCTCTGGATTAAAGGCAGCCAGTTGGAATGGTTTGTACAGGTATAATGAAGGTGCCCCTGGTCATCTCAAATTTGGGCTCAGTCAGATGGACAATCTGATACTGTCAGGCTTCTGTTGTTCCAGGAACATCATAAGCAAGGTTGCTCTAGAAGAGTCATTCATCTCAACAATCAGCTTTTAACTCAGCCTCTGATATCATAAACTAGGAAGTGGATTAAAAAGCAAGTAAAATAACTTGTTTTTGAGTAATAATATCCATTAATATCTTTTAATCATTCCTTATTAAAAACTACAATTATTTCAGCCATTAACCTATTCTTTATGATGTCAGGGGCAAAATTTAATGCTGATTTGTGCATTGTCCTAAAATGTCCTAAAAAATTATTTTAAATTGTTCCAGAAATCTAACAGTATACCTGACAGAGCAAGCTGGGCAAAGATCACCTAGGAGTTAGGACAGACAGCAGGAACTACAGTTGGAATTATGTTCTTATCTGTCTTAGAAACATCTGCCATGTTTATCATGACAATTGGATCATGAATGAAACAAACATTCATACTATCAAATGCCTAATTTTCTAATTATCCATCCAGCCATTTCCCAACCCATTATATCCTAACACAGGGGTCTGCTGGAGCCAATCCCAGCCAGCACAAGTCAGGAACAAACCTCAGGCAGGATGCCAGCCCACTGCAGGGCACACACACCAAGCACCCTCTAGGGACAATTTAGGATTGCCAATGCACCTAACCTGCATGTCTGACTGTGGGAGGAAACTTACACAGACATGGGGAGAACCTGCAAACTCCACGCCAGGAGGACCCAGGAAGCGAACCCAGGTCTCCTTACTGCGAGGCAGTAGCGCTATCACTGCACCACCATGCTGCCCAATTTTCTAATTATTAGTCAGCTAAAGAGAAAGAAAGAGCAGTCTATTCCAGCTGATTTTTAAGAGGTGGAGCTTTCAGTGGAAGGCATGAAATAAAGCAACATCAATCCAAACATCCATATTCAGTGCAGGGTGCAGAGCAAAAGCAGATCTTGGACCAGCGGCAGATAAGGCAACATATGACTGAAAATTTGAATCTGCACCATGTTTTACCAGGCTCTTTTATTATACATTATAATCTTTCAATTATACATTCTGTAGCTTCTTTTAGATATATGAATTTGTGAGTTTTAAAAATTGAATGGCCCCAGCTATTACCGTCAGGAATAAAGAAAATCAAAACTGCTGGTTGTAGTAACATGGGCATGACTAAGAAGTACCATGACAAACTATTGGGAATATAGATTAAAAAAAAATCCTGACTGCATACTAAACTTAATGAAATCATTTGCTTCAGGAGACAAATTAGCTTCTTGTTGTAAAGTTGAAGGCTAATTCTGAAGTGCTCTACAAGCAAGGTGCTCATGTCTACCTGACAAAACAAGGCATTCATTTAAAGACGGGTGAAAAAATGTGCAGTAGCAGGGTAGCATCTGGATTCGTAAACAAGCCACTTGACTGGCTCAGCTTCAGCAAACTATGTTTTCTGATCTTCTTTAATGAAAAGAAGGCTGGCACAAAACAACAAGGTTGTAACTGAAAAGTCTTCATATATTATTTTAGGTTTATCTGAGATCTACTATTTCTGTATGTAGGAAAAGAAAACGTGTTTTTGAGTGTCTGTTGATGGGTCACTTCAGGGAACTGATAAATAATTAAATAGTGCTAGTAGCCTTTAATTATGGCACCCATTTTCTTTTTGATTCCACTCTATTCTTATCACCAGACTCATCTTTAGAGATTTACATTATGATACCGTATATAAGGACGCTACTCTCCACTAATTATATATGCATATTGATTGTATGGATTTATTTATTTACTGTTTCTTTTTTATTTGTTACTTAATATTATTACCTAATCATTTGTTTTTTCTTTCTTATAAATTTCTCTTTCACACCATGTAAAGCACTTTCTGCTATATAAATACATTTTAAATATACTGTATATTGTATTAATATATATAACAATGGGCAGCACGGTGGTGCAGTGGTAGTGCCTCGCAATAAGGAGACCTGGGTTTGCTTCCCGGGTTCTCCCCGTGTCTGCGTGGGTCTCCTCCGGGTGCTCCGGTTTCCTCCCACAGGCCAAAGAAATGCAGGTTAGGTGCATTGGCAATCCTAAAATTGTCCCTAGTGTGTGCTTGGTGTGTGTGTGTGTGTGTGTGTGTGCCCTGCGGTGGGCTGGCACCCTGCCCAGGATTTGTTCCTGTCTCGAGCCCTGTGTTGGCTGGGATTGGCACTGTACTATATATATATACTTTATTAATCCATGAGGGAAAATTGTCCTTTCACATGACCTTTGGAGGTCAGAGTGCAGGGTTAGCCATTATACTGTGCCACTGAATCAATTTTTAGGTTAAGGGCTTTGCTGAAGGGCCCAGCAGAGTAGGATCCCTTCTGGGAGTGACAGGATCTGAAACAGCAACCTTACAGATAACAGCGCGGATCCTCAACCATCACTCCACCCATGTTGTTGTTGTATGTAGAAGGAAGAGTGAGATAAGGTAATGTAAGAAAAAGTAGGATTTTGAAAGATTAAAAATTAGATAAGGTAGGGTTTTATGCAATGGATGTTGGCCATGGGCCTTTCAGACCTTGCTTTAAAGTTCATACAAGTACTAGTACTTCAGAGCTAATGTCATCTTTTTGTAGTGGTCATAAACTTCATATTGTAAGGGAAATGCTAATGTGAGTAAGATGGTATATATATTTATAGGCAACATATCCTGTTATAATTGCTTTAGACAAGGAGATATCGTCCATTCTGGATATGTCTTTGGAAGTTTGGGGAGTTGTGTCAATATTCAGATCTCTAAAGTGTGGTGGTGGTTGGGAGCATGCACTGATAGTGTGATGAAGTGTGTAAGGATGTTAATTTTTTTTTGGTGTGTTGTTTGTAAAGAAAGAGAGACTCTTGGTAGAACATGTCTTAGTCAACGCTGGAAATGTGTTGATGGATATCTGTAACATAGAGGTGGTGTTTTTTGCTCTCTTTACTACTCCTTATAGCAAATTCTATTGTTGAAGCCCAAAACCAAATGTACCTGTATACGTGCCTGCAACAGGAATAGACTTACTGCAGCTCTAAGTGCAGCTACTGCAGCTCTAATCTTACTCATGCACTCATTGCTTGATATATGGGATGACATGTTTCTCAGACAGCGTAGTGTAATTTAAAAATGTGCAATCATATGACGAGTTCCAGGGAGGTGAACAAAATAGTTATGCATGCCCCTTCTTACTTGATTTTGAGTTATTACTTTAGGCAGAAGTTCACAAAGCACTGTAGTCTTCACAAAGTAGTTAGTAAAGATTTGAACAGTATAGGCTGTGTGTAGCAATGATGGATGTTTGATTGCCTTCCATTTTACCATGAGTAATGTCATAATACCATGCTTGTTTAGTTACCTTTATGGTAGATTTACAAATCCTGACAAATACCAATGTGGAAAAACATAAAACAATGCACATTTATTAGTTAGATAAGCTTAAGAGTGGGATCTTATAAAAATGCACAACAAAAGAACAACTCTAAAGCTTCATTGGTCCTCTTGCAACATGTTTGTCAATAAGGACAGCTTACCTACTTGCCTCTGCTCCTGTGCATATGCATTCCCTGTTATGAGCACCATACAAAATGATGATCAATGTTAACTTTATTCTTTTGAGTGGCCACAAAGATGACTGGGAAATTTCAACAATGCAGTCATACTACAGGCTAGGGTAAGGAAACCATAAGAAATCATAAGAACCAAGGGCCAGCTGATTGTCAAGGCCAAATGCACAAAACAAAAGTCAAAGTCAGAATAGAAAAACGAGAAAAAACACCTAACATGAAAGGAATTGGGGGGTAGGATCGGAAGAAATGTCAGCACCAACTATACGACTGTTACCTGTAACCACTTACTTGTCTTAATGTCTTGTCACACATGTGCAAGTAGGAGGTAGCTGTATGGACCAAGTCAGGGTAATTCCACTCCAGGCCAGGGGGTGGCGGGGTGCGCTAAACCTTCTTCTGTTATCTTTGCAAACCAGACACGGAAAACCCTATCTGACTCGTCCCTGAAGATGTCATTTCCGGTTCCAGCGCCTAGAGGAATGTCACTGCCAGTTATGACGTCAGAAGGAGGTCACTTCCAGTTTCCATGCATCACTTCTGGTCAAGGCATTTAAAGCCACCATCTTAACAACTATTTGATAGTTCTTTTTTGGACTCCATCGAAGACACTACTGTCTTATTTTCAAAACTCATTGCAGCCAGGGATATTATACAGGTGGCTGCTCCAAACCTCTTTTAAGTGTGTCAAGTCTGATCATTTCACAGTCTGTATTGCACCCTATATATTTAACCCTAAGGTTAATAGCCTTTACAAGGCTGATTACTGACTGGGACTATCTCTTATTTTCACTGCTTTAATTCAACCCAGTTAACCAGCAATAGAGGACTGTACAAAATTTCCTTTTGTAGCCTTAAGGCACCTCTGCTGGACAAGAAATTATCAAGCCAGTTTCTCAGTTACACTAGTAATAAATAACCACGCAGAGGCTCTAAGTTTAAGCTATCACGTAAAAATTATGTATCTGCACAATAACCAATAGCAGCAAATATAAGTTATACAAAGAACTGTAGAACATGTTTGGGTTAATACAGTGTTCATTCAGTCCCAGATGACATTTCCCAGATGGTTCAGTTCCTTAGATGCAAACTATTTTCTCTTAAGCAAAAATGAAAATAGAGAAAGGACAGCCCCTTTGCAAGTCTCCAGCAGATAGTAAGCTACATTTAAATGTCTAGGCTCTTCTCAAAGTTTTAGAAAGGCAGCATCTGAACTGAATACGCCATTTTTGCAACAAAGCTGCAACTAAAAACTGAACCAAAATAAATCTTGCAGTTAGGAGACCTGGGTTCGCTTCCTGGGTCCTTCCTGTGTGGAGCTTGCATGTTCTCCCTGTGTCTTCCTCCAGGTACTCCGGTTTCCTCCCACAGTCCAAAGACATGCAGGTTAGGTGCATAGGAGATTCTAAATTGTCCCTGGTGTGTGTTTGTGCCCTGCAGTCGGCTGGCGCCCTGCCTGGGGTTTGTTTCCTGCCTTGTGCCCTGTGTTGGCTGGGACTGGCTCTAGCAGACCCCCGTGACCCTGTAGTTAGGATATAGCGGTTGGATAATGGATGGATGGATGTAATAAAAGGCAGCTACTCCTTCCCCCTCCTTCTTGCCCAAATTAAGCAAACACACCAGCCTTTGCGTCCACTAGCAGACCAGACAGATTCTTAAAACACTGGAAAATTACTAAAATATTATCACTTAAGTCAAGTTCAATTCCTGTGGGAGTCAAATAAACCTCAAAGTCAAACAGACTGGCTATACAAAACATTCTAACATCCTGCTTTGCCTTTCAGCTTGTCAAGTCTTTCTTACCTGAAATCGGTCAGTTTGAAAAGGTTAAAGTATCCCTTATACAAGGTCCCCTAACTATCGCTAATGTTCTTTATAAGTTTTCATTTAATTTTTTATCCAAGGCTCAGACAGCATCTCCTAACCTACTCCTCCTCCAGACAGCATAACACTACGCACCACCAATATAAATAGAGTGACACAATCATAAGATGTACCATAATGATGTTCAATCATGTGGCAAGCAATGGGTGCCAATTCAATAAACAACAGATCTTTTACAGTCAAAGGCATAACAGAAATGTAAAAAGCATTCCAAGGTGGTATTGCAGTCATAATGACAAATTAAACAAAAACTATTGAAAGAAACAAGCTTTAAAATTTCTTAACAACACAAAAAAGGTCATATGAGTGTCAAACCTAAGACTAATCTCACAATCTTTCTGACCACACATCCTTCTTTGTCTCTCTCCTTCTTTCCACTTTTCCTCCCTCTGTGTCTTTGCACAGACTTTCCTTCCTAGTCTCCCGGTTGTCGTTTCTTTTAGAAGATTAGCAAGGTGCCTATGTTAACACATGTGATTGTGTGTCCTTAGGTAGATGCTCAACCTTGAATATACAGTATTATCAGCTGTAGTTTTTCCAGCTAGTTATCACCTGTGGCCTGGCCTTACTGTACAGTATGTCATGCCTCCCAGGCCTCAGTTTGTCTCCTTGTGGGACAAAAATTCTTGACAACTCCTTGGTCAGCAGCCCACAAATATCATGGAGAAACAATGCATGTATCTACCCATTTGACAAATCTGTCATTTCCAAACTGATGCCACTGCTATTTCTGTTCACCCAACAATGATAAAGAGAGTATCTCCCTCTGAAATGGCTTGTACTGCCATAAGTAGGATCCATCCTGCTGACAATTTTTTTCTTTGTAACCCAATGGTGTCCCTTTTGCCAGTAAGGCACCCTTTTATACCATAGTTAGAGTTCATTACCATATAGTTTGAAACATATTACTGTATTACCAAAATATTTTTGTTCAAATATAAAACACCTTAAGTCTTTCGATATGCTATTCTAAAACCACATAAATCAACTGAACAAACTGAAAAATGGTAATAATCTGATTTTAAGAAAACTAAGCTTAATTCACAACTGTTTGGGTAAGTGTTAAGTACTTTTATATTGTTATTGACTGACCTTTCTAATAGGACAGCATAAAAAGTGCCTTATTAGTAAATGGCTGCCTCATCTATAAGTGTTTAGTAAATGCTGATCCTAGTTGAGTAAGACAGATCTTCAAGTGTCTATTTCAGGTGTTAGTGCTTCATTCATCCATTCATTCAGGGGCATTAAAGGGACTTTGAGAGCTGAAGCCAATAATGGTAGCTTTAAGGGAAAATCATGCACAAACTTTGGACAGGATGGCAGTTTATTGCATGGCACATTCACATACTCACACTGGGGCAAATTAGAATACATCTTCATATTGTAGGAGAGACTAAAGAAAAATCCATGAAGACACAGGGAGACCATGCAAACTCCTTACAGACATTAAATGTGAAAATGTGCTGTAGTAATGCTAACCAAATAATCATTTCACCATAATACACAATATAAATATATATGTTTTGGTAGGTGGAGATTCAGATAATAATTTGCTTGAAGAGTGTGGAAAGGGACAATAACTTAATCTTTCAAAATGAAGTTTCTCATCCGGAGGAATAAGCACACTAATAGGCTTCTTTTTTGTTATTTTGAATATTAATTTCAGATGACTTGGCTACCTTCACGTCTTAGTGCTATTAGACTCTGAATGTTGTCAACAGCATGATCCTTCACATGAGCTCAATGGGAATAAGTAAAGTGTAACATGTATTTATTTGGATCTTCCCTATTTCCAAAGTCATTGCCATGGAGAAAGTTCCGTGTCCCCCATCCAGCTCCACCAATCTATCCCACAGTATCATGTAATCACTCTTAACATTCTAGACAAATGCAGCCAATCCAATGACTTCAACCAATGAAAGTGTGTGTTTTGGTGATCTCTGACAAGGTCTGCACACCAATGATCCAAATCACTAAATGGGACTTCCTCCTGGAGCCCCAGATTTTTTCAGCATTCTGCTTCCTTCTTTTTAATAATGTCTACTTACATAACCTATGATTTATTTATGAGTATACTTGAAATATTCTAAGTTTCATAGTAAAGATGTAACTGTGAAAATTAACACAATTGAAATTATCAGTAAAAATTAAAGAGTGTGGCAGACGGTCGGAGCCTTTGCCCGGCTGGCACCGCTGTATACTGGATTGGCCAGGGGAGAGAGCATCTTCAGGGCTTCATTTCCCCTGGGAGGATAGAGGGCAGCCCCCCCTGGGTTGCTAAAGCATCACATATTCCTGCAGGGCATGCTGTCAGATGGAGTTTGCTACAACCCTGCACAGCCCTACTACATTGGGCTTCTGCCACACCTGGAAGTGCTGCCAGATAAAGATTAATGGACACCTGGAGCACTTCCAGGTACCCTATAAAAGGAGCCAGCCACCACTTCCCAGGGAGCCAGAGTTGGGAGGTGGAGGACAAAGCTTGTTGAAGCAGGAGTGGAGGCGGACAAGTGGCAGAAGAGAGAGAGAGGGTGAGAGAGAAAAAGGAAGAAAGGAAGGAAGTCTTTCTGGTTATTGTGCTTGTTGGACTGTGCTGTTAAAGGTGGGAAATGAAGGAAAAACATTTCCCACAGCTGAATAAAGGAATGTTGTGTGCTGGACTTGGCCTCTGTGTCTGGAATTTGGGGAGCTGTATACCCCCTGGTTACCACAAAATCCATGCAAGCCCTTTTTCTCAAAGCTTACTTTGCAGTATTAGCAGAAACAGGTTGATGGCTACTCTTTAGATCTTCTCTTTAACGCTAAATAGAGTGAAAGGTTATTACGTACTTTCTAAATAATCCAATTAAATAACTATGAAAGTGATCACAAGTGTCCATGTGAGGCCTCTTAAAACTACAAGACTCTTGTAATAAAAGAAAAAAAAATCAGATAAGTTAGCTTGGAAACAGTTGAAGAAAGCATCATATTTTCTTGAATGTAGTCATGTCACTGAGTGAAAGGTCAGGAAATTTAGCTCCAGCTCACTCTGCCTAAGGCCATTTTTCTAAATTTAACTTCCATTTCTCAAAGAAAGCTTCTTCTTTAATGGAAACAAAATGTCCAATTAGGTTTAAAAGAAAGACCATACTTTGTCGTCTTTGAGACTCAAGGCAATATGTGACACTGCCATGCGGTGAAAGACACCCCAAGCAAACAAGTAGATACTTTATATATATATATATTTTTGATTGCCACCAGAAAAAGGCTGTTATGTTTTTGTTTGAAATGACTTTTTTTGTTAGCACAATAAACTCATTTACTAACAATGTAAAATAATAAAAAAAACATTCCTTCAACTTTCTACTGTATTTTCTTTGGATTTTGTATAAAGCTGATTTTGGATATGTACAGTATATCTTACTTATGTCAAAATTTAGCCTTTTTGTAATAATTAAAGTCTACCAACATCTAGTACAAATATACTGAAATTGTATCCTAACTTCTGTCTTTTTAAATCTCCAGACATACAAGGTGATTCGGACATACATGGACCATTGAAGACACAACACAGGAAAGGGTTTATTGGCAACAGATCACAATGACCATAAAACTAATGAGTAACTAATGGTAAATACAGTATTGTGTGCTGTACTACAGTATTCTGTTTGTTATACATTTTTTAAATTAACTGATTTTTTGTTTATAACATATTATAAATTAATAATAATACACAAGTTTTCTCACAGTATTTTAATTTTCTCCCAAATTCTTGTTTGTTAATTTGTCAATTTGTAATTGTTCCAGTGTTAGTTAGAGTTGGTGTACTCATCCACTGCTGGTTTCTGCCTTGTGTAGCTTTCAGTTCTCCAGGGCCTTATAGATAGATAGATAGATAGATAGATAGATAGATAGATAGATAGATAGATAGATAGATAGATAGATACTGTATTGGTTCCCATAGAGAAATTACATTTTGACAGAAGCTCAGGAAAAACAAATATTACAACAAACCAAAATTCCCCCCACACACAAGAACTTCTGGCTTGGATAACAAGAGGGTTGTTGCCGCATGATAATATGCTTTTATGTAGGAATAAGATGTAGTCAGATCTGGCCAGTTGTGCCATAGGTTAATATTGAACATTTTATACTGGAGACACCCTAACTCACCATAACTCACTATCAAATCTACTGTATTAGACCCCGACTTAGTATCAAACTTGAGAACTAAAATCGGACATATAGCAAATACAGTTCAAAAAGACCTGGACAATCTGGGTAAACTTGGTAAATACTGCAATATACGGTAAATAACTGTAAAGTGTTTCATGGTAACAAATGGCCTTTAAATATAAATACAGGAATGGTGACACTGTCTAAGAAGAAGAAACTTTTGAAAGAAATTTAAGGTTTTATGTTGAAACAACATTCACATTCTATGGGCAATTTGAAGAAGCAATTAAAAGCTCACATAAAATCTTCAAAGTGCTATCAGACCACACCTGGAGTACTATGTGTTGTTTTGATCACCAAGCTGCAAGAATGACACAGGGGCAGTAAAGATACTGTCCAGAAAACAGCAGTCAAGTGCATCCTGTGTCTAAATGGCATGTCCTACTCTTGCAGGATAACAGAATTAAACAGAGTGATGCAGGGGTGGTTAAGCCAGGTTTTCAGAAGTATCATTAAAAATGATCAGAATTCTTTCAGTTAAACAGTGAATCATGTGCTTGAGTTGACTTGTGGAAATAAACATTAAGTACCTTTTTAGACTGAAATCATGAAGCAACTCTTCATAGGAAGGGCGTTAGATTATGTGAATGAGGTATTCAGACAACTCAAGCAAGCCTGATGAGCTGAATGGTCTTCACTCACTGGTCAAATTTCTTATGTTCTCCTATTTTACAGCCTAAGCACTCTAAGGTGGCATCATTATCCACTATGCCAAAAAGCAGTCCTCAGCTGCTACGAACTAAATGTAAATCTTCTAAGATGTCTCAGGTAGGAGTTACATTTGATGTATGAATACTGTTTTGGGCATTTTATGCTAAACTGAAATAAACTAGCAAAATGGGTGATTATGTGAAAAATACACAAAAAAACATTAAAATAATTTATTGGCAGCAGTATCCAATTATGTTGCCTAGGCAATAACTAGTGGGTTTGGACTGTTACCTTCTGGTTGTACATAATGGATGTTTCTTAATGTAAGTTACTTATTTTTCTTCCACTTGTTATTTTTTAACATAAAAGCAATTCTGGCTTAAAAATAAAGTGTTTCTGTTTGGTCGCTGTGACTCATTTTTGTTTTCATTACTATTTAACCTTTTGGCTTTTATGTTTAGTTCAGTTCAGCATAACTAAACCCTTGTTAATGCTGTATATAAGAAAAAAATAGGTAATATTTAATTCTACCACTTCTTCCCTTTTTCAAATCAGTGCTAACACAGCCTTATTATATATTGTTTTAATATATAAGTCATACCAATCTTGTAATATCCCGGAAATCTATTTATTTCTGCTGTTTAAGAAAACCATTATAGGATCCAACAGTAAAGAGTACATGCTGTTAACTGTTTACTGTTAAAACCCACTATAACTGAATCACTTTTTAAGCCAAACAACCTTTTCCTTTATAGTCTGTCTGCTTGACATGAACCTTCATGAATGCTTCAGGGTGAATTCTGTATGGTTAAGTTGTCAGTTAGCACTAGTTATCAAATGGTAAGTTTCACATGTTGACGTTATTTTAAGTAACTTCTTTTGTAAATGAGTTAAAAGAGCTGCAACCATCAGTACTTGAAGCTTAATTTGTCTAGTAATGGTAGATAGAATAGTAAACTTCATTCTGAGATTTATCAAGTAAAAAAGAAAGAAGTTTTGAGGTGAGGTAGTCAGACTTACTAATCACAGAGTCAGAAAGCAGTGCCATTTTGTGTTTACACAGTCACGATCATGTTACGCAGTCACAGGTACTGCCATCTTGTTTACTGTTGCACCGATCTTTTACAGAAACTTGACACTATTAAGTGAAATTGTGACTATGGTGCCCAGCTCACAGCACCCAAATTATTGGACTGTAAATAAAACTGATAGCAGTTCACAATTTAAAACTTTGTTTATAGTGTTTTGACAATTAGCATTTGTTTCTTGACTTTGAACTTTGACTTGAGATTTTGTTTTTAGCATGTTGTTGTTTTGATGCTAGAAAACAAACCTAGTCTGTTAAATGATTATCCATTTGCTTTTTTGTTAACACTTGGGTTCTTTCTTACTTTTGCCTTTCTATTTGGCCAAAATAAAGATTTAATTTTGTGTGCAATTATGATTACTCTTTACAAATTGTCACATGCAAGCACATAGGGAGTATCCACGTGATTACAGAGGTAAGCACATCAACACCACCCCATCGACACAATGCAATCACTAACAGCCTCTTTTCTCTCACCTGCAGACCAGAGGAGAAGTCACACAATAACTGATGACATCACTTCTGGTATGGCATCAGAGGTCCCATCTTTTCTGCCTCTTGGGCTATTTAACGAAACAATGTTGCCTGTAAGACAGCATTCTTTTCTGGAACCGACTCAGAGGAAAATAGAACTCCAATTTAGAAAGCATTTGGGACCTTATTACCTTAGAGGAAGAGAGAGGCACTGAAAAGGTGGCAAATCCACGATCTTTAAACAACTTTAAATGGGGTTCCAGTTGGTCCCTAATCCTTTGTGATCTCCCTGTTGTCATTCGATTACAAGAAGTACAATATTACAATTGTAGTCTGTGTGTATGTTTAACATCACAATAAGTGCACCTGAAAACATATTCTAGGAATGGAATTATTTATTATATTTTTGATTTTGATGAGGTAAGGTATAGATTCTCAATATTGCTAAGCAAATCAGCTTCCATGTAAATGTTTTTGAACAACAACAACATTTATTTATATAGCACATTTCCATACAAATAATGTAGCTCAAAGTGCTTTACGTGATGAAGAAAAAGAAAAAAAAAGACAAAGTGAGAATTAAAATAAGAGAATACTAATTAACAGAATAAAAGTAAGGTCCGATGGCCAGGGAGGACAGAAAAAACTAAAAAAACTCCAGACAGCTGGAGAAAAAGATAAAGTTGAAGATAAAGTACATTAGCAAGTATCTTCCTATAAACATCTATCATCCTTTCCAAATTCTCATTATTAATAATCAAATATACTGAATAGGCAACATATTTGTTTGTCAGGCTAGTCAATTCATGAAGTTGAACTGTTGAAATGCATACTTTAGTTCTGCCTAAAATATAAAAATAATGCAAATGTTGTACAACCTTCCAATCCCTCTGAAAAGGTAGCACAGAATTGTTTTCCTGCTGTATTTAAATTGAATACTATGCTGAAAGTGGCTAATAATATTTTCCAGTGTTACGTGTGTGTCTAGCTCTTTTCAGCTCAGTACTGTAATCTTCACCGAAAGACTCATCGTTTCACTATTAAATTCAAAATCTGATGCTATTGAAGCAACTGTTGTCATGTTTAAGATGTCATATTTAACTTTCTTTGTCTGTCTTACTTTTAGGTAGGTCTATCTTTGCTGTATTTTCAGTTTCAATTACAAACAACTTTGCTGTCATTATTTAACCAATTTATGGAGTATATGGCTATATTATATTTTCTTGTAATACTGTATTTTATCTAGTAAACTGCGTTACAGTCGTGCCTGCTGTGCAATATTTATGTTTTATTTTCTGATTTAAAGAGCATTACATTTGACTCCGTCAAATAAGTTTAAATATTTCCCAGCATGATTATTTGGTCAAGTGATAGAAACAGAGTTTGTTGATTTGGATTATTCACCTTTACAGATGACAGTTTGAATCAGAGGATTCTCACTGTATAATTTGCCTTCAAGAAAAATGGGGAAAAAATGATTTTAGTGAATGCTGAAAGTGTCTAAAGACTAATTAAGGTTGACTTTCTGATCCCTTTTGCAGCTGAGCTGAAGAATTTGCATTTTTGAAATGAAGGACTTTACTAGATGACTGTGATTTGCATTCTCATCAGATCTCTTTGGAGCTGTCAGGTCTTTTCTGAAGTCTGCAGAAGATGCAGCCCATTGCTCACCTGACCAAACACACAGCTTAGTGACTGTATCCTTTAGTATACAAAACTGAACTGCCTTTCTGCCATGCTTCATACATAATTTTATCACTTTTACCTTAGTCTCTTAGTTCAGAAGCAAAATCCTATCTCGTTAAAAACAAACATCATCAATGAATTAGACCTAAATAAATACTGTAGTGTAAAGTTGAGATCTTAACTGATTAATGTTTTTTGCCAATGTTACAGATTTTAGTTGAAAATTTTAATTATAAGCAATCCACCTTTCAACCTCCATCCATTCATTTGGTGAGCCCACCTTTTTTCTAAAGAAGGCTCTGGAGAGTTGGAGTCTGTGTCAACAGCATCTGACATAAGATATTCACTTTCACACAGGAACCATTTACACAAAGAACACTAACACAGAGTAATCAATTAACGTAATCTGAACACCTATCGGATTTGTAAAGAAAGTGCAATAGCAAACAGACACAAGGAGAAAATGTGAACTCCACAATAACTCCACACAAACAGTGACTGGACTGGCCATCACACTGATGTATACAATTTCTGGTCCTGTTCTGTCTGCACATTAATTTTGTTTTGGTGTGAGGGTTAGGATGAACAGATACAGTACTATAAGTTGTGGCAAGGTGGATCTGAGCTTCTGATATGCAGTGAAACTCTTTATACACAGTATCCTCTTTAATAAAGGCTGCTTCCATTATATAAATGTCAGTTTCTATTTTTAGATTCACTACATTTATACCAAACATAAAGCAATATAACCCTAGTGCTCCTTGCAGCCCCCTTGAGTTGCACTAAGTAGATATTTCTAAATATTTAAATGGATGTTGGAATAAAATAAACAGTGAATCTCGTCTCATAAATGCTGTATGGATGAAGGGGGTGAATGTCTAATTGCTGGTATGGAGCTGGAGATAGAGTTGTTGCCATTAAGAGGATTGGATGCATTTCCTCAATATGACAGGCCATCTGAAACAAAGGGATGGTTCTCCTCTATATCGTATTGGTATTACATGTCAGCTTTTCTACATGTGTGGCTTGGCAAAGCTCATTACCGCAAAGTAATGTAAGGAAAGAGTCTAGATGGGTCTCAGAGAAAAGGACAAAGGAAAAATGCTGTTGTTTGCAATATTTACTTTTCATCTCAGCTAATATATCCATCCACCCATTAGTTTACTTAAAGTAACTGTGATGCAAAAGAAAAAAACAACAACCTGGTAGAAAAAAACCATGCAGGCATGGAGAGACTGCAAATAAAGACAGTGGTTCAAATCTTGCCTGCTGGACTGGTGACACAGGAGTACTAACAATTGGGGGCACCAAGATGCCAAAAGGTTAACTTTAATTGAAGGATTATTCTAAAAAAAAATTAGAGGGCCATCATGAAAGTGTATTAATTATATTCTCATGGCTTCCACTATTTTAGCTAAGCATACTTTAATTCTTTTATCTATGCCAATCACTTTGTTGCTTTACTTGCACAGAACTTATTAATATCAGCTGGAATGTGTACAATCCAAACAAGCAAATAGAAAAGCCTGCCATTTGATTATACCATGGGAATATCTAAATATTTTACATTCTCTTTTACTGAAAGTCTGCAGGGCCAAAAATAAATAAGCCAGCAGAGTAGAATAGGTAAAATTTGGGTACATGCTTGTACTGGATTTTTCTTTCTCTCAAAATAATTTTGTTTTGTCTACGAGCAATGGAAGAAAAACTGATACGCAATATTCTCTTCTTATAAAACGGAAACGAAAAAACAACAGCCTACAACTAGCCAGCTTACCATATAGCAGGCCAGAGCTATTCTGCATTAAAACAGTGCTTGGTATTGAACATGAATCTTACACTATACTGGACACATCATGTAGCTTGTCTCACTTTTACCTTCCTATCTGACACACCTGCTCTATGTGTCTCTTCCTTCTTCCATCACACCCAACTGATTTGAAGCAAAAGATACAAGCTGTCCAGTCTTTCAGAGCCCATGTCCTGTGGTCAGCCTATTTGACAGCACAGCCTTATATTACAAAGTATATGAATGTAAAGTCACTCCACAAAAAGAGACTCCTTTCACACTAAGTGTAATAGTTAACAACCTGTTTCTAAAAAGCCCACACATTTAAAAGAACATTGACTACTTGCCTGTTTCAAAAATCATCTCTGCTTTTCATTCAATGTTGAAATCAAGCTCCCTGAAAGCAAGACCACACTGCATAACCTATAGAAACTTATCCCAGAATGCTTACTGTGCTATTTTTAGGAAACTCCAGGTACTTAATTTTGAAAATTCACCCGCAGATACAGCAGTGTAGGACACAATGGGCATTGTTCATTCTTCTAGGCTTTAGTGGCACACCAGGCCTGTTAAGAAAACATTTTCAACACCAGCTGTGCCCAACACTTGCATTACAAGCTAAGTGACAGAACTCCATCTTGTGCCAGGATCTGCCTGGACTTCATCTGATAACAAAGGTCTAAATCAGAGTTGCACTGACTTCTCTCCAGAGGCCTCTTTTCAGACCTCTTGATCCTGAAGGCACAAAATGGACTCAAGCAAGGACAAAGACCTATAATTTAAGGCATAAGAACTAAGTTGGACAGAAGAACTCATCTATTAGAAGACACTGATTTTGTAAGCGAAAGTGACTTTTAGACCACATGCACCCTACTTGTCAAAGTAAATGAGAAGAAGCAAAGAATATAAAACATGAAGAAAAGAAAAGAGAAACCTGGAGAATTGTTAATTGAACATACTCACTGAAGTTCTCTAGGGAATCCTACAGAACCCTGGGACATTTCCCAAGGGCATTCTATGTTCATTCTCCAAAATGACTTTCTAAAACCTAACCTCAAACTAATAAGCTGTGAGCCGTCCTCTCCAGGAGGAGCTGAAAATGTGAAAATGTCTTCTCTTTGTGGACCAGAAGCCAAAGCTGTGTGCCAGTAGTCTGACCAAGCTGAGAAGCAGACATCACTTCAACAAGGGATCTTCAGCATCTGAAAACTCTTGTGCCAGAAAGAGTAATGCTTTTCCCTAAGTTGCAGATGACACAGCAAAGGGCCTAACAGCAGAAAGCAAGATGAGAAAGCAGCAGCACAGCACTGACAAGGATCATGCAGCAAAGAGAAAGCATGTAATCCAATGCATAAAGAATCCTACACGTGAACCAAATCAACAACTCCACACAATGTCGGACATAATCTTTGAAGACTTGGTATTGTTAAACTATTTATCTATGCCAAGAAAATATAGAACAATAAATACCAGTAAAGAGCTAACCTATGTTATATGCTTGCCTGTGCCTAGTCTTATGTCTATATATATATATATATAGAGAGAGAGAGAGGCACTGAATCCGACCACAATCGTGGAACACCAGGGCTCAGCCCTATTGGGCTCCATGGCCACCGCCAGGGGGGAGCTGCATGGCTTCCTGAGCTCATGTGAGCTATGATGCAGCCACACCCGGAAGTGCAGCCTGAATTACATCAATTACGGCTATAAAAGGGGCCAGCAGCCACTACTGTAGTCAGGAGGAGGAGGACGAAGCTGCCTGGGAGGACTGGAGGAAGAGGTACCTGTGTGTGTTTTGGATTCACTTTGGGGAAGACGCCTACAGCTGAAGAAAAATAAAAACACTTGTTCTTTGATTTTTACACGTGCCTCTGTTGTCAGTCTGTGTCGGATCGGACGCCTATATAGCGCCTTTCACTATATATATATATATATATATATATATATATACAGTTATCATACTTTGAAAATGTATGTTTGTGTTTATCATTAAATTATATTATTCTGATTCTAAAAGCAAGTGTGCCTCAGTTACCTTCATATAACTCTAAAGGCCAGAGACCCATTTCCTAAAAGTGAAAAAGGTAAGGTAAGTAAAGTAGGAGCCTTACTGAATTATTTGATTAATTACTGGTATTTCCAAAGGCAAAACTGATAATTAACTAACCCACTCATAATCGCTTTTTCAAATTCCACATTATTATGGCATCTTCCTGTGTGGGTGTCTTATTAGACACATATAAACAAAAGACGTGTGTGTGTGTATGGAGCAGTTTGCTCTGTTAATGCTCATCCTCAGCCAGTGGATGGCGCATGCATGCACTTTTAAAAATTTTTGCCGCTTGTATGCATCTCACTTCTCACTACGAAAAACCTATGAGCAGCAAATGCAGCCAAGCAACAATGACGTCACACTAATGACACAGAGATACAACGTTGAAATGAAGCAAATGCCATGGCTCAAGAACGTGAAAGTAAAACACCTCAGCAACAGAGGGCAAGGCTTGAAGTTTTCACAAAAAATATTGTCCAACTGGGGGTATTTTCTCAAAACAAAGATTAATAGGACTTATAAGCCAGCGATACAGCTAAGATATGGTATAATCAGTCTCTTCTTACAAAAGCCAGTGGGGCAGCGAGCACAGAGGGGTCCATATCCTCTGCACTGGATAATTTTTAAGAGACAGCTGACGCCTCTCCAAGTTCACAAATATAGTAAAGCTACTAGGGAGTCTTCGGGTTGTTTTTTATCTGAAGACTACACACAGCTAGCTGATTAATAATCATAAAAAAATCCTACAGTTGCTTCAGGTCTGACAATATATTCAGACCAAAGATCTGCTCTTTACTACTTTTTTGCCATAATGTTGCAGTTGGAATTGCTGTTTCCACACAGCTTTAGAATCCTGGGTTGCTTAATTGTGGCATAAGGATTAACTTTATGGTGAATGAAAACCCTCTCCATGCCTGTGTACTCTGTATACAGATACACTGGTTTTTTGTTACACTTTCCAAAGATGTGCTTTTTGAGTTAAAAGAATTTGGTGCATTATAAAACAAAAACAAAGACAAAGGAGACCCCGAACTGTTGAGCACCTGAAATCTTATATTAGACAAGGATAGGACAATATTTCACTTTCAAAACTATAGCAATTGGTCTCCTCATTTCCAAAATGTTTACGAAATGTTAAAAGAAGAGGTGATGCAATGCACTAGTAAACATTCCCCGTCCCTAATGTTTTGAAATTTAGTGCTAGCATCAAATTCAAAATGAACATATATTTTTCAAAAAACAAGAAAATATCTCAGTTTCAACATCTGATATGTTACCTTTGCACTTTTTTCAATTATATATAGGGTTTACATAATTTGCTAATCATCACATTTGGTTTTTATTTACATTTTACACAGTATCCCAAGTTTTTTGGAAACAAGGGTGCATTTAACAGTGGTTGAGTACATCAGTATATAAAGCAGTAGACTGGCACTCCATCCAGCCTTGCATCCAGTGTTTAGGATAAGCTAAGACTCCCCAGAATGATGAATTAGATTAAGTAGGCTTAGTAAACTGATGGATAGATGAAGGGATTAATGTTCAACTCCATGAATCAGTGTCTACATTGAAATAGCCCCATATTTGATATATATTTGTGAGTAACCGTAAAAGTTTTTGTGTAAGATAAAGATTGAAACCAGTAGGGTAATGTTCCCTGAAATACATATACAATAAGCAAGCCTGCAAAGCTAGAATCAAAGAAACAAATAACAGATTAAAAAAAAAAGCATTCAATTCTGTAACAAAAATATACTGGACTGTTTATCAATAAACATTATGGTAAATGACATTACTTATTTCACAGTTCATGACAGAATAGTTTACTTATTCTGACTCAAATAGCTGCAGTTTCCTTTTATTCTCATTCATTTTTCATAAGACTTTAGCATAAGCTATTCCCCTGATGTCACACGCTGTTTTTATGACGGCTTAATCGAGACTATTACCATTTACTCCGCTTCACTCTACCATGACCATGGCTCATTTTAGCTTTACAGCCATGTGTAACATCTATTTGATTCAAAGATTTCCAAGAAAAGGCATCACCAGCCAGCTGAAAATGCCTGAACAGATGTGATGGACGAGAAACAGTTTCTTGTACAGCTCATTTATTGGCGTTTTCAAAATTGAAATCACCAATAGAGAGTTACGAACTTAAACAGAACTTCTTGACATTACATTTATTAGATTTATTTATACTCCTGTTCTTTAAAATAATTTAAACAGCACAACCTCTATTCATCACCACTGGCTATTAAATACTACATTGTGTGTCACATTGGATATGGGCAAAGTCCCACTCATATTTTGAAAAGGAGTACTCCCAGTCAGCAGGCTCCTGTTTCAGCTAAATGATTAAACAGTCAGTTTTGTAAAATTAGGGAAAAAGTAATTTATTACCAAAGTTCTATTTCTGTATTTTTCCAAGGGTCAGTCCTATGGTTTAGGTTTCAGTTTTTTTTTACAGACCTAAAACACGTTGAACATTACAGCAAATGTTGTTGAATCACCCTTCACCTGCTAATTAAAAAAATTCTAGGGTAGGTGTATTAAACCTACAAATTGTTACGCATATTTCGTATATAGTAAAATAAAAAGGGGAATGTGTTAACTCTTTACAATGTGTACTGGTTTTGAGAAATAATAGTTCTTTATTTGTATAATAGCTGCCTCAGTCCATAATAAATCACGGACTATTGGTCTAGTGCAGCATTTCCCAAGCTGTGGGCCATGGCAGTACTGTGGTTGGGCAGGGACGGCATTGTGATTGGGAAGTTGGTGACCCCTGGACAACCATTCTTGATTCACAGCAACAGTAGCATCACAGGTGGATCAAGGCCTGCCCTGAATGATCTCCACAACTCCTGCTCTGATGATCATGCTAAATTCACAAGGGTGCACCCGCGCGCCCACCCCAAACGCCCAACTCCCCCAAGTTGAGTCACACTAAATTCACAGTGGGGAAAGTTCCCCTGGGTCATGTCTAGTGTTTAAATGTAAGTGCAGAAGTGTAATCCAATGGATAGAAATGCAACAGAATGTGAATGAAATCTCTAATAGCTACAATGGCACTTGTGACACCTTCACTCAAGGGTTTTATTCTCGATATTACAAGGTGTTTGTTGCATACATTAATAAAATGCACTGCATTTTTCATTCCAGCAGATGGTATATGCAATCAACACTATAACCTTCTTCTTCTTCCTCTTCATCTTTCCCCACTTCTTTGTGGGGTAGATGTGCTTGATCAACGTCTATACAGCTCGGTCCTGCACCTCATCCCCCTTTTCCTTCAGGTTTTCCTTCAAATCTTTTACTTTATCTATCCATCTCCACTTTGGCTTCTCTCACTTTCTCTTCCCCTGTACTTCTGTTCTCATCACTCTTTTTCCTCAAATATTCATTGTCCCTCCTCATCACATACCACTTCAACCTACTTTTCTGTACTTCTTAGATATCTCTTCCTTTTTTTTGTATCTCTGATGGTTTCTTATTCTGTCCTTAATTGTAAAAACTCCACACTCTCAACATTCTCATTTGTCACAATTAACTTCTTCTCCTGTGCTCCCTTCACTGCCAATGTCTGAGGTCTACAAAACATTGCTGGTCTTAACCACTGTCTTAAAAACGTTACCTTTAACCTTCACCTTAATTTTACAATCACACAATACTCATGAAACCTTCTTCTAATTGTTCTTTCCACACTGTACTCTATAGGTTTTCTCTGCATTAGGTTTTCCATCTTGGGCTATCACTGATCCTAGATATTTAAATTGCTCCACTCTTTTCAATAGCTTTCACTGCAGGCTAACGTCTGAATCCTGACTCATCATTAAACCACATATATACTATATTCTTCGAATTTATCTTCAATCCCTTGTTTTCCAAAGCCCTTCTCATCCCATTGGATATGGGTGTCTTCTTTGACTGTCTTAAACCCATGTTAAAAAAAAATAATCTTGAGTCCTTTGTCTTTGATCATTTTAGACCAATTTCTAACCAGCCTTTCTTGAGTAAAATTCTAGAAAAGGCAGTTACTAAGCAGTTAAATGATTACTTGATTCCACATTCTATTCGTGACACATTTAAGTCAGGTTTTAGAACAAAGCATAGTACAGAAACACTGGTTAAAGTAGTAAATGATCTCCAGGTTAATGTGGACAGATGCCATATATCTATATTCAGCATTTGACACCATAGGCCACAGTATTATTATAAATTGCTTTAGACAGTGGGTGGGCCTGTCTGGCAGTGTCTTAAACTGGTTTCAGTCTTACTTAACAAAAAGGAAATTCTTTGTGAGTTGTGGTGTATTTACTTCTGAAACCCATGATATTATACATGGTATACCATAAGGATCTATTCGGGGTCCACTGCTTTTTTTCAATCTACATTCTTCTAGACAAATTATGTCAAAGAACAATGTGAGCTACCACAGCTATGCAGATGACACACAGCTATATTTATCGATAGCGCATGATGACCCTGATACTCTTGGCTCTCTGATCCAATGTCTTAGAAGTATTTCCAATTGGATGAGTAGAAACTTTCTCAAATTATATAAGGAAAAAACAGAAATCTTAATGATTGGCAAACATGGATATATCAAAGGCATTAGAAATAAACTTGATCCCTTAGGTTTAAAAATCAAGATGGACCTAAATAATTTAGGGGTAATCATTGTCTCTGACCTAAACTTTAAACTGCATATTAACCAGATTATGAGGACTGCATTTTTTCACTTGAGGAATATAGCAAAATTTAGACCCCTTGTAACTTTATAAGATGCTGAAAAATTAGTTCACACTTTAGGTTTTTGTTGGCAACATTACTATAATGCACTTCTTAACAGAACTACCTAGGAAAGACATCAATCAAATGCAGTTAGTGCAAAATGCAGCAGCCAGAATCTTAACTAGAAATAGAAAATATGAACACATCTCACCAGTTTTAGTGTTGTTACATTAATTGCCTGTGCCATTCAGAATTTACTTTAAAATATTACTAATGGTTCATAAAGCCTTCAATAATCTTGCCTCATCCTATATTTTTGAATGCCTGTCCCCCTACACCCCAAAGTCATAACCTTAGATCTTCAAATGGAAATCTTATAATTCCAAGAACCAAGTTTAAAGGAAGTAGTCTTTTGCTGTTATGCAATTAAAATTTAGAATACAGTACTTTACCGATAGAAATTTGCTAATACTGTGGAACATTTTAAAAAACTACAAAAATCCCATTATTTTAAATTGTAGCTACATTTTAGTTGTATTCCTTTTAGACTATATGGGTATAAAAATGACCATATTCTTCATGGATCCACATCTGTACTAGTCTCTACTGCTCTCTGTTGTCTTTTCCATTTCTTCTGTGTTGGCAATCTACACCACCAGGCACCATGAAGACCCATAAAATTATGGAACGAAGGCTGGTGTCTGAGCTGTCTACCAGACCAACTTCATTATGTGAAGCATGAAAGCAATGAGGACTGATTTAGAAACTTCTATGCTAGGTAGAATACCCATTGGGGGCTGTGCAGGCTTTTGACATTGGAATCCCTGCACATTTTGTTTTTTTTTTCTCCAGCCTAACTGGAGTTTTTTTTGTTTGTTTGTTTGTTTGTTTCTCTCCTCCCAGCCATCTGGCCTTACCTTGTTTTGTTGTGACTTATTTTTTAATATTATTGCCTAATCTCAATTGTTTTTGTTTTCTTGTAACTTTCTCTTTTTTATCTTGTAAAAAACCTTGAGCTACATTGTTGTATGAAAAGTGCTATATAATAACTGTTGTTATTGCTCTCCATTCTTACAACTTCCTTTCCACTTCCTCTTTTTTGATGCTACATAACACAGGTCACTGGCAAAAACATTCACAGGAGGGATTGGTCTTTTATTCCATGACTTAACACATTCATAACCAGATCAAAGAGGTAAGAAAAGCCAATCCCTTGTGCAGACCAACCCTGACTGGGATCTTGTCTGTTACCCTAACACTGTTTTTAACCAACACTATAACATAATAAAAGTAATTTTAAATAAAATCAAATGATAGGTGATAAAATGGAGCTGACGGATGAAGTATTAATACAATTGGAGCCTAATGACTGTCACACAGAGAGAAGTAGCCGATGATATATCTGTGAGGGTGTCAAAATCAGGTTCTTCGAAGTCAGTGCACTCTGTGTAAATTAGTTATTTATTTACACAATTTATTCCTGCTGTCATTGTGGTACATTAATAAGGGCAAATTACCCAAATGTGTAAATTAGCTGAATGAGATTAATACTCCCTACGTGGTTCTTTTTTTTCCTATATATGTTTTCTATTTATATTTTCCTTTATTAAGTTGTAGGGTCAGATTGTCTATTGCTTCACTTATATAGAATTTTGTATAGAAGTTTCAACAGCAGTGCTTTTTTGAAATAAACAATGCCTTGCATTTTATTACTACATGGGTTGCAAAGTACATTCCAATAGATGCTGTACTGCGTATAACAACCAGACTGTCAAAAATCAGCTTCTTATATATTTGATAATAAATCAACTATTTAAGGGCACATTTTCACAGTAGACATAGCTATAAGTTAGTTCTACTCCTAACAGATGTTTAGTTTGGCTTTTCTGTAGCTACATTTTAGTTTTATTTGTAATAGACTATATGTGCAAGTGCATAGACTTATCCATTTCTTAATGGATTTGCAATTATTATTAATCTCTTCTTCTCTCTGCTTTCATTTCTGGTTTATCTGTGAAAATATTTTGTGCTACCACCACCACCACCTGATCAAAGCACTGTGCAGCTACCTGTGATGCTAGAATGAAAGTGGACATCTCAACTATCCATGAAACCCTACTGCATCGAATTTTCTAAGATGTAGCTTAAATAACAAAAGGGAACTATTTATGAACATTTACCTTAGGTAGAATGCTAGTGGGGACTAGTGGCCTTTTGGCCTTGAAACCCCTGCAGATTTTACATTTTTCTCCAGCATCTCAACTCTGAGCTGTTTTTTTCTGTCCTCCCTGACCATCTGACCTTATTATTTGACTCCTGTTTAAAGACTTAGCAAACAATACTATATACAAGGACAATAGTTTTCTACTTATGACATACAGTAGATAAATAGATAACTGTGATTCCCTGCCCAAAAGAGGCTAAGGCTCAACACATTTGTACTGGACAGAGAAATATGACTTAACTTTCACCTCTGGTCTATATGGGAGTGGCCTCAACCACTTTTTACAGTTCTTGTCTATCTACTTATTGATCCAGATTTTTGTGTTTAGCATTAATTATGACCTCTTGTTCATTATTGATTTTACTTTTTGTTGTCAATAAACACAATATAACATAGTTAATTGCTGATGGAGGCTAGCATCACAGTGCTTATTGATGAGAATTGTTAACTGTTTAGTAATGTTCATGTTACCTCCAAGTGCTGCAGGGAACACTCACTCTGACCAAGTGCTATCCTTTAATCCAGTAGTATTCTACTGACAGTTTGTGCAGTGAAAGCATAGCAGAGAACTATAATGCAGGCATGACAGAGTATCTCCACACATGTTCTGAAACTACTAATTCTATATTGGGACAATGGGGAACTTAAGTCTACCACTGCAGTATGAGAAACAAGGCAGGAAGCATCTCTCCATAAGTTGCTTATCCATCACAAGGTAAGCAAACATGGATGCCTTTGTGGGAGAAAAACCAGAATACCAAGAGAAATGCCCATGTTGTCACAGTGAAAGTATGCCAACTCAAATCAAATTGTGAATTCGTATTTGCTACTTGTGTGACTGTGATGCTAAAAATGTGGAAATATCTGATTGAGTTTCAAAAATAAAGCGTCTCCTCAACAAGACAGTGTCATACTAAAGGGGGCACTCAGTTTAATATTTTGAATACTTTGCACGCCATTGCTTACTGACATAAAAGAGATTTGTATTCTAAGCCTATTTCCAGATGAACAGATGATACCGACAGCAAAAATGCATAGCAGAATTGAGAATGATTTGGATTATAAATACTAATAACCTGATGATGATGATAAAGCATCATATTTCTCTATTTAAAGGGTTTCTATTTAAAAAAGAAAGAAATACAATTAATATTATTGGCAAGTAAATGTTGCATATTTTTTTCTTAGCTGCCTATTTTGATCTTACAAGCATAGCAGCCTCTGAATGAATCTGAAACAGATATATTGTGGAAAATATTATTAAGGTTAATCCATCAAATGCTGATCTACTCTCCTCCTTCTTCTAACCTGAGCTGTACATTTATTTCCAATTTCAATGCTGGCTTTCAAGGGGTCTTTATTAGAATTGATTGGGATGTTTGATGATTTCATTTTCTTTTTAGCAATAAACAGAAATTATTAGCTATATCGTGCACATAGCCCTGACACACAATACATTTGAATCTTCTTGACTAATGATTACCACAGTATGAAATAAGAAGCAGCTCTTGCGATCAAAACGAATTCAGATAAAAACGCATGGTAAGGAATAACAACTTAACAATTCAGGCTTGCAAAAAAAAAAAAAATAGACTGGCAAGAAAAGATTTCTGTTTTCAGTCAATCTGCCACTAACAGCACACCACTTCTCTCCATTCCAAAATGTCGAGCATTAACAATTTCATCTCCACAAAGTAGAGACAACATAATGGCATCGAGTTATTAGCTGGTAGTTAAGCCTCAAAAGCCTAGCTGCTATTGCTGTCTGTATTTTAGCTCAAACCATTTTTTATTACAGTGGTATGACTGACAGTAAAATGCTTAGATGCAGACATGTATCCTCATATGAATGTCATCCTCTGCAGAAACTGTGATGCTTCCAGTTGGGCTATTTATACTTCACATACAATGTTGCAAGACAACAGTGTACTAATATTCTTTCTGGAGAATTGTCACTTTTCTCTAATGTACTCAACAAGTTATTGCTTGAAGCTTTTTAAAGACAGATTATTTGTTAATAGGCAGCTTTAGGCATACTACATAAATAATAAAAAATGAACATTTTTACCTATTCTTATTTAAGTAATCCCTGTTTGTTATTAAGATTTCATATACACCCTTTAATTCTATATGAGTTTTTATAACTTTACAATTTTAAAGAGACAAAGCATAGCTTATTATTTTTTGCTTTTTGCATGAACATGAACTACTTTACAAACTTTTGGGCATGCAAAGAAAGTCATATTAGTTGGACATGCAAGAAAGAATTTCATAGTATTCTGCACACGTGACAATACTGCTTCTACTACCATCATTTCTACGACTACTCCTATTCTCCTTTTCTGTCCTCTGAACCATAACCAAGCTGAATTTTCACAGTTGCAAAGACCAAGTCAGAAATTTTTAAATGTGAGCTGCTAGCACCAGTCATTGTCACAACTAAGTTCAGTCAGCTTCTGATGTGCGTGGTTCATGTGTGTGCTAGTGATTTCATTTCTTATCATCTTTAGCATCAAGGCTCCAAAAGGGAAAAAAAAAATTCTGAAAGATTTGAAAAATCACAAATCCATCATTAAGCATACCAATGTAGGTGAGGGGAACAAAGATAGTATACGAGCTCTGAAACTGCCAGTATCCATTGTGTGTACAATTTTTCTGTTGGCTGCTCCTCCTCCTGTGTAAAACTGACATACTGTATATTTCATTTAATACTAGTGTTGTCTGAACTGTTATATTTTCTTATGTAAAAAGATTTCACTCAACACACTTAAAAAAAGGTTTGGGGCAACCACCCGTATATTATTCCTGGCTGCAAAAGAGTCTTTGAAAATACAGAGATGTTCTCTATATCAAGTCCAAAACAGAACTGAAGAAAGGTTGACAAGATGGCAGCTTTAAGGGATAGGACAGGAAGTGATGTAAGGGGACCGGAAGTGATGTTTCTTCATTAGTCAGCTGTAACTGGAAGTGATATTCTTCTTGGCGCCGGAACCGGAAGTGACATCATCTGTTTTAAATCAGACAGGTTTTCCCGCGGCTGGTCTGTAGAGGTAACAAGAGAAGGTTTAGTGCATCCCACCACCCCCTGGCCTGGCGTGGAATTACCTTTGCTTGGTCCATACAACGTCTTCCTAGTCGCACATGTGTGACACTTATTTGTCCCAAATTGTAGAAGATTTACATTTGCAAGGCTAATGTTGCATGTGTGGTGTGAGTTGTACACAAAACCAACAAAAATGCAAGTGAACAGTCCTTCAAAATAGTAATTAATGAATCAAAATATCTAATTGTGTGTTTTGACAAATAATATTGTTGAATGCAATTTGTCAATATACATTTATTTTGATGTCATCTGAAAAAAATGGGGGTCATTTTTGGAGTCAGGCAATTGTTTTTTTTCTATTGTAGTTAATGGGTTTCTGTTCATATTATAAAAAACCTTATGAATAGTTTTTGAGGAACAAATTCACTTTGCAAGGCTGTACATTTTTTGGTTTTGGAAGACATTTTTAGTTTTGTAATATTTTGTAGTGTTTTTTTTATTTCATTTCTGCTGCTTTTTCTAGTCCTATGTCCATGGCAGTTGGCTATTTACTGTTAATAATGTCATATGTTGCTAGTCATGTGGTCACTGTCATCACCACAATGTCTGATATCATCATGCTTGGGTTATAAAAAATGGTTTGCTAAGATCAACACCCAGACTTTGGATTTGCTTAAAATAACGCAATGATTTATGAAGGATATTTAAAATGGAGGTTTCAGTTTCTTCTTTGAAAGAACTTTAACTCTTGGCCTTATTTCAAAACAAACAAGTCCTTTGGACAACAATTTTATTTATTAACTAGCTGTGTTACCCATCTAAGACAAGTTGAAATATAAAGATTCAACATAGATCTCATGTTTCTTATTTAATATACACTCACCTAAAGGATTATTAGGAACACCTGTTCAATTTCTCATTAATGCAATTATCTAATCAACCAATCACATGGCAGTTGCTTCAATGCATTTAGGGGTGTGGTCCTGGTCAAGACAATCTCCTGAACTCCAAACTGAATGTCAGAATGGGAAAGAAAGGTGATTTAAGCAATTTTGAGCATGGCGTGGTTGTTGGTGCCAGACGGGCTGGTCTGAGTATTTCACAATCTGCTCAGTTACTGGGATTTTCACGCACAACCATTTCTAGGGTTTACAAAGAATGGCGTGAAAAGGGAAAAACATCCAGTATGCGGCAGTCCTGTGGGCGAAAATGCCTTGTTGATGCTAGAGGTCAGAGGAGAATGGGCCGACTGATTCAAGCTGATAGAAGAGCAACTTTGACTGAAATAACCACTCGTTACAACCGAGGTATGCAGCAAAGCATTTGTGAAGCCACAACACACACAACCTTGAGGCGGATGGGCTACAACAGCAGAAGACCCCACCGGGTACCACTCATCTCCACTACAAATAGGAAAAAGAGGCTACAATTTGCACGAGCTCACCAAAATTGGACAGTTGAAGACTGGAAAAATGTTGGCTGGTCTGATGAGTCTCGATTTCTGTTGAGACATTCAAATGGTAGAGTCAGAATTTGGCGTAAACAGAATGAGAACAGGGATCCATCATGCCTTGTTACCACTGTGCAGGCTGGTGGTGGTGGTGTAATGGTGTGGGGGATGTTTTCTTGGCACACTTTAGGCCCCTTAGTGCCAATTGGGCATCGTTTAAATGCCATGGGCTACCTGAGCATTGTTTCTGACCATGTCCATCCCTTCATGACCACTATGTACCCATCCTCTGATGGCTACTTCCAGCAGGATAATGCACCATGTCACAAAGCTCGAATCATTTCAAATTGGTTTCTTGAACATGACAATGAGTTCACTGTACTAAAATGGCCCCCACAGTCACCAGATCTCAACCCAATAGAGCATCTTTGGGATGTGGTAGAACGGGAGCTTCGTGCCCTGGATGTGCATCCCACAAATCTCCATCAACTGCAAGATGCTATCCTATCAATATGGGCCAACATTTCTAAAGAATGCTTTCAGCACCTTGTTGAATCAATGCCACGTAGAATTAAGGCAGTTCTGAAGGCGAAAGGGGGTCAAACACCGTATTAGTATGGTGTTCCTAATAATCCTTTAGGTGAGTGTATGAGTTGTCTACTTGGTCTGGTGTAATAATATACTCCTGATCCCTTTCCCTCACTGCAACCTTTCCCTCTTCAGCTAGAACCATCCATTTTCACTATTTCCTCTCTCTGTTGCTCATTGCTATCTAAACAGTAAAGTCAGCTATCCATCTTTTAACCCAGTTGCACAGATCAAGGTCCTAGCAGCAACTGGTGCAAGGCCAAAATCAAACTTGGACAGAGTGTCAGTTCACCGCAGTACACAGGGACACACACGCACACAATCACTTTAATCAAGCTAACTGAGTTTCACCAATTAACCAATCCGAATGTGGCAATAAGTTGGTGCAGCAAGTTTTAAAAATACAAGATAGCTTAGCCATGCTGAGTCTTCCTCAGCTTTATTATACTTTTTATGCAAAGATCCCACTACTACCTACAGAAACCGCCATGCCTAACAGAGTCTAACTATACACATCACCTTAAACACTTCTAATTTAATTGGAAGGTTTATGTATGTAATTTTATTTCAGATTTAAAGTCCACTTTTTAACATCTGATTATTGACCTCAAGCATTTTAGTTCTCTTCAATATGAAACTCTGTTTTGCTTGGACCTGTTTTTTTTGTTATTGTTGTTTCAGACTACACCAGATTGATCTAATAATCCTTTCTGTGAAAGTTGTAGACTTTGAGATGCTTCAGGCATTTCAGGTCTGACTCATCATGCAAGGGATCATTATTCTGTGAGCACTGGTCTGGACACCTGAGGAGGACACTGAAGTATCACCAGCAAAACCATTCAGAATGTTCCTTCTTCCGACTTTGTAGCCTAATAAGCCGATTTGCTCTGTCAGATCTTCTGGGAAGTGTCAGCTGTATAGCATTCTGAAGAAGTACAATATCATTGATGCAGATGGTCACAGAGGAATGCCCTTCTCCTTATCGACAATGATTTCTGTGCAGAAATATCTTTTAGGAAGAAAATCAGCAGGAGACTGACTCAACCTGAAATGGCACAGCCTGAATTGTGAAATACCGCTTTAACAATAAAAGAATCTTACCGTCAATATAGAGCCTTGTACATGGAATCTGTTTTACTCTCTATCTTAAATGTCTACATATACTGCTCTGCCAGTCTGATCATAACAGAGGTATTGGTAGATGGGATAAAAACATTTTAGGGGTCCATGGCTATGCTAGAGTTTTAGAAATAAAAACAGTGCACCTCAGGCTGGGTATGGGTGTGTGCTGCCGCAAAGCTGTATGGCTGCAGAGTGTTCAGTGGGGAAACTAGCTGATTGCTTGTTACATATAATCACAATCAGCTTAGCTATTCCTCATTGATATTCTACTGGTCATTAGGCAAAGCACCTGAACTCACAGCATATAAAAGAATCTGGGCAGGACAAAAGAGTAAAGAGAGAGGACACAAAAAGATGAAGAAAGTATTTGGAAAGAAAGATGTAAGGGATTAAAATAGTAAGAGATAATTTGAAAAAAGTCAAGAAAGTAAGATGAGTAGGAGTAAAGGAAAGTAAGTTTGGGAGTGTGAGCTGGTGTATCAGAAAAGAGGCATGGTAGTCGGGAAGAGGCCCCGAATTGAGAAAGAGAGACATGGGTTAGGGTCACTCCTGCTGAGCATCCAGGAATCAGGAGTGTCTCTTTGGCTTTGAGAATTCTCCTATGGATACCTGGGATGGTGGTAGGATGTTGGTGCCAGGCTTTGGCATCCCAGTGATAACCTGATGTGGTGGCTGGGATGAAAGTCATTGTAAAGGTTGACTGCACATGCTGGCAGAGGAGACCCAATGGATGAGCGTGGTGAAGACAGGATATAGAAAGGCATTTAGGCACAGTGAACAGAGAAGGACATCACAATTTTAACTCTTTGATTTTATATGTAATTTTAACCCTTGTTGAATTTACTTTCTGGATTGATTTTACCTCCCACCAAACAAACTATGATACTATTATTGATTATTTATTGACCTATCTATTTATGAAGAACTGCACTTTATTTTTCTTTGGACACTGCCCGGTTGCTTGTTGGAATAAAATGCACCACGCTTATTGTTTATGTGTCCTCAGTGAACTAGTCTACCCCAGTCATGACTGTTTATGTCCAGGTTAAAAGAAGATGGCAGGCTCTGGGCACCTGGGCATTGCAGTAGAATGAAAGAAATTTTAGCTTCATGAAATATATGAACCTCTTTAAATATAGGTCAAGTAACACTGTTATAATATGTAATGGTATGCTAAAGGACACACTTTAAACATGACAGTTTCAAATGTGAGATTTGACATTTAAAACACCTGCACAAGAATCTTGAAAAGGTTGCTCAGAATCAGAAATATAAAATCAAAGTGAAGTCTTTTCAAACTGTCACCAGGAAATTGCTATGGGTATACAGTAGATGGTCTTGCTGTGGTCACTTTTACCTTTATACTTAACAATTCTAACATCTTTCAACTTCAGAATCCTTTGATGACCAGTGTGAAATTCCTTAGGCTTAACTATTACTCGGGCCTCCAAAGGGCACACTATTGTACATATGAAAAGCATATACTGTATAAGCCCTTATCCAAAATGTCATACTACTTTTTAATAAGTACTTCAAGACTCTAGAGGGCTGCTTATCAATGGTAATGCTACCATTTAGGATTCCAAGATGTCTACAAAAAATAAAGATTAACTGTAGAATATGTAGATGTTTTCATACCTGTTCACACGTCACATATTTTAAGCAAATTAAGTCTCAAAAAGCATCAGCATTGTTCTTGTGACCTTATGCTTAATGCAAAAATCATAAGCTACTGGCATTTCTGGATGTGAGCGGCAGCCATTGTTTCAAGACTTTTGTTCTTCTCTTAAGAAGGTATGCAGATCTATTGCAAATTTTTTATAGGCATAAACTTTATTATGTATCTCAAATCTCCCACCTCAAGGATGCTTCTGCAGTAACACTTTGCTTTTGATTGATAGCTCCAATGCAAACCATAAAAACATTAGCAAGCTCTAATCATAACACGTAAGAACTTTCTCACAAGTCAAAAATTCTTTGCAACTGCTAATAGCATTTTGCTCCTGAAATTTCCATTGCCAAAATCATCGGTGGTCAACATTGGGGCACAGGGGAAAGAATCCTTGCCGCTTGCATTTGAATCCTTTGTTTAAAACCCCATCCCTGTATGTTAGCTCTGTAAAGTTTACATATTCTCTTCATGTCTCTGTCTATTTTCTCTTCAGATACTCCATTTGTGAAAATTTGTGTTGGGTGTCTCAAACGTGCGATTGGGAGACAACTTGAGTGCTCATCAGGTAATAATTCAACTCTAAGTCAAAGGCTGGCAATGTTGCCTAATGTTTCTCCTCCATTATCTCCAACAGATCTGACGACCAACAGTAATGTCACTTCTGGGTCACAAACCCCTGAGCCAACCTCTTCTGCTTTGGCTTCCTTTTAAGGGGTTCCACTACCATCTCATGTCAATTTAACTGTTGACTACGCTCTGAAAGACATACCATGAATTTGTTGTTTCTTTTTTCTGTTTGTATTTGTCATCAAATGTATTAAGTTCGCCTTACGGTGCCCCAGCTCAATATCACCTGCTTACCTCTGTTTTCTTACTGAATATGGGTTTATTAGACTTGATACAATAGCACTTGAACACGTTAGATTGTCTTTGCACAAAAGGGACCTGTGCTGTTTAGATCAGAACAAGGAAAGGACAATAAGGAAATTAAAAGGCAAACATAATTTAAAGAGCAAAATAATTGACGTTTTTGTTTGTTTTTCTTTTGTTTTATTATAAAAGTGACAGTTTGCAATGCTCACTTTGTCAATAAAAAATATTTTTTTATATATTATTCCACAGAGTAAAAATGACAGATTTTGTTTTGTGTCGCTAATCTTTAAATTTCTGCGGTGGGCTGGTGCCCTGCCCGGGGTTTGTTTCCTGCCTTGCACCCTGTGTTGGCTGGGATTGGCTCCAGCAGACCCATGTGACCCTGTAGTTAGGATATAGCGGGTTGGATAATAGATGGATTTTTAGGTTTTATTATTAGACTCTTTATAAAGTATACAATGTAGATTTGTACCTGATTAATTATGACTTTAAACAGCTTCTAATTATTCAGGTCAATAAAAATGTAAATTAACTCATGGATTAATGGTTAAAATATTCAATAAATTACCACAGCACAGAAGGGTAAAAATGCCTAAGACCAATGGTAATTCTACAAATATATATGGCAGGGGACTCTCAATGGTGAATTCTAAAGGGGTCTGACTTTTTCAGAACAGATTTTATACAGTCTTGCAAATAGGAGTATAAATTATACATACCAGTGGAAAAGTATTAAAACAATTTGATTAATGCAGACATAAACAGGAATATGCATAAAGAATTGTATGGCCAACCTATTTTTTGGTATATTTGCAAAAACATCAGTGTATGATAAACTTAAACATGCAGAAGGGGGTTCGCGGCAGGTAGGTGAGCCCTAGGGAAAGGAACACTGGTATATTGACAAAAAAGAAGTGAGCCCGACACAAAGACTCCAGCAGACAGAAAACCTTACGGTATCAATGACAGAGAAAGAGAGAGAAGGAGAGCAATTTGGTATGCCAAGATACAAAGGTAGAGAAGGCTAATACAGGGTGGTCCAGATCTAATTATGCAGATCCAGACCGTCTGGATGACTTTGATTTATGTGAGGACGATTCCAGTTCGGCGCGAAGACGATTCTTCATGTCGTCAGTTCGCACACTTCTCGATGGTCCGGGATTTTTCGAGTGATTTTCTATGTAACAAAATTATTAAGTTATAGCGTAATGAAAATTGCATAATTAGATCTGGACCACCCTATAGATGCTAGAACCTGTCACGCATCGTCCCCCAGAAGAACAAAAGGGAGAAACACACACAAAAAAAAAAAAAGGTAGATATTTGTTCTCCTTGGGGGTAGACTGTTGAGAGCCTAGCAAATGCTAGAGTTCTTCAACCCTCTTAGAGTGAGACAGAGAATTGAAGAGATTATCAAGGAGTTAAAGTATATTCTGGCAAATACAGGGTAGCACATCATCTCAAGTAAGAAGAGATGGTACCACATCACTATTTTCAGCTGATGTCCATGATGACTAGCAGTACCAATTGGACTGAAACATTTGGGCTCCAGCTGGCAGATGTGGAAACTTGTTCCCTCTTAAAATGTAATTGTTCTAAAAAATAAGAATAAATCTAAATCATTTATTACACTTTTTCAGTTTGTAAAGATTGCTTTCAAATCAAAGGAGCAAATAAAACAAGAGAGAAATACAAAAGAAAAAACCTTGAAAAGAAACAGCAGGAGAAACCATTGTTCTCAAAGCCTAGAAAAAGTGTAAAGAATTACTAAACGCCTGTATTAAAAAACATAAGATAGCTACCAAAACAACATAATCGTTCCCCATAATGCCACAAGCACACATGCATGCGCATGCGTACTTAATACAGTTGATAAGGCCACAAAAATACAACTAAATAACAATAAAAATATAAACAAAAAAAAATGTTAAGATTAACAATATAATCGCAACACTGTTAGAAATCTGTAAACACCATACATCTGATTAAAATGTTTTTGTGAATATTCTTAAATCTTTATTTACAATGAATATGCTTTTAAATTATTATTATTTTTTTACTTTTTTATTATTTCATTTTCAGTGTGTCTGACCACCATTTTAGTCTGTCAGAATTTTGTTGATGAGTTGCTTGCACTATACGTCACCTCACAAATGTTCTGCTATAAAACTCTCTGTACGCAATTACAGATTTGAACTAAAATAAATGGTGTCAATCTTGAGCTCATAGTGTTTAGTATTCTGGTTAATGATTCATAGCTTTCCCCTTTTTGATTTGGTTCATAGTCTTAGCATTTCAGTTCTGGTGATATTCTCGTCATTTTACTAATGACTCCTGGAATTCTTGTTTTGACCTTACTTAGTTTAGCACTCTGAGTTTTGTTTTTGATAACAATACTGCAGTACTCTAAAAATAACTGCTTTTGTTCTACTTTTTAAAAAACTAAAAACATCTTTGCTTACAATTCACTTTGCCAGCAGTCAATAGTCAATAGAAAGCGCCGAAGCACCTATAAAAACGGCAAAGATGACTTCGATACTCAATGTAAGTTCTATCTGCTCTCTGCCCGTCGAGGGCGCATTTATATGTTGTGTGTCCTGCAGTATGTACAGCTCAGGTTTTCCGGCCGACAGTAAAGATAGCTTCACCTGCCAAAAATGTTTAGTTAATTTAGAGTTGGTCGGGAAAATACGCGAATTGGAGGACCGCGTTAGGAATCTGATAGCGATTAGGCAAACCGAAAATTGGATCGACTCGGTTTGTTTAGACAATTCGGCAACTTCTGATTCGGCCTCAGTCTCTCCAGGTCCCACTGTAGTCAGTGCGCGGCCGAAAGCAGCAGCACCAATTCAGCCACAGGGCGAGTGGGTAACAGTAAGACGGGGGTCTAAGAATCCAAAATTTAGTCCCCCAGCACCCAGGTCACCAATTCGGACCCAGAACAGGTTCTCAGCTCTCCGCAGCGCGCCTGTGGAAACTGAGAATAATAAAGTGCTCATAATTGGCGATTCCATAGTGCGGAATGTTAGAATTCCAAACTATGTTAAACCAGCAGTTAATGTTAAGTGCCTCGCAGGGGTCAAGATTTCTGGCATAGAGGCCGCATTGGACCGTGTCGCCGACGATGAAGTATCTACCTTATTGCTGCATGTCGGCACTAATGATATTTATTTACAGCAATCTGAGGTATTAAAGCGGAACTTCATCTCTCTATGCACCAAAGCTAAAACAAAATGTCGGAATTTAATTGTATCTGGTCCCTTACCAAGATTATATAGAGGGGATGTGATTTATAGCAGATTGCATTCCCTTCACTGCTGGCTAGAAACCTGGTGTGCAAATAAAAGCATAGCATTTGTGAACAATTGGGATGATTTTTGGGAAAGGCCTGGATTTTTCAGAAGAGATGGTCTTCATCCTAACTGGAGGGGATCTTATGTATTATCCCAAAATATGGCAGCAAAACTGCCTGGTTGACTGATTAGAGCACCATCCAGGCCGCAGTCATGTGATCTTAAATCACAGGCTGTTGTTTATCCCACCTGTTATTTTACTGAAGCTGTTATCCATAATCCCTGTTGTGGGGCATCCAGTAAATTTAGTCTTGATACAAACCTTAAATTAATTGATAACCAAAAAATAAGGTGTATAATTAGACCAAGGGATAAAACCAGACCCTCCACCAGGGGCATCTGTAATAGAAATTTACTTCAAATTAAAACAAAAAATATATCGCCAGTTCAGAAAAAACCATGCAGTTTTAAATGCTGTTTATTGAACATTCGCTCTCTTGGCACTAAAGCTGTTTTGGTAAATGATATTATATTAAGTACAAAATCTGATCTGTGTCTTCTTACTGAAACCTGACTTAGTAAATGTGACACTGTTCCCTTAGCAGAGGCGTCACCAGATGGATACTCGTTCCTTCATAAGTCTAGAGATTCTGGTCGAGGAGGAGGCCTTGGAATAATTCATTGTAATAAAATGCAAATCACGTCTAAAAATTTAGGCAACTTTACATCCTTCGAGGTATTCGTTTTAAATATTAAAACAGATTCCAACACAATTATAGTGCTAGTCTACAGACCACCAGGACCATATTCATTGTTCATGACTGAATTTAGCAACCTTCTGTCTGATTTGGCTATAAATTATGATCACGTAGTTCTGATGGGGGATTTTAATGTACACATTGATGTGGAAACTGACACTTTTAGCAAATGTTTTACTTATTTGTTAAATTCAGTAGGATTTTGTCAGATTGTCAAAGGTCCAACTCATAATCATAACCACACATTAGATTTAATTATAACTTACAAAGTTGAAATTCAAAATTTAAATATTACTCCATTAAATGTAGTTATTTCTGATCACTTCTTAATTACATTTGATTTAGTTCTGCCCATGCCAACGCACTCACAGATTAAAACAAAGACAGTGCGACATCTAGATTGTAATTCTGCTTCAAAATTTATAGACACCTTGAGTAAGTCGAGTGTAATTGTGGAAAACCAATTAGATCAGTTAACATCAAATGTAAACATGGAAAACAATTTAGATCAGCTAATATCACATTATAATGTGACCTTGAGAGATGCTCTGGACACAGTGGCTCCCCTTAAAACAAAAGTGATCAAAGCGCATAGAAACTCTCCCTGGTTTAATGAAAATACTCGAGCTCTTAAATTAGAGTGTCGAAAACTGGAGCGTAGATGGAGAACAACAAAGCTACATGTCTTTCAAATTGCATGGACAGAGAGTGTTAATAAATATAAAAAAGCCCTCTTTAAAGCTCGCTCAGAATACTATTCTACATTAATAGATAGCAATAATAAAAATCCTCGGGTACTGTTTAGTACAGTGGCTAAATTAACAAATGGTAACTCAGATCAACAGTGCAAAATACCAACAGATATTAGCAGTACAGACTTCATGAACTTCTTCAATGAGAAAATTAAAAATATAAGATCCCAGATCTCAGCATCACAGTACAAACCAAATACTAGCTTAGCAGACCCTGCTGCACATTGCATTCAGCACTTTAGTAATTTTAATCCTGTAACTGAGCAGGAAGTCTTAACTTTAATTACTAAAATGAAGCCCTCTACTTGTTCCCTAGATCCAGTGCCAACAAAACTAGTAAAAAGTGCAATGGATGTTCTTGCAGCACCTATTCTAACCGTTATCAATAGTTCATTACTGCATGGCACAGTACCTGATGCACTAAAAGTGTCAGTCATTAAACCTTTACTTAAAAAGTCAGACCTAGACCCACACATACTAAATAATTATAGGCCTATTTCAAATTTACCATTTCTCTCTAAAATACTAGAAAAAGTAGTCGCCAGTCAGCTTCAGTCACACCTTATGCATTACAATTTATTTGAGAAATTCCAGTCTGGTTTTCGCACTGGTCATAGTACAGAAACTGCACTAACACGGGTTGTAAATGACATTCTGATATCCTCTGATGAAGGAAACTCCACTGTAATTATGTTATTAGACTTAAGTGCAGCATTTGACACCATTGACCATTCTATTTTACTGCACAGGCTAGAAAATGATGTTGGTCTTACAGGCCACGTGCTCGCTTGGTTCAGTTCTTATTTATCAAATCGATTCCAATATGTACAGAAATGTGCTGACAGTACTCCATCATTATACACAGAAGTTCAATATGGTGTCCCACAGGGCTCAGTACTGGGACCTTTACTGTTTTCACTTTACATGCTTCCACTGGGATCTCTCATTAGGAAACATAATGTTAATTTTCACTCGTATGCAGATGACACCCAGTTATACCTTTCATTTAAATCAAATGAAGTTTCTCCGATGTTGTCTTTAATTAGTTGTGTTAGTGAATTAAAGGAATGGATGAATGAGAACTACTTGTCTTTAAATACAGATAAAACAGAGATGTTAATTGTTGGAGGGAATGACGCTGATCACAGCAATATTTTGTCGACATTTAACTCAGTTGGAATCCCAATTAATTTTACTGAATCAGCCCGCAATCTAGGAGTTATCTTTGATTCTAGCATGTCATTTAAAGCACATATTACAAAGTTGTCCAAAACATGTTTCTTCCATCTTAAAAATGTTAGGAAATTAAGGCGCTTTCTAAATAAACAGGATTGTGAGAAATTAATTCATGCATTTATCTCTAGTAGGATTGACTACTGTAATGCGGTGTTCACTGGCTGTTCAAACTGTTCTTTATACAGCCTCCAGTTAATCCAAAATGCGGCTGCAAGAATTATTACAAGAACAAGAAAATACGAACACATAACTCCAGTTCTTAAATCCTTACACTGGCTCCCGGTTAAGTTTAGGGCAGATTTCAAAATCCTCCTTTTAACATATAAAGCATTAAATGGCCAAGGTCCGGCTTACTTGTCTGAACTTATCATGACTTACAAACCTGAGCGCACATTAAGATCTCAAGATGCCGGTCTGCTTATGATTCCAAGGATTAATAAAATAACAGTGGGAGGTCGAGCTTTTAGTTACAGGGCCCCTAAACTGTGGAATGGTCTTCCTGCTTCTATAAGAGATGCCCCTTCGGTCCCAGCCTTTAAATCCCGGCTGAAGACTTACTACTTCAGTTTAGCATATCCTGACTAGAGCTGCTGATTAACTGTACATACTGCATCTCTGTTGTTAGTCATTAGCACTAAAACATAAGTAACATGATAAGTATAATTGAATACTAACCCTCACCTATTCTGTTTCTGTTCTCGGTACTCAAATGTGGCAATTGGTGCCACGGCCCACCTGCCAAGTTGTTTGCCTACCTATGGTAAAGTCATCCCTGGTGGAGGATCACAGGAATCATGGGAAAGAGGGGCCCTTTCATCGGATTGGCTGGCCGAGCAACGTTTCAGCCATGGAATGGCCAAATGGGGAGGCAGCTTGACGGATGAGGTCTCCAGCACTCTAAAAATATCAAAATCTTATTATATGATATCATCTACTGTTAAATTCTGCTCTGTACTTCTAAAATTTTTATTATTATGCTTTATTAAGGATTTGTTCTGTTCTGTGTATTGTATTGTATTGAACCCCTTCTTTTGACACCCACTGCACGCCCAACCTACCTGGAAAGGGGTCTCTCTTTGAACTGCCTTTCCCGAGGTTTCTTCCATTTTTCCCTACAAGGTTTTTTTGGGAGTTTTTCCTTGTCTTCTTAGAGAGTCAAGGCTGGGGGGTTGTCAGGAGGCAGGGCCTGTTAAAGCCCATTGTGGCACTTCCTGTGTGATTTTGGGCTATACAAAAATAAACTGTATTGTATTGTATTGTAATAGGAAGAGGACAGAAAGCAATTCAAAAAGCAGGCGGAGTGAGTCTGTTCTGTGGTCCAGCCAAGCTGCTTTAAGGTTTCACAGTTGCCAAAACAGATACCAAGAAGATGTGTTCCTTTTAATGCTATTGATATCACAGCAGTTAAGAGACAGAAGGAATTGCTAGAGGAACCAACTCAAGAGGTGATCTAAGGACCTTGGAGGCAATATTAAATATTGAGTCTATAGTTGGCAAGACACCTAAGGTGAAGAGGCCAAGGCTGTGAGAGGAAAGAGAGATGGCAGATGATTTTTTTTTTAATTTCTTAAATATACAGTTTATTACTCAATAACAATCATTACAAAAAATAAACAAAATCTGTACAGTCATAATCTCTCAAAAAGATATTTCAAATAAACACAATTTCTGAAACTTAGAATTACAAACAAAAAAAGAGTTCCTAATTCCTGATTGTAAAAACTGGCTCATTTATACAACACTGGTTGAAAAAAGTTTGCAGGCTAAAATTCATTTTATAAAATGTATAAATGAGAAATATTTTTACTCTTACTAAGATATCAAACATTTTAACTAAATCAGAGTCAGATGAGAAGGGAGGAGGCTTTGCTGGTACTAGAGAATTGAGTAAATCAGCAGATTACACCACCTACAAATTTTATAGACATGTAGCAACTAGGGCCTTTTTTCTTTTGGTATTAAGTTGTCCCTATTTATTAGACTTTCCGTTATATGTTAGGGTAGATAGACATACCCTTTTTAATTACTTTTAACCTCACTGGCAATAATCTAAGATAGGGCAAATGCTCTAAGAGTGCTATATTCTGTTACAACACTAGAATTTAAATGGATTTTCTTTGCCTATTAATTGGTTTATTGTACGACAGGTTATTGATCAATCACATAGCAGTAATTACAAGCTTAAGGTCTTAACATAAAATAAAAAAAAGAACAAAATGTTAAGATCAACAATGTAATCATGACATCCAAAATATGTGAGATTTAAACTCAGCCAGAAAGTGGAAGAGATGATTTTGAAATTCTCTGAGAGTAAAACCTATATGATTAGAACAAAATTAATTTAATTCTGGCAGCGTTTGCACTGTTGCATGGGCAGCAAAAGAATCTTTGAAAGGGATTAAGCAAAAATCTAACTTGTAAAAATTGTTAATCCTTTAATATCAAAATATTGTTTAACATAAAGATGTACAAGAACAACACCTGCCACTGCATACAAGTAAAGACAAGTGACATATTACTGCTTCATTCTGCTATTACAATCTGGAGAATAAACCCACTTCTTACACTCACATAGATAAGAAGCTTTGCTTTCTATACAAGAAATAAGTCTTAAGGGAAGAAAAAGAGACAGGAAATTGGAGTTTCATTGAGGTCTACTTAACCTGGTGGTAAAAAGCAAGTTTGGCAAATTAGGGCAAGAGCACTGTTAGTGCAATGAAAACACAGTCAGTGTCAGAGATAAATTACAGGGATGTATGGGTAAAGTAAAAGCTTGGCCTACAACTGGTTTATCAACCCCAATGCAAAGTGCAGCAGGACAATGCCTAAAATGGTGTTATAATTTCTGTTTGAGCTCGGGACTGTAGGAGTCGCACAGCTCACCAAACACCCAACACAACAGACACAGGCACAAGTCCCAGCACAACACAGGCTTATTTCAGTGGGTTAGCGCTTTTTCCCTCACTCACCACCTTATACAGCACAGTACAAACCACAATTCAACATAGTCCTTTCCTCCCTTTTCTCTCTTCCACCTCTACTCCTCCACTGGCAAGCTTTTTCCTCCTCCTACCAATAATAGAGAAGTGCTAAGGTGTTGCACAATCTCCATTCCTGGTGTACCTCCAAGTGTGGCGGCAGCCGTGCAGAGGAGGACTCAGCCATTCTCCATGCACCACATCCTGACGGTGGCCACAGGCCCCAGAGGGGTTAAGCTTCCATACTCCCACCCTATGGCACTGTAGGAAGCCAAGGGGGGCTGCCCTCCGTTGTCCTGGGGGAAGTATTGCTCCGTGTAAGCTCCTTCCACTGGTACTTCTGTTATGAAGACATCTCTGCTAGGTAAGAAACCCAGCTGTCCGTTACAGAGCATTAATCATGCTTTTGTTTTTTATTCCTCATGATGTTATATTCTTGAATAAAAGTGCACATGTTTTGATATACTGGTACCTTTTGTGAAAGTGTTTATTTGATATTTGGACTTCAGGCTTCACACATTATTTGCTTCATGTCTACATTTTGCCAATTATTACTGAAACATGAAAAACTTTTCTGTTTTAACAATGTGTTTAAATAGATTGTTGTAGATGCGGAACACACATGAAATGCATGTGTTCCAAATAACAGTATAGTATTTACTCTATACAACTTTAAGCAACTGACACGCAGGTAAACAGACTTGAGCTGAGAAAACTTTGGGCTGCGGTGGGGGGATATGATAGCAGGCTACTTGCTGCTTGTCGACACATTTACAAGACAAAAGACGCTGACGGAGAGGTGCGAAGGGATTTAAGGTGGGACGGATTTATGAGTTTTTTCGTAGGCTTTGGTAATTCTAATGTTAAACTTTTACAAATTAAGAAGAATACCCAGTTTTATGGCTTTATAAGTCAGTCTTTTTTAAATTTTAAGGCACTCTACTACAGCTATATTATTTAAGCATTCAAATTTATAATTAAGAAAAAAATACATCTTTATGGGCGGCACGGTGGCGCAGTGGTAGCGCTGCTGCCTCGCAGTTAGGAAACCCGGGTTCGCTTCCCAGGTCCTCCCTGCATTGAGTTTGCATGTTCTCCCCGTGTCTGCGTGGGTTTCCTCTGGGTACTCCGGTTTCGTCCCACAGTCCAAAAACATTATGGATTGGTGATTCTAAATTGTCCTGTGTGTGCGCCCTGTGTTGGCTGGGATTGTTTCCCGCCTTCTGCCCTGTGTTAGCTGGGATTGGCTCCAGCAGACCCCCGTGACCCTGTAGTTAGGATATAGCGGGTTGGATAATGGATGGATACATCTTTATGCTGAATGAGTGTGACTGGATTTACCACATCAAATCGTCTTCATTTTTTAAATAAATATTAAGGTGGTTATAAAGATAATTAATCACTTAAATTAGGGAAAATAATAAATAACACCTCTGAGGCATTCTTTCGGAAGCATGTCCTTTCTAATCTGATTTTCACATCTTAGTCTCATTCAGTTGAAACTGTGGTGTAAAGTTGACAATGAGTTTGGTTATGTTTAGACAGCTGTAAAGTAAATAGAAAGAATAACACTGCCCAAAATAAAATGCAGTCATTAAGGAGCATTTGGTAATAAATACATTTAGCATTGTCCCCATGCATATAGTGTTTTAGCAAGAGGATGAGACCTTAGAGTATGTGTAAATGGATTGATGGATAAATGCTAATAGATTTGATTGTGCCATTAAAGTGGTCACTGAGGGATTAAAATGCCACAGTCAAATTGAGAGCAATTAATGTATGTGTGTGTCTGTGCATGTAGCTGAATATTTAAAATGTCACTGAAAGAAAAGAAGCATGCTATATCAGTAAAGATATAAAAAATAAGCCAACCCTGGGTAAACAGATACAATTCAATTATGATGTTTTAAAAGTACTGTTTTGCACATTCCTTAAGAGTGATGAGAAAAGCAGAACAGATCAGTGTAACTGCGATACATGGCAATGAAAAAATGGAAATGTCAAGTCAATGAACCAATAAACATTAAAGACTGGCTAACAGTATGACTCTTTACAATCTAAACAACCTAACACTTGTTTTTTTTCTAGTTTATAATGCTGTGATGACACAGAAACAAATTTTCTTAACACAGCACCATATTTAATCCTGAAGCAAGGCTGTCCTGCCATTCTACATGGTTTATAGTTTACCAGGATCATGAAATGAATTTAATTTATTAGAAGCTAGATTGAGACTCCTTATGCACAAAGAGAATTTGTTAGAAGAGAAAAAAAGAATTAACAGCCATTTTTCTTGTAAAATAGAAAACTAACAGACCTGTTGTAGAAAGAAACCATAAGAGTTGTGATATAACAGTCTTGAAAAATGAACACTATTACACCGGTATAAGTGTACTTACAGCATTACTTACAGCATTAAGTATAAATACCTTTTTCGACCATATATTATACTTTGGCCTATAATTTAATCACATTATTATATTTGAAGGCAGGCATGATGGCACTAGCTCTAGGGCACCATGCAGATCTTGCAAGTGAATTGGAATGTGTGTGTGTGTGTGTGTGACTGAGTGAGACAGAGGGAGAGAGAGATTCCCAGAACAGACTCTAGCCAATGCAGTCCTCAAATGGATTAAGCAAGTTGTGCAATGGTTAGATTAAAGGATATCAAAGGAGTAAAGGTGTAACAAGCACTGGTTTTTCACCAGGGGACAACTATAAGTACAACTATAAGCACCCACTCCGGGGCAATATACCATCAAAAAGTGACCTGCCGTCATGTCTTTGAATTGTGGGAGGAATTGAGGATAATAATTATAAGTTGGTTGTGTGAGCCCTGCAGCTATGGTAGCAGCTCATCTGCTTTGCTTCAATCAGGTCTGCCTTCTTTTTCCTTGTGTTTAGATTTTCAAATTGTGCAACAGCACAGCACAGATGACATTTTTAATATCTGGCCCCAGGTAGGGGCCTAGGGGGGAGGCAGAAAACCAAATTTAATTTTAAACCATGCATGCAAACACACATCCTCTATCTTATCATGTTTATTTTACCTGTCAGAACAGTAGCAAATTACCGTTCCCGTCATGGTTAGGTTGAAGGAGAAAAAAATGAACAAAAACAAAAAAAAAAGCCAGCTTAGCATACACCAATTCATTTTCTCTATGTGCAATACAAGACCATTAACAATAATTTCTAGAGGACAGAAGTGTAATTACAGCTTCAGAACACCAGAAAATAATATGCAGAGGGTGAAGATTAGTTCTTGTTGAATAATACGTTTTAAGAACTTTTAGAGAAAAGTAAAGAACAATTAAAATCAGTCTGAATTGTTGGAACTTCCTTTCCCTTGCAATTGTTTGGAGGACTTATTTAAATATCTCTCTACTGATAAAGCACAATATCAGTTTGTTTGTTCTTTATGCACAACTGTTTTGTTCATGCCATAGAGCAGAAATTTAGCACACGGGTACTTCTCACCATATGTCAGATTTCAGGCATATAACTTTTGGTCAACCCACCCTATTAGTGGCTCTGAGTTGAGTGAGTTGTTATAACTTTACACCTGTCACAAATCTCATACCGAACTGGCATCACAGGTAATTTTTAGTCTAAACTCAATCATTTCTTCCCCACTTATAAATTAAAAGATAGATTTTTAAATAGTACTAGAATAAATCCAGGAAACAGAGGTATGAAAATAGCAAGAGGTAATCAAGTACTACACTGTGATCTATCTAGAAACAGTACCATACAGGTTGTGTTATGGCTAGCATGCTGGCCTTTTAACCAGGTTCTGAACATTAAATTTACATTTTTTTCTTTAATCAAGCATTTCTCTCACTATTTCTGTCATGGACCCAGGCTACCCTGGGTGAGGTCATGCTGTTGCCGGACATATTGTGATTTGAAATTATATGTACCAGGTATGAAAACTACGAATATTATATACAAAGAACATTTCACATCTTAACAATGGTTAGGTACTAAATGCAACATGTGTAAGAGTAATAAAGTTTGGTAATATATCAGTTTGGTAATTTCTTTTTATCTTCCAATTTCACACCCAGGTAATTCAGATAGTTGGTATTTATATAGTAGTATGTTCAGTTAGTATGAAGAACACTTTTTTTTACCCGCAATTAAAGCAGAGTAGCTGAGCCCTCTTGACATCTACTGTCTACTACTACTTCATAAAGTCCTTCCAAATCATACTGGACATGCAGCAGAATTGAACGGTCAAGACTCATTAACGTTCCTTCAGGATAGCTCATGGTGGACATCTTTATTATGCAATTGCCATTAAGATGTAGCAGTCTTTTTGGTGATAATATTTGTTCAGCACTATTTTTAACTCTCTATATATGTAATTAATAAGGTAGTGCATTATAGTAACCGAACTGAACTCTGAAACTTGTCTTAAAGCACATTATATAAAGGCATCAATGTTTTCTTCCTTGTCAGTGCTTTAAAAAAAATCAACATTTATTTTATAATGTACAATACAATTCTACAAACTGTAGCTGAAGTTTTCTTTATACAGATTTAATCAGAGGAAACAAATGACTGTAACATTTTATTTATCTGAACATGCTAGGAGAAACACTGATGAAAACTGATAGGCTAAATACAATTTGCTCAAAAAATCCAGTGATGAGAATCTAAAAGGAGAAGAGAACAGAAATGCAAATGATGAATACTTTTCATTATTTACAATGAAAAAAAAGGTATTAGCATTCTCAATTATTGTGGCTGAGAGCTTTGCTTTATTTATTACGTGGGTGAAATATTTTGCTTTAAACAACCACAAATCCAACCTTTCACATTAATTTGCAAAAAACAACCTGCATAATATCTGGTTTCTTTCAAGGAGAATTACTATTTTGATTATTCACAAACATTCAAATGTATTGTCTTAATGCCAATTAACAGATAGCATCTTGTATGATTTTTCCAACACTTCACCTTAAAGCATAAATTTCCAACATTCAACAGATCCAACACTTCGGAAGCCACTTGGCTACTTGTTCCTTATCTTCTCCAGGCTGAATACCAGCAGGGAATCATGGACGATGGAGTTTTCCTTTACTGCCCTGCTGGATACCACAGGGGCCAACAGAGGACGCTGCAGGGAGGCCCAGAGAGTCGTATGTGCCCTATAACCCGGAAGTACGTCGTAGGCAAAGCGACAGGGGAAATGATGTACTTCCGGGATGAAGAAGAGGACTTTTTATCTGACCCAGAAGTGATAGGAAGTCACATGGACTGAAGGATTGGAAACACTTCCGGGTAAGGGACTATAAAAGGACGATGGGAAACCCCAGACGTCAAGCTGAGCTAGGTGGAATGGTGGCAACGCGTCTGGGAGTAGTGGAGGATTGAATTATTGTGATTATTGATTATTTGTATGAGTATTGTGGAGAGGAGGGTGCTTTGTGCACTGAAAGTTAATAAAAAGTCAACTTATTGGACTTTTACCTGGTTTCTGGTGTATAGTCTGAGGGTTCAAGTGGACGATAGCGCCCTCTATCTGTCACACCATAGAATAAATGGTAGACATTTACTTTTGGTTCTAATTGAAGTATATAAGGAGTTGTAAAGATTTTTGAAAAATCCATGTAATTTACCTTTGTATCTATTGGCTCTTCCATGACACCATCTCCATGACAAATATTCAGAGTCACTAGTAGACTGATTTTGACCACATAATGGCTCTTTGTATTCCCCTACAGTGAGGGTTCTGTGACTCACACCTTCTAGGTATTGAGAACCCTTCCAGCAACATTCTGAACTGAATTAAATTAATTGTATGTTCAGTATGATAGGTTAGTCTTCAGAGAGAGAAAGAGAGAGAGAAAGATGCAGGATAATATTTTTTTTATGTTAGAAAGTTAAGATGCATCTGAACTGTTTTCCCTGGTGTTGTTTTCATTCACGTAAATTTGCTGGGTTCTCATTGAAAGTACCTATTTTTTGTCTGTACTGTTTAACCTTTTAATTAAATGTCAGACAAGATGCCTGTGATTATTCCTGAGCCTTGCATTTTGAATGTTTCTATCTACACTTTTAGCAATTGTTAATAATAACCTAGTGCCATTTTGAAGTTGTATAGATCTGAAAAGAAATATCTAGTTTAAAAAGACAGCAACTCAATTAATCACACTACAAAACTTCAATATTCTCATGCTTTATGGCACGGGAACTACTGAAATGTGATAATAATCAGTGGATTTCAGGACTAGGTCAGCCGCTCCATAAACACAAGCTGTTGCAAGAGTATAAACTTCAGTTTTGTTCTGAAGTCAGCAAAAGAAGGAAAGATTTTGCTGGGAAATAATGGATTCTTTGGAAAACTCTAATTAAAAATTGACTACAGAATGGGAGGTGGATATCTGATATTAAAAGTGCATTTTTTAACATTTCTAAGAATTCAGGTAACATTCAAGCTAGACAAAATTTATATGGAACTCTGGAAGTGGCTGTTGGTAGGCTGAATGTAAGGTAATGTAAAATGGACACTAGGTCTGTCATTGCCACACTAAACAGGGTACCCAAAAATTCTATAAATCACATTCTGAAGCTCTCATACAATATATAATTAGAATTATATACTCATTCCACAATTAATTCAATGAGTTTATGCATAATCAGAAGCTTGGAAAATTCACACCAATTACAAATCACACTAATTAGAAAATGGATAACTGGTCTATAAAAACTCTAAATACAGGAAGATAATTCATGAGCATAAAAATTCTATAATCAATGTCAGTATGTTCAAGAATGCAAGTAATAAACTAAAGTGCTATGACGGAAGATTGTGGGTTCGCTTCCCGGTTCCTCCCTGTGTGGATAGCGCTTTGAGTACTGAGGAAAGCGCTATATAAATGTAATGGATTATTATTATTACTTGTAGGCAAGGCCAACAGCAATCTCACTTTATAAATTTAGAGTACCTGAGTGTCCAGCTGGAAACTCTGGAACACACTAGTACATAGGCCTACATAACTTATATTCTAGCAGAGATATATACATACTGTACAATTAGCCAGGTATTACTATCCATGGTTTCTGCCGTGGATGTGTGTGGAAAATTCCTACTGCGATATTGGCACAAAGCTCTTTCAAAGAGATCCAGTCCTGATGATAGAACTTGAAAGTAGTAGTAGTAGTATTAATATTGTCTTGTGTAGACAGTAGGCTTGCCAGCTCATCTACTTGTTCAGATGTCTGAGGGCAGCTTGCATTTATCCAACTGTTCTCATGCAGAGACCATTCTTACTGGCACACATGACAAACTTAACTTGAGTAAAACAAAATACTTACTTTCACGTCTAACCAACATGCCACATGTCGACACTGTCTGGCACCAAAGAACAATTTATTTAAATACATAACACCATTTTATTTAGTAGAATGCTCATATCAGTGGATCTGATCTACTCATTACTCCTCTTTCTATGTTCATGAAACTTTGTGGATAAATCCCTAGGGAAACCTCCAGTAAGGAATTGCTTTTAATTAAGCAACTGGGCTGGAACAAAAACCTGAAGCCACCATGCCTCTCCAGGACCTAAGACTCCTGATACAGGATGAGAAATCTCTTGGGACTTTTACACCAACAGATTCAGTTAACTGGCATGTTTTATTATTAAAGCCCATTATCCTACATTTTTTAAGATTAGTTTAACAATGTATTATTCCTAATGATTTGTTTTTTTTTTATTTCACATATTATCATGATGGTAATTACAAACCCAGTAACTTGCTTACATCTTCTAAGAGAACATTTACAAGTGTAAAAAATGCAAATGCCTATTTACTAGCCAAAAATGTTTTAGTTGTTACAAATAATGGATTTAAAAATGATTAAAATAACAGTTATTTGTTATAATTAAGAAAAAGCAGTTATGAGCTTGAAAACTGACATATACTTCACTGCCTCCATTAGTATATAGTGCTAAAGTTCAATAAGAGGAAATGATAACTATAATCATACATATTTTTATGAAAAAATTACACAAAAACAATGAGTGAAGGAGTGCAACATTTACATTTACTTGCTTAACAGAAGCTTTTATACAAAGCAACTTACAAAAGAGGTCAACATAATCGAATAATATCAGTCTGGAGAACTGCGAACAAGTGAAGAGTTCAGAATGAAATACAACCAAGTTACAATACCATAATTCTGAATGTTGCCATTGAAGTCCTAAGGATGACCAAATGCATTAAGCATAACACCCCTCAAATGGCTAAACTATACTATCTTCCTGCATAATGGTAATTTATATTCAAAACTCTCCTCATAGATTATCTGTCATCGCTGCTTACCTCATACCAACCAGCCAGACAAATTTAATCTTCTGATGTCAGCCTTTCCTATAATCCAAAGGCTTGATACACAATTCTACTGTGAATACACATTCAGTGCTGTCCCTCTAGTTCTCTTTGATTCTCTGTCTACATCTGATTCCTTAAGTTTGTTCCAGGACTCTTTCAAATTTTGCTGCAGTAAAAAAACTGACTCATCTACATTAAATGTTCTGTAACAATGGCACTAATCCTGACTATAAAGTTATTTCATACTGTTATTCTACTCATACGTAGCAATCAGTTCATCTTTACTTATGCATTATATGCCTACTGTACATTTGTTTCTTGTAATTTTAACATGTATTGAAAGTTTTTTATTTATTTTATCTTGTTACCTTGTAATGTATTTTCCTTGCTTCTAAAGACCCTTGTGCTGGTGCTGTTTATGAAGGTAGCTATATAAAATGAAGACATTGATTTTTAATTAGCAGTATGTCTAATATATGTCACCATCTGTGGCCTTCAGGTCATTTATTCATTTTTTAAATAAATATCACATACTGGTGAGTGAACCCTGTGGAGTCTGCTTTAGCATAAGTTTGGTGAAATCAGGGAAATGTTCTGGAACTTTGCCGAACTCAGCGAAATGCATTAATGTCAATAGGTTTCAAGGAGCTGAAATAGTTTTCAGTGGGTATTAATGGTGCAATGGTGTTTTAAGTGTCCCTGAAGGTGACACAAGTATCTACTACCTATGCTGGACCGATTATTGTGGCCAAAAATGTGATCTGAGCTGTGAAACAGCAGTACTAACCACTTTGCCACCATGCTAGAAACAACAAAAAATGGAAACAGAATGATAACCACTAACAAAATACAACAAATGGCCACAAACTAGCGATATGTAATATATATATATATATATATATA
>JANRMT010062832.1:2731261-2745108 GCA_026402145.1 Polypterus bichir lapradei | reverse complement strand
TATATATACTGTATATATATATGTATCTATGAGGTGAGACACAAAAATAACCAGATTGGTAATTATAATTAATATATATATATATATATATATATATATATATACACACACACTTACACAAACACAGCCAGTCTTGGGGCACACATTAACTGTGCCACAAAGCAGCAGCATGAGACTGGCTCAGTAACGTTGTTTGAAGTTGAGGCTCCAGGAATGTATTTTTTGTTTCCAAATTCTGTGCAGATGCTTTGTACTTTTTTCTTCCATTGTTGAACATTAAAACTTCTTGTAAACAGTAATACATTTTTCATCATTATTATTATTAGTTCACAGGGTCACTTGGGTTTTCTTTCTTGAATGACTTCTCCTTTAGGGCTCATAGCACATGGCTCATTGTGTAGACAAATTAGCCATGCAGCGTTGCACTGTCAGCACACAGGTATCAATATTATATATCCACAGGCAATACTCCTAATATTCTGATTATGATCAGTTAATGTGCCCCATAAATGAAAATAAAGTTTTAAAGCATGCAGGGTGGATGCAGGAGACATCACATGTGCCCAAAGCAGGGGGGCAAGGATCTTATAGTACATATACAAGGGAGTAAAAACTGAAACCCTTGCCATAATCATAATGCTACACTAACACATACTGTAAGTCAAAGCTTTTTGCTTGTACATTTTTAGACATCACTCTGTTTGTAGTTATCGTTACTTTAAAAGCAGAAATTCCTTTTCTGTTACATTTTCCCATCACATAAAGAAATGATTATTGTCATGAAATCAGTACAGCAAATACAGTTTGCCATTTACAGTCCAACAAACATTACATTAAATGATTGTAGCCGATAGACAAATATATCTGTTTGTGGAAGAAGGTGCTCAATGCATAAATCTGTAATGACTAAGTTAATAATAGCTTGTGTAACCTAGAACAGTTCTTTTTCCACTGTCATACAGCAGCAGCACATGCCATACCTACAACATATCATTCTTTTCCTACAGCCACCACTGGTTGGAAGTGAGAACACTTTCCAATTACAGTTTAACAAAACCAGTATTTTCTTCACTAGGTTACCATAATTTGATATTTCAAAAATGGAGATCCTTTTTCCTTTTCTACCCCAGCTGAAGCTGGTATGAGGTGCTAATTTTTTTGCTTTAAGAAAATTCAGTACTGGAAAATTCACTTTACTTCATGAGCTCTAAATCAGCAAATACAATGAGATAAAGATTAAGCTTTGAAAGAGTGCAACTCAATAAAGCATCCCTTACTCCATAATACAGGTTACACAAAAGCCTCCATCAAAAAAGCACACAGCCATGAAAGAAAACTGCTGCACCATTTCCAGCTCAGGTACATAAAATGTAAGTGACTCAAAGCTATTACACTTTCTAAGAAAAGAAAAGGCAATTTGGAAATGCAGAGGGAAAATATCACACAAAAGAACCAAGAAGGAAAAAAAAAGGAAAGCTTATTCTACTTGACAGCAGCCCCAGCTATCCTGGTATGCTTTAAGGATGCATATTTTGCTCCAAGCTTCATTTTGACTCGGGATGTTCTGCTTTTATTAGCACAGAGCCCGAGACTGGTGCTTAGCAACTAGGTTAACAACACTAGCCACTATGGGTCCTTTGGAAATTGGAAATGACAGAATCATTTGGTATGTTCAGACACTGGAGACATAAGTTTGAGAAGATGGCACAATCAATTTCACTGTAGCAGAACATTTTGTAAAAAAATTTTTAAAAACATTATACACGCATTTCTTTTCTTGTGACAGTCAAAGCATAAACACTGGAAAACAAAGACATTTTGAGAGAAAAATATGATAAAAATAAGAAACAGTTTGCCAACATATAAGGACCCAAGGCAACCCGATGTTAAACAAGATTAATTAAATGATATTTATTTCATTCAAGAATTACATTGAGAGTGACTATGTAAAATACAGTATCCTTCTCAAATGCTAGAAGACATAATGTTGGCTTCATCTGCAAATTCCCAGCTTATTCACACGTCAAACAGTACCTCATTTCTCTCAGCCCTGGCCTCCCAAGTGGTAGAACAGCCACCACTTAATGATCATAGCTCTCCAATCACTCCCCATTTCTCAGGGAAAATGGAGAATCTGACTTATTTAGTGTGAATCAAAGCTCTAAACTTGTTATCTGGAAAAAATTTAGGTTGTGTTCAGTTTGGTTGCATGTATAATGATAAATACCTTATATTTTTAATGGATTTATTTTCATCTATCTGTTTAATTTTTCTTTATTGTAATTGCTATAGAGTGGGACTATTGTGAACTCATAACATTGCACTCCCTGTTCTTAAACTAGAATGTTTTATTTCTTTTAGGGGAGCATAAAAGGAATCACATCAATCCATTTTGTCAGCTCTAAATAAACGCTTGGAGATCTTCCAAGTGATTCCAGAGACATGGGAGATTTGTCTTTTTTTTTTTTTTACAGTAAATTCTGCCTTACTGCTCTCCAATGAAGTCTATTTCTGCCCAAAGTCTTTCCGATTATGGAGTTATCAGCCTTTGCTGGACCATAAGAGAAGCCTACAGTTCTTTGTGTGATTTTTGAAAGTAAGACACTTTTAACAAAGTCTAAACCTGTTCGAAGTGTTTTTCATTTGAAGATTGTGGATTTTGCTGAGCTTTGGTGAAGTCCAAGAGATACTGAAACTAAGTCTGTAGCCTTTTCCAGATTAACAGATATTAACAACTGTTTTGCTGATCTCCTTAGGAATTTTCTTTAATTGTAAAATGTTGCAATTGTTAAATCTCTGTGGCAGTAACTTGACTGTGATGAAAGGGTTCAAAATAAGTGAGGTATATATTGAGCAGGTCTGCTTATAATAAATCATGGCTGTGCTGAAGAAGATGACTGTAATTTTCCCTTTAATAGAGTTGATTTAGAGGTTTAAAACTTTTCATACAGTGTTAATTGGTGTTGGATACTGCTACTCATTAGATAAACAACATGTATTATTTTTTTTACTCAATTTTAGTTTTGTAGGTAGTGTTGTAAATTGTGTTAGGAGATTTTCAGTTAAAGGAAGACAGAAGTTTCAAGATAAGGTTTTTATTGTCATTAATCATGTTGCCAGAGAATGGTGATGTTAATTAACACATGCAAGTTAAGAATTTCACTGTATAATGTACATGTGACAGTAATGAATGTACTGTATAAACCTATTCAGTTCAATTTAATTGAGTTTATTTTCATGTAGTGCTCTTCATTGAGACGTTGTGGCAAGTTCACAAATAAAATGCAATGGCTACTCTATATGCAAAAATGTTTTGGTTGAAGACCTGAAAACATTCAATGGGAAACAGCAATAATAACCAACCAACCACCAACCATTATCCAACCCGCTGAATCCGAACAGGGTCACGGGGGTCTGCTGGAGCCAATCCCAGCTAACACAGGGCACGAACCAATCCTGGGCAGGGTGCCAACCCACCGCAGGACACACACAAACACACCCACACTACGGCCAATTTAGAATTGCCAATCCACCTAACCTGCATGTCTTTGGACTGTGGGAGGAAACCGGAGCGCCCGGAGGAAACCCACGCAGACATGGGGAGAACATGCAAACTCCACGCAGGGAGGACCCGGGAAGCAAACCCAGGTCTCCTAACTGCGAGGCAGCAGCGCTACCACTGCGCCACCGTGCCGCTACACAGCAATAATACAGTAGAGGAAATCAGCAAAGGCACATTACTTTTTATGATAAAGTACAAATACATCAGCTTACAACCCCCAAATATGCTGGAGAGTGCTATTTATTGTGTGGCAAGAAGTTAGTAAAGATTTAAAGCAATATTCAAATATGAAAATCATGATTATTTTTGGTTTAACAGACAAGCAAAAAACTTTAGTTTAAATAGCTGGTCACATGTGTAGATACTAATGCAAAGAATATGGCGTGTGGCATTTCTCTTACAAATCAGCTCATTCCAAACAAGGGCTGTAATGTTAAGTTGATTATCTGGAGTTGGTTTGCATATAAAAGATCAGCTGTCGAACAAACTAAAATGCAAAGATTACAAAAAGACAATGGCAATCAAAAGTGGCAGCACAGTTTATTTCAGCACTTTAAACAGAAACACTCAATGGAATGGGACCGGTATGAGAAACAACAGGATGATGATAAAGCCTGTCCCCAACTGATGGCTTTGGCATATTCTTCTCACTGCTTTATCATGCACTGCATGAGGCCTGCTCCCTTTTATACAGTATATCTTGTTGGACAGTAAGAATACTTTAGGAAGAGCCTTACCTTGCCTGGGGAGGGGAAAGAATATGCCGAAGAATCACACCTTCTTTCTTTGTAGTGATTATTAGGCTACAGTGGAGGCGAACAACAACCAGGCTGTCTACAGCGGTTGGTCAGGAGGCTTATCACTTCACAAATTAATTGGAGTCTTTCAAGTGGCTCCATGTATTTGGACTCTTAAAAGACTGGTTTCCAATCCAAAGTTAATTCCTGTCTTGTGACTAGTGCTGCCGGCATTGCCATTATTCACCCACCTGTGACCTTGAAATGGATAAAGCAGGTTTAAGAATGTTATTATGTATGTAGCAATTAATATCTTTGAATAGCAAATGTGAGTCATCATATTGTTTGTACTGATACAATCAATAATTGGTATCTGGTACATGATGCAAAATGAAGCAGCTCTTTTCTATTCATGAAATATGATAAGAGATTTAAGCCAATCTTCACCTCACTGTTATAGTCCAGTGTTTTCAAAGTCTTATATTTTACTTGAGATTACACCAGTTTTTATTAAAACTGCAAAACCTTACTAGTTGGTCTCGTCCAGGAGTTGGTCTCGTCCGTTACGGGAGATGGACATCTGAAGCAGAGCTGCATTGTAGCGGCTTTATTTTTTCTCTTATTTCTTATTTTCCCGAGGTATTCTGTATTTACCCAACCCAAGGAGATTCTACTACAGTATATAAACATGAGTAACAAGAAAGGGGGTCAGAAAGAAATGGAAAACAAACCTAAAACCACACCCAAGTCTAGACAGACATCAGGCCCAAGTGCAAGGTACAGCCTTTCAGAGACTGACCTGGAACAGGCAGGCAAAAGCACAGACTTCCCAAGAACCTGCTCCACTGCATCATCTCCAGTCGAGTGCGAAAATGGGAGTGAAGGTGCAAGTGATGCAGGTCACGATAGCTCACCGATTCCAGAAGATCACTTGAAACTAGAGATGGCCTTGCAGTCTGCACATTCATTTACTCCTCGCGAGTCAGAAGCATCGGCTGTAACGGGGTTGCCACTTCACCTGCGGAGTACGAAAGCCGAAACGATTTGTCTCAACTGAAGGAAATGATCACAACATTGGCCACAGCCACGGCCATAAGTGAGCTCAAGAAAGACATTCAGAAAAATATGAAGAAAGAAATAAATGACTTGCTCAAGACAAACGAGAAGCTGCAGCTGGAGTTGCAAGAGATGTGGCAGGAATATAAAGACTTGGAAAAATGTATACAGTATATAATTGTTTTGATGCAGTCTTTAAAGATATGCTGACAAAAATTGAGTAACACATTCAGGAAAATGCGTCTAAACTGAAAGAACTTGCTGGAAGACATTAAGCAGACATTCATGGCTCGAATTGAAACAGTGGAACAATTGGCATCTAACGCCGATGGAAAAGCTACAGCTATGAATTCCGAATGCAAAAAACTCGGAGACAGACTTGCGGCTCTGGAAGATGGATGCAGAAGGAATAATATTAGAATCAAAGGTCTACCTGAGAACCGTGAAAGTCCAAACCCAGTGAAATTCATAGCTGAACTATTCTCAAAAATAATCGCAGCGGACATTAAATCAGATACTGAGATAGCGGCAGCTTATCGCATACATGGATCAAATACCTCTAAACCTATGACTTTAATTGTCTGCTTCAAGAGATTACAATTTAAGCTTAATGTAATGGCACTTCTCAGACACAAACAAGAGATTATATTTGAAAATAACCACATTCGCGTGGTTCCCTGATTTCTCACCCTCAACAGCTGCTAAACATACAGTTTTTACAACATTAAACAGCGGTTATGGAAAGCCGATATTAGATACAGCCTCTTGTATCCTGCCAAACTGAAAGTGGATTTTCAAGGCAAATATCACATCTTCTCCTCCACGGAGGAAGCAGAAAAGGAATTAAGGAAGCTGATCCCGACGCTTTTTTGAAATACGATAGTGAGTCGCATCCTGTCATGGTATGGCAAGAAGATATCCTGCTGTCTGATCTGCTTGCAATGATATGGGTACCATAACTATACATCCCTTTTCTTCTCGCCCCACTTTTTGTTTATGTTTTTTTTACAATTACACGCGTATGTGTGGAAGAAATTAAAGTATATCTTTCTTTTTTTTTCTTTTTAACTATTCTAAAGGAGACTGTTTTACATCATACCCTTGGTTTATTGTTATTATTGCATTAGGGTTTACTATGCTTATCCAGGGCCACGTTTTAACACCATTCCCTGGGTTTACTGTCTTAATATTTCAAGACTGTTGAAGATTATATTTTATGCTTATAGTATTTAGACTTTATCGGCAATAGATATCTCTACTGTTTAATCCTCAAATGCCGCTGCTGGGGGGCTTGTTTTGTTCTGGACGTGCTCTATCTCTAGGTATGTCAGAGGACTGGGACTTTGTGAAGTGGGGTCCAGCCTCACGTGGGGAGGCAAAATGGGGGGGGGGGGATAAGAGGGGGAGAGAAGGAGAGCAAGTTATATCTAATCTATCCTTTTAATCCTTATAATTATAACTTCCAACTTAACAATTGGCTGCATGGCAATAACTCATTGGAAAATTGGAAATTAAGTTTAAAGCTGTTTCACTTCCAGTTAAGACTACAAAATGACATTAAAAATTCAGAATCAATGTCTCCATGATGGGACAGTTAAGGCCTGAATCACGAACTAAAGAGAAAGGAAATATTTTCTCACCTAACAGGTCTAAACGCTAAAATCGTATTTTTACAGGAGACCCACTTATTAAGCAAAGATCAGTTCCAGCTGCAAAAAGACTGAACTGGCCAAATGTTCCATTCCAGCTTTACAAAGAAAACTAGAGGTGTGGGAATTATCATACAAAGAACAGTCTCATTTGTAGCATCAGATGTAGTATCTGATCCTGAAGGGAGATATGTGATTGTCATGGGCAACTTATTTACATGTAAAGTGATTTTGATAAATGTTTAGGCACCTAATGTAGATGATAGGGAATTCATGCAAAATGTATTTGCATCTATTCCTAATGTGAACACTCATAAAATTATAATGGCTGGGGACTTTAATTGTGTTTTAAATCCAGTCTTAGATAGGTCTCCTGTCACAGGTGGGATGACATCTAACACTGCACAAGACAATTACACAGTTTTTAACTGACCACAACTTATTAGACCCCTGAAGTTTCTAAACCCAAACTCAAGAACATATTCCTTCTACTCACCAGTGCATCATTGCTACTCAAGAATTGATTATTTCTTTATAGATAATAATTTCTTGCCTACGATTAAATCTTGCAAGTATGACGCTATTGTTATTTCTGACCATGCACCTCTGATCTTGGAACTGAAATCATTGTGCCCCACATGCTTATCTCGCAGATGGCGTCTTAACCCACTTCTATTAGCAGATGAGAACTTTACAGAATGTATATCAAAACAAATCAGTTTCTTCCTAGAGACAAATACATCCTCAGAGGTCACTGCAGGAATACTCTTTCATATCTTTCCCACAGAAATAAATTAGAAGCCAAGAAGGTATCAGAGCTAACCAGCGAAATTACTAGAATAGAACAAGAACATGCCAGGTGTCCAAGCGAGGCTCTTCATAGGAAAAGACAGGCTCTACATTCAGAGCTCAACCTCTTAACAAACAAAGAAACTGAGCAACTCATTTTTAAATTGAGACATCATTACTATGAACATGGAGAGAAAGCTAATAAGCTGTTAGCTTAACAAATCCACAAACAAGAAAGTCGCAGTACAATCCCAGCAATCACCAACACGAACGGAGTTAAAATCATTGACCATAAAAATATAATGCAAACATTCAGAGACTACTATAAATCCTTATATTCCACTGAGTTCAAAGAAGACAACACACAATTTAATGCATTTCTGGATACATTACAGATACCACAAATAGAAACTTTTATTGCAGAGGAATTGGATAAACCTCAGAATTACTAGATGCTATAAAGTCACTTCAGAGTGGGAAAGCAGCAGGCCCTGATGGCTACCCTGTCAAATTTTATAAGACATTATCCACTCAGCTAGCTCCCCTCTTATTAGCAACATTTACAGAAGCTAGAGACAATCAAATTCTACCTCAAACGTTTTGCCAAGCATTAATCACCATCTTTCCTAAACAAAATAAGGACTTATTACAATGTGCATCATACAGATCAATTTCACATTTGAATAATGATGTTAAGATTCTCTCCAAAGTCCTAGCTAGAAGGATGGTGACAGTGCTTCCTTCGGTAATATTACAAGGTCAAACTGAATTTATTAAAGGCCGACACTTAGCTTCCAATCTCCTACACCTGTTTAATGTAATAAATTCACCTGCAAAGTTAAACACCTTGGAGATATTATTATCATTGGATGCAGAAAAAGCATTTGATATGATTGAATGGATCTACCTTCTCTCTACATTAGAGAAATTTGGGTTTGGCCGGAATATTTGTGCATGGATCAAACTACTGTATAATAAATCCAGAAGCTTCAGTTTGTATTAACAACATTTGTTCAGACTACTTTAAACTAGAACATGGTACCAGACAAGGATGCCCCTTGTCACCACTGCTATTTGCAATTGCCATTGAACCACTGGGAGTTCACTGTTGAAATGCTTATCAGATAAAGGGGATTATCAGAGAAGGACTGGAACAGAACATTTCTCTATATGCAGATGATATGGTTTTGTATATATCAGACCCACAAAATACTGTGCCTGCAGTCTTAACAGCACTTATAGAATTTCAAAAGATCTCTGGTCTCAGAATTAATTTGAATAAAAGTATGCTCTTTCCAGTGAATTCTAAAGCATGCAATATTAGATTGGACACCTTCCCTTTTATTATTGCAGATCAGTTTAAATGCCTAGGGGAAAACATCACAAGTAAACATACAGCTCTTTATCAACAAAATTTTGCCATCTGTATGGAACAAATTAAGCAAGACTTGCATAGATGGTCAACCCCTCATCTCACTCTAACTGGTAGAATTAATGTTGATAAGATGAATATCCTTCCTAAGCTTCTCTTTTTATTTCAAAAATTCCAATATACATCAATAAATCATTCTTTAAGCAATTAGATTCAACCATAACCTAATTTATTTGGAACTTAAAACATCCACGTATCCAAAGAGCGACCCTACAAAGACCTAAGGCAGAAGGTGGCATGGCTCTACCCAACTTCCAGTTGTATTACTGGGCAGCAAACATACAAGCTATAAAAACCTGGAAACAAATAGATCAACATACACAGGCCTGGTCCGCAATAGAAATAAAATCCTGCAGTACTTCTTTATATTCCCTGCTTTGTGCCCCAATAAATGCAAGTTATCTGCAATATACTAATAACTCAATTGTGCTTCACTCACTCAGAATATGGAACCAATGTACAAAGAATTTTAAGATGGAGAATCTTTTATCTGTGGCACCTCTGCATGAGAACCACCTTTTTTAACCCTCGCAAACATAAGCAGTTTTTAATATCTGGAAAACATATGGGATTAAATTGCTTAGAGATCTTTATATAGACAACATCTTTGCATTCTATAAACAATTATATTCCAAATATAATTTTCCAGCAACACATTTCTTTCACTATCTTTAAATTAGAAACTTTGTCAAACAGAACCTGTCCGATTTCCCTCATCTCCCACCTTCCTCTATGCTGGAAAAAATATTGCTCAGTCTTGAGGACTCAGACAGCATTTCTGTAATACATAAAATTATTTTCAGTGCCTCCCTTTCAAAGATCCAAGAGGACAATGGGAAAAGGATCTCTCACTCAACATATCAGAAAAGGAGTGGAAGGTAGCAATGCACATCTGTCTTGCTTGAAATTGTCCAAAATGTTTCCAGGTCAAGATTCAACCTGTGAACGCTGCAATCAAGCTCCAGTCACACTGGGTCACATGTTCTGGGCTTGCACCAAATTAACATCATTCTGGACAAAAATTTTTAAGTGCCTTTCAGACAGCCTTGGTGTCACAATCCCTCCTAATCCACTAACAGCTGTGTTTGGTGTTCTTCCAGATGGGCTTAAAGTGGAGAAGGACAAACAAACTGTGAGTGCCTTCATTACACTATTGGCATGCAGACTTATTTTGCTAAATTGGAAGAATCCTAACTCTTCTACTCTAAGTCAGTGGGTAACTGATGTTTTATACTATTTGAAATTGGAAAAAATCAAATTCTCACTTAGACGATCTGTGCAGAACTTTTTCAAAACCTGCCAGGATCTAATCAATAATATTTTAGAATAAGCTCTAAAAGCACTGAGGAAGTAGATTCTCTCCCCATTTCATTTTCTTCTCCATTTATCTGTATCCACTTATTAAACTCATTTAATTATTTATTTTTACTATCTTTAAGTTTTATTCCATTGGCCATGCTCTCTTTCTCAGGGGTGGGGGTTGATTTGTTTTCAATCCTATTTTTTGTAAAAAAAATTATCTATTTGTATGGAATGATTACAACAAAATTTAAAAAAACAAAAAAAAAACTTACTATTAAATTATTAAAGAGAACTATTTATCCTAAAACACTTTTATTTGTATGATTAGTGATTTGTCCACCACAGCATTTTACAGAAAGAAACATACAGTATGTATTTATGGTGTTACATCTGTATATTCTCTTTTATTAACACAATCACAATTTTAGTTCAAGTTGAAGTTTGTGCACATGAATGAAACTGTGGTCTAAATTCATCCAAAATTGATAGATGAATAAATTAAGAGATGTCAAAACATATATTTCTAGCAACTTGTCAGAGCATCAAAGTATTTATGGCACTATATTCACATGTTGCCTTGAAATTTAAAATATTAAATCATTAATATGTTAGTTGTCTTCATTTAAGCAACACCATTTTCAAGGTCATGCGTCAATAAAGTAAAAGAAGTTACAGTACAAATTTGGTGGGGATCGCAATGCATGTTATCCCTCAACAACCTGAAGAAAACTTTAGCATTAGTTAACTTGTTTTTTAAGAAGGCCATAGAGGTGAGATTTTCTTTTTGGTGACAATTTTGCCTTTGACCCTCAAATATTGTCTTGTCCGTTTATTTTGGATCTCACAGTTTTGACCCTTGATTTGCCTGACAATGTCTTGTTCTTATAATTATCTCCATTTTTCTAACCTCACTTGTCAGTGTCATTGACGCAAACACAGCAATGTTTGTCTTAATTGTACCTCATACAAGATCTGCAGTCATGTTACCTGACAGACAACATACAGTATACTATTGCATCATTCTATAGAGAGTGTTATTTCAACTTGCTTTACAAGTATGAGAACCACTGCATGATCATTTATAATTTTTTTTACAGTCTGATCACAAGTAAGGATCAAGTCCTACATATTTAACACAATGTCAAAATGCAAATGACTGCTTACTTCTGAATGAGCAGAAGCCTAGTTTAAGTAATTAGTTAATTGGGAAGCTGAGCTTTGGAATGTTGTGAAAAATAGAAGTTGGAGTCCTTTAGAGTCCTTACTTACCCCTTATGCACAAAACTGAGGATGGACAGCATGCAGCATCAACTTATGATGTGAATTGAATAAACTGGTTGTAATGTTTGTGTAAAATTTTATATCTGAACCAAAATAGCACAATTGCTTTTATCAGCCCTGCTAATGTATGTTCCACTAAAGTATAATGGTAGCTAAAGCAATAGTTTTTTTTTTGGTGGGTTCATGAGGCATATGAACTCACATACAACCTCTGGCAATTACAAGGAGATTTGTAGCATTATAATCAGACAGACAGAGCCATATATATATATTGTGGAGGCTGGCCCAGACACAGACAGGCAGACACGTTCATTTCACCCACAAACACGTTTATTTACAGCAATAAGTCACAAGGTGCACCACAAAAACCCCCAAAGTCCTGGCCACACAATGCCTTACTTTCTCTTTTTCAGGCCGCCTCCTTGCCTCGTCCAGCAAGCTCAGTCCTCTCCGCTCCCGACTCTCGCCCTGAATGAAGGGAGGCGGCCCCTTTTATTATCACCCGGATGTGCTCCAGGTGGGTTCCGGCAATCTTCCATGGACACACCCCCGTGTGGCGGAAGTGCCGGCTGCATCCCAGGAAGCACTCCGGGTGTCCCTGCTCCTTTTCCCCCCAGCACTTCCTGGTGTGGCGGAAGTGCTGAGGTCCAGGGCTCCAAAGGCATGGGGCGTCCCCCTGGCGGCGACCACGGGCCCCTACAGGGTGGAGCTTCAAAGCTCTGTACCCGTGGCCCCCAAAGGAACCTGGCGGTCACCCCCAGATGGTCTGGGGAAGGCGCAAGCCCTCCTCCGGTCCTCCTGGGCGACCTGGCCAGGTTGCCACCCCAGCCACCTCTGACAATATATATACAGTACATATCTCGTATATATATATATACTAATAAAAGGCAAAGCCCTCACTGACTGACTCACTCATTCACTCACTCACTCACTCATCACTAATTCTCCAACTTCCCATGTAGGTAGAAGGCTGGAATTTGGCAGGTTCATTCCTTAAAGCTTCCTTACAAAAGTTGGGCAGGTTTCATTTTGAAATTCTACGCGTAATGGTCATAACTGGAAGCTGTTTTTCTCCATTTACTGTAATGGAGATGAGCTCGAAAGCCGTGGGGGCGGAGTTTTGTGTGACATCATCACGCCTCCCACGTAATCACGCAGTACGTAGAAAACCAGGAAATGCTCCAAAAAGCGCTGAAGAAAACATGCATTATATAATTGAGAAGGCAGCGAAACAATTAGAAGCGAGCGAGTGACATATACAACCACATTCATGAGTCCTGCTACTACGGAAACAAAGCACGGTGTAAACCTAAACTTTAAATTAAGTTCATAGACAGGCTGCCGCTGGCGTTTGTAATTTAGTGCCTGCCCATATAAGGCCGTCCGTCAGCAGCAATCCAATAGAAACACGCTAAATATTCATGGGTGAAGGACTGTGCTTATGCAGAGGAAGATGAGATGGTCAGGGTGGTGTTTGGCACAAACTCAGCGAAACTGCGAGAGAAACTTTTAAGTGCCGGGTCTTAGCTGACATTACATACAGCCGTGGACATCACACGAGATGGCACCAGCACAGCTGGGAACCTTCGATGCAAGAACACCAAGCGGCTCACGTGAACTGACGCAGTGCACAGACAAAAAGCAACAGTTCCAAAGAGCGCTGAACAAAAACCGAATTACACAATTGAGAAAGCAGCAAAAAAATATGAAGCGTCTGATACATACAAGCATATTCATAAGTGCAGCTACTGCAGAAACAAAGCACACGGTGGAAAAAGTCAATGTCCCGCTAAAGGAAGACAGTGTAAAAAAAAAAAACCCGTGCATGCAGTGTGTATATATATGTAGATATATATGTAGATTTGTATATATATGTTTATATACAGTATATATGTAGATATGTATATGTGTATATATGTATATATGTGTGTGTATATATATGTGTATATATGTATATATATTTTTATGTATATGTATATATATATGTATATATATATATGATGCGTATATATATGTTTATATGTGTGTGTGAGTGAATA
>JANRMT010062832.1:2713175-2729612 GCA_026402145.1 Polypterus bichir lapradei | reverse complement strand
TATATATATATATATATATATATATATATATATATATATATATATAGGGCGAATACATTGATTTTCTGAATATATAAAGTCGGCGTCAGAATATATAAAGTCAAAACTTGAATATATAAAGTCATTCCCGAATATATAAAGTCAAAACTTGATTATATAAAGTCACTGTCAAGAATATATAAAGTCAAAACTTGAATATATAAAGTCAGTGGTGGAATATATAAAGTCAAAACCTGAGTATATAAAGTCGGCGTTGGAATATTTAAAGTCAAAACTTGAATATATAAAGTCAGTGTTGGAATATATAAAGTCAGCGCTGGAATATATAAAGTCAAAACTTGAATATACCACAAGAAACAATAAATGCTTGTAACCTTAGCTTACAATGATATGACAATGGATGAAACATTGCTACAAAATGGATAAGTCATTCACAAATCATTCGTTCACTTATTTTCAGATTGATGCCTTTTGTACGTTCTTCTACAAACAGCCCCATTTCTGTCTGGCATTTCACTGACAATCAGCAATATGTACTGTAAAATGCCAAGTCTGTCTGCACTACTGTTTTAAAGACTGCTACTCTGTCATTTGTACTCAGAATTCAAACAAATGTGGTATTTAGATAACAAGTACTGTAGGAGTAAACTTTGAAGTGGTGAAAGATTTGGGGAGGGGGGAATATTTATTTTAATTTAGTGAATATTATTATTTATTTATTTTTATATTGCCATATGGCGTAAAAGGCAGAAAATGATACAGTGAAGAAGTACTCAGAAATGGAAGTGGAGGGGATAAGGCCCAGTGGGTGGTTGAAGGAGACATAGTTGTAGGTGGTGTTGGAATGGGTCTCACCCCAAAGAATGTCAAAATCGGGGCTGAGTTTTGGGCCAATATCTATTGTAGATGCCATTTTGTGTAACCATCGTTAGGGTCGCATCCTGTGTTTCTAGGGGTGTGGCCTATGGGGTCATGACCTCAAGTTCAATAGTAAAATGGGGTAAAAAGTTAGTGATTACACTAAGCTTTATCTGATCTGTGGATAAATCCTTTGAACTCTTATAGAAATTCTCTTTGTATTGATTTATGTGTCTTGCCTGGTTTTCAACTTCTTGTCTGAATTTTGACTGTGATTCCTGCTTCTCGTCTGGGAAAACTGGTGCTGACAATGATGGTGATGATTTTGAATTACTGTTTACTTGTTTCATGAGGGGCAGGCAACACCTTACATTTCAGTTTTAATGGGGCTTTCACTAAAAGAAAGGTTGGTGAGAATGCATCAGCACAACATAAAAAAGAAAGTTATGAACAGTATAACATTACTTCATGTGCTCATAAATACCTGAAGCACATAGTCAAGATTATTCCAAGTTTAACTGTCTGACATTAAGTTGAAAAGTCATGTTAGGCATTTTTTCAGCCCATTTATATCCAGATCAGGGTTGCAGGATGACTGGAGCCCATCCCAGCAAGCACAGAGCAAAAGGTAGGTACAAACTCTTGACAGGACAACAGTCCATCGCAGGACAAACACACACACATACACACAGTGGGAAGTAACTAGCTACTCTAAATTGGGGCAAATGTATTTCCCCTAGATAAAGTAGCATCCCATTCAGAGCTGGTCGACGCCATTTGTTTCTTATTTCTGATTGCAAATATATCTTTCTGTCATTGGGGCCAAACTGGAGAAGAAGTAGAAAGGAGTTTTCATCATCTGAAAAAGGAGCAAAATTAAGATGCAGCAGTGACTCATCACCATAATAATCTGATTATGCAAATCCATGTGCTACAAAATAAAAAGGGAAAAAAGCTATTCCAATGTCACTGGGCACAATATACCAGTTCAGTTCAGGCCACAAATATGCATTTGTGCACACATGTCATTTGGCCTGTTAAGAGTCAACAATCAGGCTGAAAATGAGTTTGAGTTCCCATTCAGTCAGTGTAGGATTTTGTCCAAGTACTTTGGTTTTTATGCAACATTCCTAAAGACATTCATTTTAGGTTAGTTGGTGATTCTAAATTTGCCCATTTATGAGTATTGGTGTGTGATGGGATTGACTGGCTAACTGTCCAGAACTGGTCCCTACTTTGTGCCCGATTCTGCTTTGATAGGCTTCAGTAATTTGCAAAAAAAATGTACATTAAGAAATTTATTGTTATGTCATGGGTCATGCAGCAAAATTAATTTTAAATGCATAAAACCAAAATGCTAATTTAGGGCATGACCTATTGTCTTGAAGATTTGAAATATGGTAGATTCTTGCCATTCCCGTAATACACTTCTAATACACTTCCTGTTGTCAGGGTAGATTGTGCCACTCAAAACACTCATTGCTGTAACGCGGATAATGAAAATGGACAAAAGGCAAGACTGATTTCCAAATATGTTTATTCAAGGTGCATAGATTATTCTATTTTTGTAATGTTTGTGGATTTTTTTTTTTGGCAGAGGCCTTTATCCAAGTCGAGTTACAAGTTCATGACACATGACAATTGTCTATATACACAGGGTCCATTTTCCGAGTCACACATTCATATATTGTTTCACAAAAGGAGTAAGTCTTTACAAAAGTGTAAGCTACAATAGTGTAGAAGTACTTTAATAGCATTATAATGCTACATATGCTGTGCAAAATGATATATTTTTATTGCCTTATGAGCATAGAAGAATTATTACCATTAATTGTCAGCTTTGTCAGATAATACCATGAAGCTAACATTAGACCCCTGCTGTGCTACCCACTTAAAGATGACACCAACAAGTAATACTATCCTGGAGCATTTAAATATATGCTGCAAATATATTTATTTTTTATTTATTCTGAATAAGTTCATTCCAAGCAGTTAAGCAGGCAGCAGCAATAACTGCATTTAGTTTTAAGGCAATATAACAATAGTACTTTCTCAATTTCACATTGATTTTCAGCCTGTAAACATATAATGAAATATTAAATTATTGCATATAGTTACTGCAAACTATAGAGTTATAAACTGAAAATAAGCAATGAATTTGACATTTCAAAGTTTCAATTCCTGTATGGTAAGTTTTGTGATTTTTAATGGAATTCATTGTTGTTTCACTACTGTAAAGTGTTCCTCCTGAGGCTTGTGTTGTTGAGAAAATGAAATATACTGCTCAAAAAAATAAAGGAACACTTTTTAATCAGAGTATAGCATAAAGTCAATGAAACTTCTGGGCTATTGATCTGGTCAGTTAAGCAGAAGAGGGGGTTGTTAATCAGTTTCAGCTGCTTCGGTATTAATGAAATTAACAACAGGTGCACTAGAGGGGCAACAATGAGACAACCCCCAAAACATGAATGGTTTAACAGGTGGAGGACACTGACATTTTTCCCTCCTCATCTTTTCTGACTGTTTTTTCACTAGTTTTGCATTTGGTTATGGTCAGTGTCACTACTGGTAACATGAGGCGATACCTGGACTCTACAGAGGTTGCACAGGTAGTCCAACTTCACCAGGATGGCATATCAATATATGCCATTGCCAGGAGGTTTTCTTTGTCTTCCAGCACAGTCTCAAGGGCATGGAGGAGATTCCAGGAGACAGGCAGTTACTCTAGGAGAGCTGGACAGGGCCGTAGAAGATCCTTAATCCATCAGCAGGACCAGTATCTGCTCCTTTGGGCAAGGAGGAACAGGATGAGCACTGCCAGAGCCCTACAAAATGACCTCCAGCAGGCCACTGGTGTGAATGTCTCTGACCAAACAGTCAGAAACAGACTTTATTAGGGTGACCTGAGGGCCCGACGTCCACAAGTGGGCCCTGTGCTCACTATCTGGCACCATGGAGCTTGATTGGCATTTGCTACAGAATACCAGGTCCACCATTGGCACCCTTTCCTTTAAACAGATGACAGCAGGTTCACCATGAGCACATGTGACAGACATGAAAGGGTCTGGAAAAGCCGTAGAGAACATTATGCTGCCTGTAATATCGTTCAGCATGACCGGATTGGTGGTGGATCAGTGATGGTCTGGGGAGGCATATCCATGGAGGGACATACAGATCTCTACTGGCTAGACAACAGCACCTTGACTGCCATTTGGTATTGGGATTAAATCCTTGGACCCATTGTCAGACCCAATGCTGGTGCAGTTGGTCCTGGGTTCCTCCTGGTTTACAACAATACCCAGCCTCATGGTGTCAGAGTATGCAGGCAATTCCTGGAGGATGAAGGAATAGATACTATTGATTGGCCCCCATGCTCGCCTGACCTAAACCCAATATACCACCTGTGGGACATTATGTTTCGGTTCATCCGACGCCGCCAGGTTGCAACTCAGACTGTCCAGGAGCTCAGTGATGCCCTGATCCAGATCTAGGAGGAGATTCCCCAGGACGTTGTCAGGGATGTATACAAGTGCGTGGGGGCCAAACAAACTACTGAGTATGATTTTGAGTTGCTACAATGAAATTTCAGCAGAATGGACTAGCCTGCCGCATGATTTTTTCACTTTGATTTTCGGGGTATCCTTGAGTTCAGATCTTTGTATGTTGATCATTTTCATTTCCATCAAATGATGTGGCATCCTTTTGTTCCTAACACATTACCCAGTCCATATCACTATAATAACAATAAGTTTTATTTATGTAGCGCCTTTCATACACTCAAGGACACTTTACAATTCAATACAAGACAGTAGAAATTACATACATGAAGAAGAATAATACTCATTGAAGAGATGTGTTTCTAACAGATGTTTGAAATTAATAATAGATTTTTCCATTCGAAGGCTGAGAGGGAGAGAATTCGAAATTTTAGGGGCTATCCAGCATCCAGTACAGGTATCCAGTATGATTTTCTCCCATTGAGATCTGATGTATTTTCAAAATGTTCCTTTAACTTTTTTGAACAGTTTATATCGGCAGAAAAATACAAATGTATGCAGAATTTTTGGAATGATCTCAAATGACGGATGAGCCATTTTGATGTTCAGCCTCACAACTGATTGTATAGCATTCAATAGAGCTTAATTCCTTATGAAAATCAACTATTTGGATAAATGTTGTAATTCACCAATTGCTAGATGTTGTTGTTGTTGGATTTTTTGACAACATAATAAACTTAAAACCACTATACTATTAATGATATACAGTAGGTGCAACTGGAAACAGTTTTGCTGCATTTAAAAACAGTAAGCTCTTTTATCTTTTATTACCACACAACCCTCAACACCTCAGATAAGTTGCCAAACCTTTTAAATATCAGTAACTACACACACAGTAATCTGATTATTGAGGAGTCAATTATATAGGAAGGTTTGGGAGGAATTAATAAAGGTGTTACTTAGAGAAAGGTCAAAGTCAAATTATATACAAATAAGGTAAGAGATCAGAGACTTGAAATATGTTATATACATCTTTGACCTTAAAATTTCCCCCTTAGGTAATAGCTAGACATGTGGTGTCCAATAAATGATTAAAAATATACATATTACAAGTAAAATGGATAAAAAATAATTTTTTTGGTTATTTTTTTGGCTTATTAATGTGCCTCTTTCACACTGATATCTTGAAGGTAAGCCTAAAGGGATAGAAAAAAAATAAGGCTATTTGCTGAAATGAGATTGCCTACTTTATTATCACTTAACGCTTCAAACTACAGAATCTGTTAAGAGACAATCAGTAAAAATCCATTACTGCACTGATCTAAATGTTTAAAAACAAAAGTGAGTAGTAAATTATGTAAATACTGGCCAAAACAAATCTTAAACATGTATTTTGTTCTATATTGGCTGCAAAAGACTAATTAAGCTGTGGTGGCTGCTACTCAGGCCAATAGCAACTAAATATTTCATAGTGTATTGTGTTGAGCAAAGTACCAGCTATCAATAAACACAGAAAATTAAACACACAAATGTAATAAGATACAAATATGGAGCACTGCCAAAGGCCCGAATATAAAATATTTTGGTTACCTTACTAATATTTTCTTTAAAAAAAATTGAGGTTTAGTGATTATATGAAGAGTTCATCCATCCATCCATTATCCAACCTGCTATATCCTAACTACAGGGTCACGGGGGTCTGCTGGAGCCAATCCCAGCCAACACAGGGCGCAAGGCAGGAAACAAACCCTGGGCAGTTTCTATGAAGAGTTTATTGTGGTTCAAAAAATAAAGCAAAAAATCCTCACATCTTCCTGTTTTGATCATTGTGTGTTGATGAGTCAATAGAAAACCATAAATATCAAAGTATAAAGGCTTAGCAATTAAATCATTTTATTTCTGGCTGATCCAAATACATCATAGAATTCTGCTAAAATAACTGGTCTATCAGTAAACTGATCAATGTATTAATCTTTATTTTAAACAGAAATTCATCAATTTATAAAAGAAACACACAATATGAATATAATAAAAATATACTATTTAATAAATAGAAAATTAAAGAGAAGGTGACCCAATGATAGTGTAGTTATTGCTGCTCCCTCTGGTTCCAGACCTGCACCTTGTTGTTTTACGTGTGGGTCTCTATGTTCTTCCGACGTCTGTGTTACCTTGTCTCAGCATAATGATATGTTTATTTAATCAATCATGTGCAAGTGAGAGTTTGGGTATATGTACTGTATGAGTGTGCTCTGCAATCGATTGATGCTGTGTCCATGACTGGTTCCTCCATTCTCACAAATCCTGCTGGGAAAGACAATGCTAGTTTTTAGAAATTATATTTTAAATTACAAGGAAAAACACTAAGAAACTAGCGCAAGTATTCATTGATTGATTAAGTAAACCCCTGGTATGATTTCACAAAACCAGCATCAGCACAGCAGAAACAGAAGAGTAATTATAAATAAACTATATAGTAACCCATTATAAAACAAGACATTCTAGATGTTCAAAACTCAGCATTATTGAGCATAACTCCCAAGCAGAAAGCAATAAATAACTATTACATTGAGAAAAAGTTGGAGTTCCTCAAGTTAAAGTATTTTGTAGTGAACATATCAATGTTATCACCTGGTGCAGGACTGGAATGCTCAGTATCACAACAACTGCCTTTTGACCCCAGAAAAGGTCTCTAGCTTTACCAGAATCAGCATCTTGAACCAACCTGCTCATTTTATTTCCAAAATCATTTTCCAAAAATTTCTGAATCCTCAATTGGAATTTTACATATTGCTTATTTCTTCCTTGTGTCTTTCTGATGGGAATGCTTTCAACAAGGTCATTGTGATGTTTTGGGCAATGACTGGCTTCAGCTTGTGTTGTCATGAAGATGTAAGTCTGTTGCCATGACAGCATTGCTCTCTGCACCATCTTTAGTGCTTTGGATTTAATTTTTTTTGTCCAGTCAAGTGTATACATTCATAACAGTAGCATATCCATAAGCGTTCTCATTTAGCAGGATAATGTTTCATACCACAAGGATATCAAGTCAAGTTGGGGAGCATGCACTGGTACAGTGTGTTGCCACACACACTACACAACGAAACAACTCAGGGTCCCGGTTTGCAACCCCCCAGGTAGACACACGGTCCAGTCCCACCCTCCGGAAATTACCCTCTATCTGTCGCAGCCAGGTGTTACGTGGGTGACCCCTTGGCCTGGTTCAGCCACTCGGGTCCCCAGCAATGAGGATCTTACGAGCCAGATCACCCTTGCCACATGGCCATAGTGCCGTAACTGACTGTCCCTCACAATGCAGGTAAGGTGCCTCACTTGGGACTCCATTAGCAACCACTCATTCGTCACAAAGTCAAACCAATGGTACCAGAGGATATGATAGTCCTAAAATTGCTTTTGGAATCAGTTGTTTCTTTCTTACTCATGTAATCCTGGTCCGGTCCAGCACCAGTACAATGTGATGGAACAAACTATGGGAAATGCAAGATGAAAAGGACAGTCCTTGCAACATTGAGTTTCCCTTCGAAGGTATCCAGGCTGTTTTGAAGGCTACTCACTCTTAGAAAGGTGAATCAAACTAAGTGACTCCTCCATTTATTATGTAGCTTTGTTTCTCTTCTACAAAATAAAATATGTGCTGCATGAATCTATTTAAAACACATTTAACATTATGGTACAGGTGAAATGTTAAAAAAATGTCCAAATAAATTGATCAATACTCAGATGCAGACATTATTTCAATAAGCCGTGCAAATGGGTAATTTTATGCAAATACAAAGCCAACTGAAAAGCTAAAAGCTGCCATTTAAATATTATTCCAATGAATTACATCTGAGATTTAGTGAGAACATTACAGCTAAAACATGTGCTTTGGATAGCATATTATTTAAAACTCTCCTTTTACATATTCCAGCATTATATATATTCTTAAAATCTGAAATGTCGTTGAATCTTAAAATCCCAGTTTACTAAGCAGTATGGTAGTTTTGAATTAAATTTGAAACAGCCAGCTTTGCATTAATGCCATGCATATGGCTTTAAATTACTTTTAAGGGGAAACGTGCCAATATATACTTTACTGATTTACATAATTTATCAATCAAAATAAGCTAAGAATAATGCCAGCAATGTAGTGGCTAATGTATTTCTGAGGAAGCAGTCTCTTATCTTTTGGGTGTGCAAAATTAGATTCATTGTTGTGTTAGAAATCTGGGCCGGTGGGCTAATTAACACAACTGAACATCTGCATAACTTTTCTAAATGAAACTTCTCTTGAAGTATAAGACAAACGCATGCACATAACTTACACTTAACCTACAGTATACACTCATTTTCTGAACCCACATCTTCCATTACAGAGCTGTGGTGAGATGGACTCTGTATAAAGGAACCATGAGATGTCAATCCATCAGATGAAGAACAGATGAAAACAGACACACACATACTGAGATCCAATCATTTCAGTTCATATCAATTTAAAATGCAAATCACTGGGAATGTGAAAGAAAACTAAAGGATGCACACAAAACTCATCTGAATATATATGCACATAGACTGACTCAAAACCCAGGTCCCTGAAGCTGTGAGGTAGCAGTGCTACCCAACACCCATCACACCATCCTATTAAGAGTCATTAAAGGCGAAAGGACAGCCATGTCCTTCCAGAAATCAATGTTTTATTTTATACTTTGTTCAATGTACAATATGGATGATTGATGTGGTTTTGCTTTCCTTTAGCTTTGACATATGGATTGTACACAAGTTTATGCTAGTGACCATAATGAAAGATGACTTTTAAGAGGTTTTGATGAGAACAAAATGAATTACTATTGATACTGTGAGCCTAAAATAATATTAAGCTGTGATCTGAAGGCTTACAAGGAACTATTGTCAACCACATTGCTAGGTAGCTTATTCATTTAGTAAGTTTAGATACCCCAATTATGCAGTCTCTTGGCTTTAGTTACTCAGGCTAAAAAAATAAATTCAACTGTTTCTTTAATTATATATCAAGACATTCAACTCTGGTAAAGTGTGCTTTTTTCTAGAATTTCTACACTGAGTATATGTCCTTATGGAATGGCCAACAAAAATGCACAAAGTATTCCAGATATGGTCTTACAGGTGCATTGCATATTTTAAACATATAGTACCCTCTGTTTATATCCATGTCACACTAAGTCATAGTACTTAATCCAGCCTTCCATTTACTTTTTAATTCCTTCCATTTAGAAACAGAATTAACATTTTTACTGAAAGAGCAAAACAAAAAGAATCAGCATTTAGAATAGTCAAGTCATAATCTGGACCTCAACCTCACTAAAATGCTTAGAGAGGACATTAAGAGAGTTGTTCACAAATAAATGTAATTAAACATCAATTAACTGAGGCAGTGTTCAAATGAGGAGCTTTTTCCAATGCAATTGAAGAGATTGATAAGCTCTTGAAAAAAACGATTCCCTCTAGTCATTACTGCCAGCAAGGAGCCTCCACAAGCTGCAGAATCATGTCTTTTTCCATATATAGCTTCTTTATGTTGACATATTTTTAGATTAATAAATATTGAAATCAAATCTGCTATGTATAGTGTGTGGCTTGTGAACGTCTAATTTTGAAAAATTGTGAGAACTATTTGATTATTAGTTACAGTATGTCTTTGCATGCCTTGTCATAAAGTTGATGGATGTGGTGTAATTACTTTTTCACCTGATAAATACTATATACTGTATATAAAAAAGCAGGAGGAGTATGTATCATAATGGTGGTTAACCTGCCTGTACCTTTCAAAATAAAGCAACTTTCTGGTGGTGAGTGTAAATACGATGCATGCACTAAGTGCAGGTAATTTTTAATTTAAATATTTTCAACCTGAAGTGGATGATCAATTTTTGTCATTAATTTAGCAATAACTTCAAGTCCTATACCCATGTTCCACAGTCCACAAATATGTCTATATACAGTATCTGTTCTTTTTAGTAAACTAGAATAAGCAGTAGAGTATCTGACAGAAGTCAAGCTGCCATTCTGTCCTCTTCACCAGTGAAAAGACCAACATGTCACTAAAGGGACTAGATGACTAATTCCTGTCTTTACCCCCTCCATCTGTTAGACAATAAAAAAGTACCTTCCACCTCCAATCGAGTATGAACATCTAAGAGGTAAAAGTAACAGACTTGAACAAAAGAAAGAAAGGGCATGAGTGGAAAGAAAACCCATGTAAAACCAAAAGAGTTGTGTGGTGCTCCCAATATCTGTGCAAAAGGACGAAGGTCCAAGTCTTTAGAATCCTTGTGTTTCCTTTTTTGCTATATGGTTGCAAGACATGGACACTATCCAGTTACCTGAGGTGAAGACTGGACTCCTTCAGCACTGTGTCTCTTCTGATGATCCTTGGGTACCGCTGGTTTGACTTTGTGTCAAATGAGTGGTTGCTCATGGAGTCCCGAATGGCACTATAGCCATGTGGTGTCATTCCTCAAGGGTGATCCGGCTTGCATAATCCTCATTGTTTTGAGCCCAAGCAATTGGACCATGCCAAGGGGACGCGCATGTTACACCTGGCTGTGGCAGGCAAATGGTCATTCCCAGAGGGTGGGACTGGATCATGTGTTTGCCTGGGGGGTTGCAAAACAGGTTCATAATCTGTTTCCTCGTGTGGTGGGTGTGACAACGTGCCGTACCAGTGCTTGCTCCCCAACCTGACCTGACCTGACCAACAATAAATGGTAAGTCCCAGTTAGGACTCTAAGCCATAGCTGTGTGTCAAATAAAGAATGATCATGACCATACTTCATTTTTCCATTTTGATATTTGGAATTAACAGGTCTCACTTAAGCAAGATCTCACTTTGTTGCTAATGCTATTTTTTGACAGAATTTAAATAAAGGCAAGGTTTATTTCATTGCCTCCCAGCAGAGGACGAACAAGAGAAGCAATTCTTAATACTATATCATTTGAGAAAAAAATAAAACTAATTTAAAGAGGCAAATTTAGCTAGTAGGCTTATCAGTGAAGATAAAGAGATTAGTATTTCTCTGTCCCTGGCATTTACAGAGTGAGATACTGTTTGTAGATATGCTCATATGCAAAGTCACAGAATGGTATGCCCGGCTGCTTGTAGCTAAATATAAAATTCTCCAGCCTGTGTTGTAATTATTTAATTTCATTTAGTTTTACAGGGATGTTGCCAGGGGAAACGCACAGGACATAACCTATTTGTATGGGACATACTTCTCCCCCTTTGATTTTCTTCAGAAGGCAGGGGAAAAAGTACTACTGTCAGGGAGCAACTCCAGAACTTACGCAGTGAAGGGGAAGAACGCAAAAATAAAACAATTACCTTGTATGATATTTGATTAGAGATAACAATGTCAAAACTTCAAGACAGAATAAAAATAAAAGCAGATAAGAATAGAAGATGAACTCTAAAGGAAAAAAAAAAATTTCACTGACATCTTTGCACTCTGAACTGTTACTGTTCAAATTGCAACTTACAGAGTTTTAACAGCACCAGTCAACAAATCAATTTTATTTCCCACAAATTGTTTCAGATATATTTAATTGAAAAATGATGCACAGAGAGAAATATTTATACTGTCATATTCAAGGGAATATCTCATTCAGTGGCATTACAATTCTATTTATGTTTTCTAGGACGAAAAAATTGCACTTAAGCTACTGTGAAGCATTTTACAAACTGGTAGTGTTCCTTCAAAGAAAGTCTCCTTAAATACAATCTTAATGTGCATTCACACACAGATGTAGCTCCAAATTCTGAGCAAATACAGGAGTACAACCACATTAAGTGACAAGATGCTTAACAGCCAGAAAAGCAAGGAAGTTACTTTCACATATTTTTCCACATATGCTTTTAAAGAGGATTGCTTTCAAAGCCAGAATATTATTAGTAACAAGAATAAAAACTAAATATAATGCATTTATTAGCTGCTTACTGCCGCTTGGTCTTAAAACAACTTACAGGTATTACATACAATACAGGTAGAACCTGTACATGTCAACATGGTTTTAATAATATATCCAGTCAAAAGTGCCTCAATTCTAATGCAAAATTAATAACAAAATTACAGTTCAGCACCACTACTTTGTTACCATACTACCTTCATTTTAAATAACTAATAATGCACGAAACAATAAGCCCTGATTTTTCTGATCAAACCTAAACCTTCTTTTTTCATAGACATAATATATATAGAATTTAATCATATATACAAACCTGTACAGCCAATATGAGAAGAACTGTCAGTGTCTTACTGTCTGGCATTAATTCTTATCTTGTGTCTGACGCTGATGGAATTGCACCAGTTACAGTACTTGCAACCCTATATAGGACTAAGCATTTTCTGAAAACTTCCAAGATGCACAAAAGGCTGAACTAATTAATTCTATTGCCAAATCTATACCTTAAAGTTCTCCCCTGTTTTAGGCTGAAGAAACAGAAATTGATTTATTTTTTAACAATACTACATCTAATTCAAGGTTTCAGATTATTGTTGTAACACAGTGTTAATAATAGCTAAAGCGGTGACAGCAATCATGGCCGTTTACTATAAGATTATTATTTTTTTATTTCACGGAACATCATTTGCATGTATTTGTAGTTCTGTTCTAGGCACGTTGCCAGCAGCTTTCAAATCACCAAAAAAAAAAACCAAACTATGCACTGTCACACATTAATTTTCTAATGTTTTATTTTAATGCTACTTTTTAGTTATGTCAAGAATGAAATGAAGCCGTACAATATTCTTGCACATATTAAAACAAACTGAATAAGACCTTTAGCATTTCGATTATAGAGGAAAAAATATATTTAACAATAGAGATTATTTCTACTGATTTTCTATTTGGTAATATTAACATTGTGTGCATGGTTTTTCATTGGTTTCGTACCTGCTGAAAAGAAAGTTGGATTCAATTACTGCCACAATTTACCTTTCAGATATACTAATTTGGTGTGACACAGTGGCATAATGGATACAATAGCACAACCTCACATATTGTCAGCTCAGATATGTATTCTCTTCCTGTTATTATGGATTAGCTCCCAGGATCAGGACAGGATATTCATCTGATTGGTCACTCAGTTTGGTTGTGTTTATGTCCGTGATGGAGTGACATTGTTGTTTTCAGTGTAGGATGGCAGTGTTTACTAGGAAAATATTTTACCAGATAATGTATGTATTTGGCTGAAATTACTATAGAACTATGAATATCCTGGACTTTGACTTCATATTCCTACTTCAAGTACATTTGACTGAGGCTATAATCTTTATTGTGAAATTAAATTAGAGGAGCGAGACAGTCCGAACAAATGATTTAAAGAAAAACATAATTTCAAAACAATACACATTATGTAACATTCAGATTTGTTCAGTGAGTTTTAAAAGCTGTGGAAAATTATCCATATTCCCGTTCTTGAGGTTCTAGTTAGTGTAATGTAAAAATTGAGAACATGTTTATTTACCCTATACTGTACATAATGGCTTGCAGAGGCACAAATATGGAGGATCCTTTTCTATTCATTTCTAGATAGGCTAAGTGTCTTTATGTTTTTCCCAAATGATTTTTTTTTTTACTTTTGCTGTTAGGAAGATCATTTAACATACATACAGAACATATAGTAGGAGAACTCAGTTGGTATTGAAAAGATTCATGCACGACACTGACATGACAGCAAGTTCCTAACCATTAGGAATAGCTTTCAGATATGTGAAAGAAAAAATATATAAATAGCAATAACTTCTCTCAAGTTGATTTTGAGAGAGAGTCAAATTAATTAATAATTGAGATTGCACAGAATATTTATCCAAATTTAAAATAATTTCATAAATTCACCAGCACTTTTAAAATAACTATGAAAATAGGAGCTTGGCATTTTATGCAAACACACCTAAAATGGGTCCAGTATTATCCATGCCCTCCTGGCCGCTACCAAATGTTTTTAAGCCAACACTTTTTAAAAGGAAGTTTAAAAAAGGTTCAATGGCAGATGGATTTGATAGATAAATATGGAATTGCTTTGAAAAGTATGTTTTTTTAATTAAAACAGCAAAATGAATTATTATCCTTTCACCCAGCAACTATTTTTACTATTCCTAAATAAAGATAGCGCATGGTATTTATTCAACATTAATCTTAGAACTGAATGACTTTGATGAATGTTTTGTCTAAGAAATCTCTTTGATATTTTAAAATGTATTATGGTGTCATTAAAATATAAAGTACTGTAACACATTTTAACTAAAAGTGTGATGTTTATTCAAGCTTTTAATAACACACATACTGTAGAAGGAAACTGAGCGGTTTCAGTACATTACTGATGGTGAAGTACTATATTTAACACTTTTCTGTTTAATATCACATGGTTAGATTAAATGTTACTTTTTGTAAGGGAATACATGTAGCCTCTTACGCACAAGGTGTCCTGCTGGTGGGACACTGCAATATATCAAAGTTGTTTGTGTACGTTGCAGTAAACCCACAAGTGAAGTCAATCAAAAGCAACAATGGTATTTTTACATACCCAAAGGTCTCTTCATTGAAATAAATCATACATTTCCAAGTTGTCTCCTCGATAATGAAAATATGACATTTGCACACGTATATCCAGTGGCGAACAATGCGTCACAACTGAGTGAATTTTCTTTTATCAAAGACCTTACCTGCTTAAAGCCTAACGTAAACTGGGATTCCCAAAAGCACATATATATATTTCCAAATTTGCACTCTACGGGAGATTACCGTGAAGACCCCAAATAGAAACAAAATGGGAGTTGAAGATTTCTCAAAAAGTAATAGATTTTTATTTTTAACAAAAATGCTCTGTAGCACAAGGCGCTCCTTGGAGCACAACAAGCAAGGTAATCCACACCAAATACAGTTTCAATACAGAATCACAAGGCAAATTCAAAACCAGAACACAGGTTCAAAAAATCAAGGAAATCACAATAAGCACGATAGAAACACAAGTAAACCCTCCACTCCCTAGCATATTCACAACTGAAGACCTTCCAGGTTTATATGGCTTCTGTGACATATCATCTTTACATATTATTGCACACAAAGCTTGAGTCAGTTATGACCACAGTTTTAACCCTACTGAAATGGCAGATTTGATGTAGGACTTGATGCTATGAAAGATATATAAGTAAGATTTAGTATAACTTTGAAGCATTGTGGCCTGCAGTTTTGCTGTTCAAGTATCATGGGTTCAATTGCCATACCTGCATGCTGTCTGTTGCACATTCTCCCTGTGTTAGTTTGCTTAGCAGTGCTCTTTTGATTGCAACTTAGAGTACAGACAAAGACAATGACCATTCTTCGATGGAATGTCACTTTATCACTCTACTCATATAAATGTGTTTCAGCTAGTGGCAATATTTTTTTATCCCATTTTTAATCTCATTCACTGAGCAGAACCCCATCTAACATCACCAAGTCAGAAATGAGTGGTATCTCAAGTGGGAAATAAAATCAATGTGTGGCCTTCAGGGGGCGATCGAGTGAGATTATGAAATGAATGTGATTAGAAATGGGATAAAAAAATCTCACACAGGTCTATTGATCCCTTCAATGGCAGTGGCTGGGTTGGGGCAGATAATACTGGGAACAAGTCTCATGTGCTCGTGACCCAGCAACTACCACTTGCAGTGCAGGATTTACGTATAAGCTACACAAGCTATAGCTTAGGGCCCCCGCCTTCTTGGGGCCCCCAAAACAAATTGTCCGAGTGAGCAATTGTCATATATACTTAAATATACTACAGAATATCAGGACTTATAAAGGGCCCCATGTCTCAAATAGCTTAAAGCCTTATCAAGTCTAAATCCGGCCCTGACCACCTGTGACTCAAAAGCAGCTGAGAAACAATGGTTTAGTTATATGTGTCTGTATGACCAGCTTTGCACTCAAGGATGACTGTTTCCTGCCCAGGGCTGCCAGGAGAGACATTGTCCTCAAATCCATAAGATAGATAGATAGATAGATAGATAGATAGATAGATAGATAGATAGATAGATAGATAGATAGATAGATAGATAGATAGATA
>JANRMT010062832.1:2670024-2706395 GCA_026402145.1 Polypterus bichir lapradei | reverse complement strand
TATCTATCTATCTATCTATCTATCTATCTATCTATCTATCTATCTATCTATCTATCTATCTATCTATCTATCTATCTATCAAAGTTATTAGATTAAATTAATAGTGATGATAATTAAATACTTTCTAGTCAAGACAATGATGACATTCAGTTTTGCAAATAACTTACCTAAGGGATTCATGCAATGTATGTGAAACATCAGGCACCGTGTACTCCAGATAGAATCAAGCCACAAACAGAATGATACTCCAATTACTATACAGCCAGGCAAAAATGGCTGAGTTTTAACAAAGATAGAAATCATGTGAAGATGTAAAGGTTTATAGGGTCATTATCATCACATGTACTGAGTACACTTGCATGTGCTCATTACTGCAGTCCATCAGTCAAAGTAATGCATGTTGGGAAAGTAGTGTGAGCTTTTTCTCCCATTTCATTGGTGTGTCAGCATGGCAGTTAAGATTGCAAGATGCTGTACTTGTACACGAGGCCTATGGGATTCCAGAATTTGCCAATCAGAGCCCACTTTCAGATAAACAAGCATAAAAAATAAATATCCTTTATGTGCATGTTGACAATTTTTTGCATGTATAAGTGTAGGTTGCTTTTAATAAAATTTAGAAATGAGGTAAATGAAATTTAAGAGAAATGGTAAGGATTGGGAGACTAAACCAAGAAATACCCAGCACATAAAAGCTTAAGGTGAACTTTTCCACAAGCAACAGGAACCATCAGGAAGCATTACTAGGAATTAGAAAGAATTTGATGGTTTACTGCTAGGTGTTTTTCTATTGCAAGCAATACTGTAATTTCAAGGAGGAATGAATGACAGATTTTTGCATAGTTACAAAATAGGTAACCAAAGGAACGATTGTTTTGCTAAATTTAATGCCTGTGTTTTTTCTTCTTCTTTGCAGGATATTTATTGCTGCCAAATTGTTTTCTATTCCCTCATGTACTGCAGCTAATTACATATTTAAATTTAGTGACTTTAATATCATCCAAAATATCATTATTCAGACATAAAACAGTTTATGGCTTATCTCCCAAGTAGAATTCAGAATAATAAGGAATATATAGTGAATCTGAAGTTTACAGTAAACAGTAATAAGCACAGTGGCTTTGATAACCCCTGCCTTTTTGCAGTTAGAAAATTTACTGTATACTAGCACTGTAGTAAAAGAAAAAGATACTGCTGCATCAACAACAACAACAGTTAATGACAATCTGGAATATTTTTGGGAAAATACTTTAAATACCATTAAAAACACAAAGAACAATAGCCAGTAGCTTAAACCAAACCTAATGGAAATCTTCTGCCAATCTGATAGCATTATCCTTCTAAAAACAATCTTTTAGTAATAAAACATGTGGTTCAACAAGAAAATGAGATCCATGCTCTCAACTTACTCTAAGTGCATTCACAAAGAGTCAAAAACACGACAAGGCAAGTTAGTCTTTCTAAAACGGGAAGACAGAATTACAGGCTTTTTTTATTACTATGACAAGGCAAACATTGTTTGTCACATTAGATTTAGAAGTAACAGAAAGTTCTTTCAACCCATATATTGTCCTTTACAAAATAGCATTAAAAATAAGCATAGCATATACTAAAAAAATAATTTCCTCTTCTACACAACACATCCTCTTAGTATTGCAAAATATATCCAGCCACACAGTTATAATGTCAACAAGTTGATTCATGTATTTTTCTTGCCATTTTTAGACTGTTATTCATATGTATGCATGCAAGAAATTAATGATGATTAGATTGAACTTTACAAGGAACCAGCACACCTTAAAATTTTAGCATTAGTTCTTACCATAAACAAACATATTATTTTAACTGACCCAAATAAACCCTTAAAGAAAAAAACAGGAAAAGAAATAAGATGAATAAACAAAAATGCAAAATTTTATGTACAGAATTAAAAGTTTTTTTGCAGTTGCACACAGAGGTGGAAGATGAAATTTCAAAGTTGTGAGTAAGTGATGAATCCCAATGAATTATTCATTGCTGAAATGTTATGGAAATTAAAGTGTAATCTTTGCCAGATTAAGAAAAGGTATTGCATAAAAAAAAAGTAATAGCAAAAGGAATGTGAAGGTGAGTAAGAAATTAGCAAAATGTAATAATGAAATAGGCTAGAGGGAAAGGGGAGTGAATCACACAAAACCTTACAAACAACTGTTTAAGGGGCATTTGTAGGAATGGCAAGTAGTGAGTGAAATCAAAGACAGTCATCTGGTAGAAAAGCAATTTAAAGTAGGATAATATGGTAAACAGATGGCCAATGTTTTTTTTAAATAAAGAAAAGCGAGATATTCACTTAATCTGTGTCTTATCAGAATTACTCAGAATAAGTCTACTTAATCAAAGTCTTACATGAAAGACAGATACAGTGGAAAGAAGTGATGTTTTCTTTGAATCTATGATTAAAGAGCTTAGTGCCCTTTCATGACATTCTTGGACCAAGTTATATTTCAGAAATGATTAGCATCTTGAATCCTGTTACAGATCTCACTTTTGTGTTCATTATATTTTTGCAAATTGTTTTTCTAACTTTTCTAAAATTTTAATGAATCAGAAACTTGTCTTTTTGACTTTATATGAAGTATAATCAAATGCTGATTTATAACATAGATTGTTTTCTTTTCCTTCATTAACATATCTGACATTTTTAGCATTTAAAATATGTATTTTTCTGTTAAACTTCACACCAGCCTTTACCATGCCTTTTATCACCATTCATCCTTATCTTAAGTATCCCATGTTAATCAGACTTTTTTTTAACTTAGTCATTTTTAAAGGTCCTCACATGCTACCACACAGCATCTGAAAATGCAGAACTACCAGATTTACTTTTGTAAAGTCTTACTAATCCTTTCCTAGATTTGTTTTCTCCCAGTTACAGTCACCTTGACCCATACTGTGTCCAGGTAATTGAGGATGGAAAGCAGTAACTAGAACTGAATGGAATGACAGTTCATCACAGGTACATGCTAGTGGATATCATTTAATCATGTACCACAAAATGCACATCCACTTTGCCAAGTTTAGAGTTTCTCCTCATTGTAACATCATGTCTTTTTTGAATGTTGGAGGAATATGAGGATGTCTACAAGAATTTGGAAAAAAAATCAAACTCCATAGAAAAGGTTTTCCACCTTGGAGTCAAACTGCAGTCTGAGTACTATAACAGGCATAATATTAACTACTGAGCAACTGTTCTATCTGGGTTAGGTACAAACTTTACTAAATGTTAATTCTATGCTGGAGGAGCAAAATATAAGTAAGAATTTGCTACTAATATTTAATTTGACATAAAGTAGGAATTTTTCAGACTGTAAAATGAACATATCTCTTGTGAAATGTTTATCGAAAAAGAGAGAGATAAGAAAATAAGAGAAACATATGAGAAAATGAAGTATTCATATTTTTCAGAAAAACAAGTGCTTCTGAATTAATGTGGTCATGAAGAAGTTTCCTTTCCATCACTACATATCTGCTGTTTTTTACATTGGCTACTGAAGCTCATATACAAGAACTCTGTGACTAGGAGAAATAGTTGATTGTTTTTTAGTTTTTGTAGATGTTTCAGTGTCACAGATTCCTCATTTTTCAATGTTTAATGAGGAACTGTGGCCATGGTGACAGTGACATAGAAGTCAATAAGAAAAAATCATCTGCTAGGAACAATTATGGATGACATGTAGATTCCTTCAGGGTGATGTTTGTGCATTGATTTGAAATGTAAGGAAATTGAACTAAGTAACTGAGGACTCCAATTGAGGGGGTTTATGATTACTCTTCCTTCATTAGAATGCTTTTTCCTTTTGTACAGTTCCTGTTCCATGTTTCATTAGTGCCTCTTCAGCTCCTATGAAACCACTGGATATAGAACAGACTGTGAGCGATTATTTGGTGTGTGGTGTTGAATGTTTTATAATAGCAAAGCATGTATTACAAAAGCTTTCTTGTATTCTGAAGAAAATGTCAACTCTGACTGTTCAGTTAACATATAATCTAAAAATGTTTACTTTGCTCCCAGCATGGCTAGCCAGAGCAAGTAAAAACCTTCACACCTTAATCATAGGTTGAAGCTCACAAAGGCCAAAAAAATGTTTTACCCTAGCTCATTCCACAAGTAGAACATTTATTGGCAAAATTTTCAAGAAAATAGGTCATGCATGATCAGGATTGGCTCAGAGGCATGTAAATATAACTCCGTAGTCCAAGGGGTATAATAAGGCAGCACAAGATCAACATAAATACAGGGTTCACTGGCACCTGTAGGTCCCTTCATCCTCATCCATCGTGTCCATCTAGAGAACACCCAGGACCAAAGACTGACCAACTCAGAATTGAAACACAAGGTTTGCCAGAATCACCTGGGGCCTCATGCATAACGCCATGTGTAGAATATATACTATAACATGACGTAAGCACAAAAGCGGAAATGTACTTGTGTTCAAAAAAATCCAGATGAATAAATCTGTGTGTTCGCCAACTTCCACGTTCTTCTGCTACATAAATCCCATTCAGCATGAAATGTAGCGCACGTGCACGCGCCTGCTGTCCTGCCCCGTCTCCTCCCAGAATTATGCCTCTTTGAATATGCAAATTAATATAAATAGCCCTTAAGATCAGCCTTCTGTGAAAAGACAATGGCAAAAGTACAAGGGAAGACAGAAGAATTTCAGCGAATACCAAGTGGAGGCAAAGAAAAACTTACTATTTGTTGGTTTAAACAGTGGTATAAACAACAAAAGGAAGTTGATCGAGTGACATAGCGTGTCGGAGAAACTCGAAAACTCAAGTTCACAAAGTTGCACAGTGCCCGAAATAAAAAAGTTGTCACATATCAAAGTCGCCGTGAAAAGGCAAGTCGTAGCCCACTGTCTGAGTGTCATATGAAAGCTTATTAGGGTACAGAGAAAAAAAAGGCACACAGTGGGGAAAAAAGCACAAAATGTCAACTTTAATGTCAAAATTTCCACTTTAATTTTTAATTTTTTAATCTTTTTTTATTATACTTTATTAATCCCCTTAATCACATAGTTTATTTTGTTATTAAAGCAGAACATCATAAAGTTCATCTTAAAATCATTTAATGTACTAGTTTCTCAAATTCCATCGTAACTAAAGTAGCATGTTAAATGCTTTGTTTTGTATTTGATCTTCTATGTGTGTGAATCACTGCGTGCTTCTGGGCTTTTCTTTTCCTCCAACAGGACACAGAATCCATTACATTCGTAATATTACAGCTCTCTGAATAATTAAAATACTGAGAAGTATACATGATATCATTTTCATGATGATAGGAGTTAATACATGTTATTAAACATGGGAACACAGTGGCGCAGTGATTGTTCATGTCTCACGCAAGGTGCATGCTGCGCCATGCGCGACATTCGATGAAATACTTTATTACAGAAGACGTCTCTTTCAAACGTACTAACCCCCAATTCCTGTCCTTACTTTACTTTCTCCAAATACCCAATCGGCACACAATCAGCTCTGTAATGGATGTTAAGTAGATGTAAACTTAGAACGCCGTTTCTTCAAAACTTTTAAGGAACATTGAAATATCTTCGTAATGTTTAATTATTCTATCCATCTATCCTTCCAGTGTTGCGTCAGGCACAGCAAGAATACAGCGCGAGGCAGGAACAATCCGTGAACGAAGTTCCAGCTCCTGGCTAGCGCTGTGGCACCGTGTAGTTAAAGTTAAAGTTTTATCTATATAATATAATAAACATATTTTGCTGCATTTCATCTTAAAAATGATAATGTCATCATATGTAAATACGCGCTTTATAAAGTGGCTCAGGTTGTGCAATATTATAACTGTATTGCAAGTTTACAGTGAGGTGATTGTACTTATAAGTACAGACAGTTCAACAAAGAGCACTTGATGGACTGATGGAGTGCCTTTAGAGTTCTTGTGATGAAACTGTTTCTGAACCGCGAGGTCAGTACAGGAAAGACTCTGAAGCGTTTGTCGGATGAGAGCAGTTCCAATAGAGAATGGCTGAGGCAGCGTATGCATTATGCTGTATACCAATAATTCTCTTTCCGATCAGCTGCTGTACAGCTGTGATTCACACTCAGATACAGTGATATTAATACACCGAGTGGTGCAGTGAGAGTAATATGGAAAAAGATGACCCCTAACGCAAGCAGCTGAAAGAAGAAGAAGAAGGTGCAGTGAGAGTAACAACTCTAAAGCAGTTATGGTATTTGGAATAGTCTGACCATTCTGTGGACCATTATATTGTTACAGGTTAATTACAATCAGATGCATTAAACTAATAAGCAATATGCGGTTAATTTCAGTGTATTTATAAAGCCATGTCAGGGATGTGGATCTGAAAAAGAAAGATAAATCACACAGGAACAGTAGCACTGCTTTGACGCTGAGTGCCTCCAGTCTGCAAAACTGAGCGGAGAACTTGTGTACGATAGGGTATGAGGTACTGTGGAAATGTGCGTAGCTTTATGTAAAAGTTTAGGTTTTATACATCGCGATTTGAACATGGAATCATTTTTATACAACATTTCTGTGCGTACGCACCATTTATACATGAGGCCCCTTGTAATGTGGACACGCTGGTTCCTTAGACTTCTAGCACTCCATCCATCCATCCATTCAGGTCACATGTGGTTTTTGCCACACCCACCTTGCTTTGCTTTTGATCGACGGACATTTATATATAATGTTATGTGTCAATAAAAGTTAAATGAAAAAGTGAGGTTATCAGTGCAGTCAAATTTGGTTCATTCTTACAGTGACCACAAAAGAAGCTGCATCTCCAGAACAGGCTGGTAAGTATGGTCTAATAGATCAAAAGTCAAAGGTCTGAAAGACACTCAGGTCAACATAAAAAGTCCTAAGGTGAGGATAGTGTCACCATCATAGCCTTCCGTGACAAAACATCATCAGTATAGCCAAACATAAAAGAAATTCTTCTAATAATTGAATTCCGAAATTCATTACAAGTTTCATACACTGCAAAAAATAACTCAAACTGCATTGCATTGTGAGTACCAAAACATACAACTGACTCACTCTTAATTTCAAGCAAACATGACAGTAAAAAAAATTACAAAGAAGCAATTGATAATTTCTTCTGTTTACATTTTTAGGCAGTGAGAATCATGCATATATTTCTTACCTTGGCGAACTGAGAGTTTATCCATTTTGTGAATGTTTTCTTTTGAACATCTTCTCTTTCATCTGTAAAGTGATAATGAAGTATTAAATTTTTCACATAATTTTAACAATGAGATTTATTAGAAAAACAACCAAAAGGAATGCAATGTTTACTTTTTTAAAAATATTTATCTTTAATTTAGGAACACTGCAGCTCTAGAACAAGGACAACCCAAACTTCATTCATTTACCAAGTACCTACTTTCAAAGTCCTCCACTTGGTCACACATATTGTTATGGCGGCTGTTTTACCTCTTGGAACATATAAGTAGTGTTGACTTTAACAGGCACTCTGACCCCTAAACTATTATCAAAATGTCTATAAGGGCTTTTCTTTAGGTATTCAGATCTTCCTCCTTCATCCCAAAAATGTGCAGGTTAGATTAACTGACAACTCTAAACTGGTTAAATAAGACAAAGAGTGGGTGTGTGACTAAGTATACCTTGACTGATGGCCCATTCAGGGGAGAAATTGAACTGGATTAAGCAGTTTTTAAAGTATAGTATGTGCACACATTCATCGGTTCCTTATGTGAATTGATACACTTTATTTAATTATAATTATGGCTTTTTGATTTTTTTTTTTGTGAAAAACAGAGAATATCCCAGCTAAAAACTAGTATATTAGCATTTACTGTATCATTTAAACAGCTAAATCATTGAATGATTTACCAAGTGGCAATACTAGATGAACTCATAAATGATCAACCATCCCAGTCTACATCTTTTTAAACTATTTGTTATTATTGATTAGCATTAATATTTTTCATTAAAGATAACTAGACATATGATGAACAAAGCTGGATGGCTAACTCATGCCACTAAAGCAAACTCCTTTTTGATTTTTGCTTGTATGCACAAATTCTTGTTGTTGCAATGGGTTTCTAAAGAGAGAAATCACTCAAAGTACATGATGTCATTTGGAGATTGTAAAGTGTCTAGAACTAGTGAAAAAAATTACATCAGTGTGCAATGTGATAGATTGTCTATGCTTCCAGCTCTTGGTCACTACATTGAGCTTTGGCGCATAAAAATTGGGTTGAGTAATCATTTTATTTATTTATTACAATTTGTAGAGATGCATTACTATACAGTACCTTCTCAACTAATGGTATATAGTTACATTTTGCTAATAATGAGTGAAACATTAGAAACATTAGAACATTCTAGACGAGAACAGGCCATTCAGCCCAACAAAGCTCGCCAGTCCTATCCACTTGTTTCCTCCAAGAAAACATCAAGTCGAGTTTTGAAAGTCCCTAACGTCTTACTGTCTACCACACTACTTGGTAGCTTATTCCAAGTGTCTATCGTTCTTTGTGTAAAGAAAAACTTCCTAATGTTTGTGCGAAATTTACCCTTAACAAGTTTCCAACTGTGTCCCCGTGTTCTTGATGAACTCATTTTAAAATACAAGTCTCGATCCACTGTACTAATTCCCTTCATAATTTTAAACACTTCAATCATGTCACCTCTTAATCTTCTTTTGCTTAAACTGTAAAGGCTCAGCTCTTTTAATCTTTCCTCATAATTCAATCCCTGTAGTCCTGGAATCAGCCTAGTCGCTCTTCTCTGGACCTTTTCTAGTGCTGCTATGTCCTTTTTGTAGCCTGGAGAACAAAACTGCACACAGTACTCAAGATGAGGCCTAACCAGTGCATTATAAAGGTTGAGCATAACCTCCTTGGACTTGTACTCCACACATCGTGCTATATATCCTAATATTCTGTTAGCCTTCTTAATGGCTTCTGAACACTGTTGGGAAGTTGATAGCTTAGAGTCGACTATGACTCCTAAATCCTTCTCATAAGGTGTACTCTCGATTTTCCGACCGCCCATTGTGTATTCAAACCCAATATTTTTACTTCCTATGTATAATACTTTACATTTACTGACATTAAATTTCATCTGCCACAAATCTGCCCAAGCCTGTATGCTATCCAAGTCCTTCTGTAATGATATAACGGATTCCAAATTATCTGCTAATCCACCTATCTTGGTATGAAGAGTGAGACTCTTATGTAGATATTTCTTCTCAAATGTGCATTACAAAATATATTAATAAAGAAATATGTCAGCATTAGTACAACATTAAAATATGCTGAAGAGTTTGACGTTTACTTGCTAATAATGTCAATCCAGACGTACAGGACACCATAAAACTTTTTCTAATTTTTTATTGTTTAGATGAGCATCTATTTTAAACTATACTACTGCCCAACCTTTTGAAAACTCAACCAGAATTTAGTGTCACAGGCTGCTTTGGAGTCAGTTCTAGAAATACTTAGTAAGATTTTATGACACAGAATTCTCCATACGATTTTGGTAGAATTCAAAGAAGTACATAAAATGCAGAAACTGGTGGACAAGGTACATGTTTTGTTTATCTGTTTTACACCAGTAATTACTATTTTAATGTTTTTTATGGAGCATCTTTCAGGTTGACTCCCTTCGAAGAGGCAAACATGTCATGTAAATCCCACCAAAAGGCATTTTTATAGGTGTATATGATGGTTACTGGCATGTGTACAGAAAACTGTAAAATTCATACTTGCATGTACTAATCAACATGAAACACATCACCACTCTCGAGCACTGATATGTAAGCATAGCTAGCTTACCAGGAAACTACTGTCTTCTTAGCTAGTTAGGTAATTGCCTATCAATATAAGAACATAATAAATTTGACAATTGAAAGGAGTCTATTCAGTCCATCAAGCTTATTTATTTAATGAATAGCTAAGTTGTGTCAAGATTCACATGGCATATTCTTAGTCATTAAATCATAATGTCTGTTGCATGATCATAGATTATAATTGTCTACATATAGCTGTTCACTCTTTCTTTAAAAGCAGCAAAATGCAAAGAGCAGTTCAATAGTTGCAGTGATGATTAATCAAAAGGTTGCATTGCTACTGCAAGATTCTAGGAAATATTTTTTCTGTTGTAGTAATAATATGCTGGTGGGGTTATATTCAGACCAGCTTTTATTTATTTTTTTTTTTTTAAACCAGGATCACTGTGGGCTGTACACCAGATTAGCTGAGGAATGGACTGGTGTTTGCTAAGAAGGAAGGCAGCATCTCTTCCTACAGTAGCAATACTTGAGACTCGGATAAGGAGCCGCTGCACTGTATAGTAATGTAATTTTGGAGGCAGTGCCAGAGGGAATTCACTGACACCTCAGGCATCTAAAAAGAACAAGGTGTGTTTACAACACCGATCCTTTTATCAATCTGCCTGATGTTGGATTCATTTGGCATTATTGATCGAATCTGACTGAAAAGTATTAAAAGATCTAAAGTACAGCAATTGTCACACTTGGCTGAGCATTCTACATTGTTTATTCATGGTTCAGATCTTTCAGGCATATTACAAATGCTACTTTTCTTTAAGCAAAAAATACTTTAAATTATTTGTTTACACTACAGATAGAACGAGCAAGAATAAACATCCCTGATGCAGCATAAGTGAATCAGTAATAAGAAAAAAATTGAATCATTGTAATATAATATTCATTGCTATCACAACCTTACTAAATCAGAAAACCATTCTGGCATATAGTAGAGAAACTGGTATATTTAAACAATTCTGATAGGTTATCTGAGAGCAAAAAGGTGCACAGAGTAAACCATAATGAGATCTGACTGCGACCATTCTTAATGCCATTGCTCTGACATTCTTTGACTTTTTTCTTTTGATTCAATGACTCTATGCAAACATGAAGAAACAGAAAATCTTAATATATACAGAAAGAACAGCAATGGAAACCACTGTCATTCTTCCATTATTTATTTATTTATTTATTTTTTGCTCTGCAATTCTTCAGCAAGACCTGCACTGGAATGCTTCTAGCTAAACTTGGCAGAAGAGCTCAATGAGACTGAAGAAAGTAAGATGTGTTCTAAAAATGTCTGTTCAGGTATAAGTTAAAGTTAAAAATTCAAATAAACAAATTCAGTTTGTTTTCAAGAACAGAACCATTCTAGCTAATGGTTTTCTAATAAATGAATAGGGAGTGGCTTTGATTGATTTATTGCATAATTAACCTTCTTGTTTATCTATTCTTAGATGTTTAAATTTTTTAATTTTTAGTATGATTATTCTTGCTTTTAATATGAAGCATGCTCCACAGTTGGCTGGCATCATATCCAGGATTGCTTTCTTCCTTGCACCCACTGCTGCTGGGATAGTGGGATAGACTCTAGTCAACTTGCTCTTGCATCTGACAAAGTGGTTACTAGAAATGGGTGGACCGGAATCTGAGTATACAGGCACAACATGTCACTCATCCTAACAACAAGTAAGTACTAGGGGAGTATGCAAACTCCAGACAGAGTCGTCACAGCCAGGAACAGAAATGCTTCTGGTGTTTTGTATGGAGACAGTATGACTTACTGTTTCATCATGCCACCTTAGAAAGCAGGAAGGGAAAGTACAAATAACATACAGTATACATATTCTTAATAAACTATCACATTATAGTAGTATACCTACATACATCCATCTTCCAAACCCACGTATATCGAGCAGGGTAGCTGGAGCCTATCTCAGCTGGCACTGAGTACAAGGCATTCTTGAAAAAAATGGTTTCAGTACAATGGTTCATTTGGTGTCAGGAACATTTTTTGCATCAAGTAGAATATATTATGGAAAACTAGGCTTATAGAGACCAATTTGTTACAAAAAAGTTCTTGAGGTAATATCTTGATCTCTGTAAATAACAATAACATGCAAGTACCATTAGCTGGCAAAGGCCTTTTTTGGATATATACAGAACTCATTTCAGCTCATGTTTTTATACTTGGAAGACAGACTAATCTGGCTGACAAAGGTTGACCAAGAGCGACTTAGTAGTTTCAGGGTTGCAATTTCCTTCCATTTAAATTGGGCGTCTTGAAATCAAGGGTGTATTTTCACCTGCTCTCTCACGTACGACCACTTTGACAGTTTTAAATGGTGCCTGAGCTCTAGTCATGTGATTAATGTCACCCTACAGCCCTGCTGATTTAGGTCTGTCTAATCAGACAAGATGCCATATCTGATCTTTGTACTGTTTAAGTTCCCTTGTTAGCAACACTTTGGACATATAAAGTATAAATTAATAGAAAAAAATAAACAGAATCAAAATGCACTTTAAATAAACAGTTTCCCTAATGTATATGTGTGTGAAATACAAAGTTGCCTACATGATTCCCTATGGCATTACTTCTACATGCTTAAAATATCCATTTCAATTTAATAGATTGCAAGGAAATGTAAAGTAATAAAGGCATCAATCAAATGCTGCCTATTATCACAAAGGGATCTAGGGACTGTAAAAAAAATATAGTACCCTATCAAGAAATATGTAAATATATCTATATACAGTATGGATGACAGCTTATATCACCAGAGGACTGGATTACCTCATTCTGTCCAGTTATATTTCATTTACTGACTGGTGGAATATAAATGATGTGGTTTATTCCTACTGTAAATCCAGTGAAAAGATCAGTCATTTTGATAATGGTACCCTTTCATTTAATGTATTTTGTAGATTTCATGAGAATCTGTAAGGTACTTTTCCATTTTTAGTCTGCTATCATATTTCACAGCTCTTTTTCCTTTTCAGCAATGTGAGCTGGGATCCTACTTCAGTAGCTGAACAGTTTGACATTCATTAGATAAGAAAAACATTTTGTTTCAGATACTGTAAGTACATTGTCTTTTAGTTTGGGCCAGTTTTGTTAATAATTTTCTGTAAAACTGATGATGATCTAATTTTTATTCAGTCTTGGTGCATTCTTTAATGATTCTGCAGTTATTGATCAGTGTTGTCAATATCAGCAACACACAAACTAACAAGCATTTTTGTCTTGAAACAATACTTAGTGTAGACTTACAGGGAAAGATTAAATTAAAATTGAATTGATGAATAAAAAAGCAATACAGAAAAAGAAATAAAATACAGTAAAGGCAGTGCTATATAACTAAACACAATGGTTGTGCACAGCAGAGCTTATACGTTTTTTTAAAATGCTACTCTTCCACTCTTCTGTTTCCTAGTATGTTTCTGTTATGTTTTTTTCTGCAGGTTATTGGAACAAGCTGTTAGATCTTGGAGTTTGGTTTGTCTTGGTTTTGTAACCAGCTGAACTTAGGGAAACCTTAGTGACACTGCAATCACTCATTGGGGTAAGTCATTGTGCAGGCGACAAGCCTGCCCATGAAACACAGTTGTGACACAATAGTTGTACAGTTTACAACTGTATTGAGCAACACTTATTTTTCACACAAAAGGCAGCCACACATGTACTGGTTCAAAGATGAAGAATGTGAGCACTCCCAATTTGCCTAGAAAATTTGATTTTTGAAAATACAGGAAAAAAATCGGAACAGGTGTCTTGCCTAGTGAAAAATAGTGTATAAGAAACAAATGACCAACAAACAAACAAACAAAAAAAAAAAAACAAAAACTAAAAAAAAAATCTATATGAGTAGATGTTGACACAACATGTCATGTCCTCAGCCCACAACTGTTCAAGAAAACAAACCAGTTTTCATGTTAGTTTAGGTAAGGGTAAGAAACCCAATCTAGCATTAGACCTTTTCTGACTTGAAGGTCTTTTTCACCTTGACTTTGTTGTGTCTAGTGGCTCTGTTTTGGTCTGTTGGTTTTCTTTATTTTACAAGTAAACAAATCTCTCATCTCTCCTCTTACTTTACACTTGCCATTTAAATACTAGCAATTCTCTAATAAATAATTTGTACTTCATGTCTCTTAGAATTTGTATCCGGAAGAAGTATACAATTAATGCTTATAATGAAAAGTCCTGAGAAGTTGAAATATTAATGTAAAAGAAAATGCAAATATTTTATATAATAATCAAGTCATAGAATAACAATTATAACGTTTATCCCTCCATTCATTATCTATCTTGTTAAATACAATTCATGGTCTTAGGGTGGTATACTACATTATTTCCTCAAAAATGATTTACTAACAAAGCATCCAAACAGCCATTTAATGAAGTAACCCAAATATACATTTTTGGGAGATACATTTCAGCAACATGTTCGTGCATAACAAGTCAGTTACACAAGTGCTAAATTCAGTTGTCAGTTGGCGATAAATTGAACATACATAGTAACAAGAGCTCTGGCACTTCAAGACAATGCCGTTCATACTAGTGTTTATCACAAGCTTTTCGGGCAGGGATAACAAATAACAGAGTTACAAATAATTTCAGTTCAAACTTTGAAAGTTTGATGTCCCATGTACAACTGCTTTCTGGGGAGAAAAGACCATTTCTCTGCACAATCAGAACCTTAAAGATCAAGCATAAAAAATACGTTGATGAGTGACATTATCTGTGCTCTTCCACAAATATCATTATCATGAGACTATAGAATTTTGAAGCATGATAAACAAAATATCACACTGTAAGGAATTATGGCCATGTGGAAAGGGGAACAGTAATGGGATACTGCAGTGCCTTGTTGCTCCATGATACTGCAATGCATTTCAACTGCAGAAATTCGTTAGGAGTAATTATTATACTGTATGAACTAAAACATAAATAATGGATAAAATCCTGGAAACCCTTGACTGGAAACAAAAACTGGGAAAAAAGATTGCATTTCAACAAGAAAATGATCCAAAGCACACTGCAACATTAAAAATGTCGTTGCTTAAAATGTCAAGTTATTCTAAGGTGACCCAGTGAAAGTCCTGACGTCACTCCCACTGACCTACATAGCTACAAAATTGCTGCCCTCCATGACATAATGTAGCTAGTGCAATTTTGATCGATGAGAAAATATTGGCACATCACATTGTACAAACTTGATAAAGACTTATCCAGAAAAGGAGATGTGCTCTTGCTACTGGCAGAGATGGCTCAACAATGTACCAACCCGGGGTTAGTAAAATGCAAATTTCTTGATAGCTAAATACATGGCACAGATTATTTTAAAGTATGTGACAAAGAAGATGAAATGACCCTCTGAAAAAACTGAAGCTATTTCCATATTGTTTAGTGTAATACTTATTTAACTGTTTATTACTTACAAAAATAATATTAGTATAATGACTGACTGACTGACATTAAAATGCATCAGATGCCCACCTGTGAGAATAATATACTGTATGTAAAAATTGTGTTGAGAAACAAATATTTCTCAAGCACCAACATTTGCATTTTCAAATTCCTCTGCAGTTACTGTTTTTGAATATATAATAATGAGAGGATGATGGCTAGCCTGTGTTCAATAGTAAAATTTATTTTTGGCAGGGTTAACTTGTGTATGGTACATGTATTTGGGTAGCTGAAAGTGACTTTAGGAAGAATATCCTAGAAAAAGCCATCAGAAAGTTGGTGGTGGAGCGGTGACTATGGGCAATGTCTGCTCAGCTTTGCCATAATTGGGGGTATAAAGAGGGCATGCATGCAAGGTAACTGAACTTGAAGTATTTAGAACCCCACAGATGGTTGGCAAATTAATTAAGTTTAACTCCATCCAACCATTCCAGCCATATAATGTGATGGATTGCAGTTCTTTTCTTTAGTGTCCATATAAACCTGTCTAGAATGGCAGGTAATATGCAGCATCTGTTCATTAAATATATAATGTACAAGGGAAACGATAGCACCCTGTTATACTTCAGTCCAATTTAAAATAAAATAAATGATAAACTGCAGACAGCAGAAAAATAGCTGCACACATATTATCTCTAAAAGGACTTCTAATACTTTGCTAGACAGTCACTTTAATGAGAATATACAGAAGGTAATAAATACTAAAGTATTATGAAAAGTGAAAAAAAATAACTACAAAAAATGTCTTTACTTACATTTACTAGGAATTAAAAACTGACTGCTGCAATACTGTATTTAAATTTAAAATACCCATCAATACTACTGTACATATGCACATTTGTCAACTTATGAAAATAAATTTCATAAAGACTATGGCTCATCATATAGTGTATGTGACAGTTACTGTCAAACATTAATTGATTTTTTTTTTATCCACAAACAGTATCATAACACTTTTAAAATGCAAGGAGGCTAGAACAGACATGGATTATCCTGCTAGTGTTGCCAGTCTTCATTCCTAATTTAAGAATATGCTGCTCTGGTCACCCCACTGCACAGAAACTAGGTCATTATCCACAGCCAATCAAAAAGGTTAGGCCACCAACTTGACGTCATAGCTGGGCCTCAAGGGAAATATATAAATGATTCTTGTAACGGAGTGTCATTTGACCTTATGATTGTCTTTTCTTTACTTACCATGAAGCGGCCAATGTCACGCATTCAGCTATCAAAACATTTCCACGAATGGCATAAAAATGTGACAATGACCTTGTGTACTTCAGAGTGATTCGAAGAGTCACATCAAGGCAGCTTTGAAGATGTAAGTGATCAGATAAAGAGGCTTTGAACAGGTGAATTCAGCAAAATGCCGAGTATAGGGACAATACAAGCAAGGCTGGTTTGACAGGCTCTTGACATTGTGATAAAGTCTATTTTAGCTCTATCTGCCCTTTGTATTCAGTGGCATCTGTCTCAATAAACTGGAACAACACGGTTTATTTGGAAACCCTTTTTTTGTCATATGGTATATGGGATGTTCATTTGGATTGTTCTGCTGTGGCCTGTGCAGCATCAATATACTGCTGACAGCATTTGTGGCATACAGATTCATTGTCTGCATCCCTTTAACTCTCCAGGAGCCCTTAATGTCAGACAAAATAATTTTTTTTTTTAAAACATTCTGGTAGAAATATGTAGATTTTTATAAAACAGTTGTTTCTGTTGCATACAAATATATTTCATTGCAGGGAAACCATAGACTTGTGTTAATTTAAATCTTTTCAGAATTTTTCTTGGCAAAGTGTTTAGCAGTGTTGCCTCACTACTCTGCAAGGCCAGCTTTAAGTCTTAGCCTGATCATTCTCTTTATGGGTTATTTTCTATATTTACTTTATTTTATTTTCTTTTTCATCATCCCAAAGATGTGTGTGTTAGTTTGATTAAAGATTCTGGTATGACTGAATGTTTACATGGGCATGAATGCCCAGGATTAGTTACTGCTCTGTGCCTGAAACAGCTGGCTTAGGCTAAAACTTGGATAAGGCAGGGTGAGGAAATGGCTTGATTAATGAAGAGTCTCTTTGTAAAATTGAAAACATGAAACATTCTTTTCATTTTAAAGCACATATCTTATTAAATAGCATAAAATTCTTAAACCTGAAAGAGATTTGACAGACTATCTTTGCAGCATCAGGCATAAAGGCAAGGAAAAAAAATCTGGAAATAATGTCAATCCATCCAGGGGCCCACTCCAAGAAAAACCAACACAGAGCCAGTTTAGGATTGTGAACTAATCTTTGAGATTTGAGAGGAAATCCAGGGTAACTGAAAAAGAAGGCATACAGATATGGGTGGTGTGAAATTCCATGAGGAGGCAGGACTAACCATGGTGGCAGTCTGCCACAATCCCCTTAAAACAGCACATATCTAAATAAAATTTAAACCATGGATCTTTGTGATAATAAAACAAGCATCCTGGCTGATTACACAACTGAGCTGAAGCTCAATTTAATAAGTAAACAATGGCAGGCATATTGGAGTACTGATGATGTCATGAATTATTTCTGAATCACTTCAGTGAATTCTCATCTGGTGACAGGATAAATAAATTTCTGAATGCTTCTAATAAACTTTAGTTTTAGTTCTTCTGACAAAATGACTGTATAGAGCATGTCTGCTTTGATATGGTGAATGTACTGTACATAGACATTCAAGGTCAAACAAGCACATTTTATAATTTCTCAGGTTCATCGCAAACAGCAAGAGTAGCTGACATTTATTGTACAAATCAGAGAAAGTCAGTCATTAAATGATAAGATGTCTTTCTAGTATGAGCCAGCTCAATTAAACTGCCTTTAAGCACAGATGTTTCTGCTTTATACCCAGCAGAAAACCTCAGATTTTGTTTTCAAAAGTGACAGAAAAAAAATGTGTAACACTGACAAAAATAAGATATTTCAGACTGACATTATGATGTATACATAAAGGTGTAGAATAGCTCTAAAAATGTTTATTAGTCAGTTGCCATTTTAGGGGAGTCAGAATACAGAGAAGAATTTGTTTAGACATACATAGAAAGAAAAAAATAAGCATTAGGGTCTTAATTCTTGTCAAAACAAATAAATTAAGATCAGTAACAAGTTATTTTAAAAACTAAATACAAAAAAATGTTAGACAATTTTGACAAGAGCAGGCAATTCATCTCAACTAAGCTCACCAATGCTATTCAACTAATGTCTCCAAAATCATCAAGTTTTAAAGATCCCCAAAGTCCTACTCTCTACCACACAACTTGATAATGCGTTCCATGTGTCTATGGTTCCCTGTGTGAAGAAAAATGTAGCATTCGTGTGAAATCTGCTTCTGACCAGTTTCTATATGTGGTCCCGTATTCTTGTATTTAACAGCTGGGATACACCATACTACTTCTCGTCATAATTTTAATCAATTCATATATGTCACCATTTAATTTCAGTTTGCACAACCTAAACGTCTTGGATGTTTGGTCATATGTCATATCTTGCAGTCCTGGAATCAGCCTGGTTCTTTTACTACATACTATTGAGACTTAGCAGCCCTGTTACTTTGATTACTGCTGTTTCATATGGAAGAAATTGACTTAAATCTGTGGTGCATCCTGAGGCTCCTGTGGTTTTATGGATTTAGAAATGTATGCCTAATTCAAACAATTGGTTAGAGACAGCTCAAGTTCTACTTTCAAGTTACTGTTGGCATGTTTAAGACTAGTCCAAGAAAGTTAAAACAGACAGTAACTAGAATGACACTGGTAGTATGGGCAAGCCACTTCTCAAAGATTACAGTACAATTATAATGTAAGGCCTCATTTAGAATACGGTGTGAAGTTTTGGTGTCCATATTACAAAGACAAAGCTGTATTTGGGAAATGACAGAGGTGAACAACTGGACTGATTCCTGGACTGTGACATGTGAGTTATAAGGAAAGCTTGAAGGAGTTGAACTTTTTAGCTTGATCAAATGGAAATTAAATATGTAACATAACTGTTTTTTTTTAATTAAGAAATGAATTATTGTGATGGATCCTGGATGTACTTTAAAATAAATATTTTGGAGACCCTCGAAACTTTCCTATATGTTATTTTGGAGAAATTAGGTGAATAGAATTGGTGAGGTTGTTGGCCTGAATGACATGGTCTCATTAAAAATACTGAAATGTTCTGATGGTTTCTGTATTTTCTCCAGCACCAATGTGTTTTTTATGTGACAGGTAGACTGAAACTGCTCACAGATTTCTGGACAAAACCTCATAAGTACATTAAATATCTTAATCATAACCTCCCCTGACCTGCAGTCCACATAACCTAACACCCTATTAGCCTTGTTAATCCTCTTCTGTACTCGGTCTGGATGTAGATAGTGATGAGTCCACTGCAACTCTAGATATTTCTAAGTATGTGCACATTCAAATTTCAAATCTCCCTTTGTGTATTTAAATCTAGTATTCTTACTTCCAACATGTAATACTTTACATTTATTTGTGACAAATTTCCTTTGCCATAAATCTTTTCAAGATTATATTCTGTCCAGGTCCCGCTGTAATAATTTGGCTGATTCTACATTACCTGCTCTTTTATCTTGTTTGATATCAGCTGCAAATTTTACCAACTTGTTGTTTATATTGTTTCCATCCATCCATCCATTATCCAATCCGCTATACCCTAACACAGGGTCACGGGGGTCTGCTGGAGCCAATCCCAGCCAACACAGGGCGCAAGGCAGGAAACAAACCTCGGGCAGGGCGTCAGCCCACCGCAGGGCACACACACGGTACAATTTAGAATCACCAATGCACCTAACCTGCATGTCTTTGGACTGTGGTAGGAAACCACAGTACAAGAGGAAACCCACGCAGACATGCAAGCTCCACTCAGGGCGGACCCGGGTAGCAAACCCAGGTCTCCTTACTGGGAGGCAGCAGCGCTACCACTGTGCCGCCCGTTTATATTTTTTATCAAGATTATTTATGTATATTATACGGAGCAGTGGCCCCAGCAGTGACTCCTGAGGGATACCACTTTTGACATCACCTAATTTAAAAAAGGTCCCATCACAATAACCCTTTGTTCCCTGTATTTAAGCCTATTTTTCATCCACCTACACATATTGCACCTGAAAGTTCCACTTTGTGTAGTTTTATCACTAGCCTGTCATTTTAGACCTTATCAAAAGTTTTTGGCAATCCAGAATGTTACATGTACTTCCCTGATTGTATGCTATTGTTGCATCTTCATAGAACTCCAACATATTGCTGAAACATGATCTTCCTGTCTAAACCAATTTTGACCGTTCACTAATACACCTGTTCTTGACATGTGATGTTTGACCTTTTCCTTAATAATTCCTTCCATTAACTTACTCAAGATATGTGTTAAGCTTACTGACCTATAATTACTTGGATCCAGCTAACTAACTTTTCTGTATAATAGGATAACATTTTCTAACTTCTGTTCTTTTGCCGTTTCCCAAGTGTGCAGTGATTTTTGACAACAAGTATCTGGGATTTATATGTGTTCTCACTAAAATTTGTAAGCACTGTTGGAAAACTTATATGATCCCAGCAATATGTTTCATATATACAGGCATATATTCATAAACATTAGACAAGATGGGACCAGTTATTAATTAGGTCAGTTAAAACATTCATATATCCATTTTAAATAAGTTTAATCTGGGCCATAAATAGCCAGAGCCTGTCTTAGTAGCACTGGGCAAAAGGCAAGAACTACAGGGCATATTCATACACTCACTCAGTGTGACTAAGTGCAATAAAGTCACTAATTAACCTAACACATGTCTTAAGATATGGCATGAAATTGGAGTAACTGGAAAAAACAAACACCCAGACATAGAGAAGAACATGTAAACTTCACAAAGTTGGTGACCCAGTTTTCTAAAGCTCTGATGTAGCAGTGTAAACATTCTTTTTAGAATACAATTAAATACTCTTTGATGATTAAATTAGAAATTTTTAAAACAAACAAAAGTATCACAGGATTATTTAGCCCACCTCCATAAGCCTAATGATCTAATTACTCAGAATAAGGGCTACCTACGTATGTATCAGTTAGTAATTTAGCACTTTGTAACAAGACCTTAACAAATGCCCTTTATTGGTCTTAATAAGGTTTATATGGTATCAGTGACACTTGGGAATCGGGACTTCCTTTAGTGCATCTACAGTAATAGTCATTTACTGATATGTAACAAGGCTTTATCTTTTTTTTTTTAGTTCTGTTCCAATGAAGGACTTAAAGACGCACTATATCAAGTCCTTTAAGCCCATGTTCTTAAGTGTTCTTACGCTATAATGGAAATGGCAAGTAAGAATTTTTACTCCTCATTAAATTTGAACCTGAACTATTACCCCAGTATCACAATAAGTATGCACTAGCAATGGAGAACTACTCTGACACTATTTAAATAAATGCACTTTTTCTTCATGTAATCCTATTTGCTTAACAATGCATTGTAAATAACATGTAATTACATGTGTAACTACAATGTAACAATGCATTACTACAGTGTAATTAACTAGGTAATTACATTTAGACTATAAGGGGCATTTTTCACATTACTGTTCTGTAGTTGATTATCTGTCCATTATGCTGATAGAGTTTATTTCAGTAAACAATGACCATACCATAACCAACTCTAAAGGGGATGGCAGTTGCTCTGCATCTCTTTCATACCCCCTGTGATATATGGCCGGCCGTTCATCCTGGCCAATACCCTCACGCCGCCAGGTGAAGCCCTCCCTGCAGCATGAAGGTGCCCCGAATGGCAGCAGGGCATCATGGACATTGGAGTCTTTATTCACAGCCCTGCTGGATACCATGGGGGCCGCTAGGAGGTGCTGCAGGGAGGAATGGCGATTATTTGCCTTACGCTCCAGAAGTACGTCCGAGTCACATGGACAAGGGGAATGACGTGCTTCCGGGGTGAAGAAGAATACTTTTTATCTGACCCGGAAGTGATAGGAGATCACATGGACTGGGGGATTGGAAACACTTCCAGGTCAGGGACTATAAAAGGATGCTGGGAACTCCCAGACGACAAGCTGAGCTGGGTGGAAGGGTGGCAACGCGTCTGGGAGTGGTGGAGAGTTAATTGATTATTAGTTTTGAGAATTTATGAGTATTGTGGATAGGAGGGTGTTTTGTGCACTGTGCTGTATTAATAAAGTCAATATTTGGACTTTTACCTCATGTCTGACGTCTTGGTCAAGGGTTCAAGGGAGCGATAGCGCCCCCTATCTGTCACACCCCACATTCACTCATATATGGTGAATTTAGAGTTGGTATTCAGCCTATCCCTTATGTGTTTGAGTTGTAGGAGGAAAACAGAGTACATGAAAAAAAAATACAAAAGAACACAGGTAGAACATTAGACTCCACACTGGTAGCAGAGAGTAGATCACTAAAGATATAAGACAACAGAGTAGTATTGCAATTACCAGCCATAAAAATAACGCTGAAACTGAGAAAACATCAACTCCATTTAGAAATGGGAACAAATGAAGAGGAAGAAGAAGATGACTATATAAGTAAAATGTAACTAGGAAAACAAAAACTAATGATTGTTCATCTAAAGTGCACTGATATTGTAATTTTCCTCATCTGTAATACACAGCTGAATGCATCCATCTTCCAAGCCCACTTTATCCTAAGTAGGGTCATGGGGAAGCTGGAGCCCTTCTAAGATAAAATTTATACTATGAACATGGTGTATTTTCCTAATCTTGGCATAATTATACTGTCAATGAATCTACTAGGTCATCTACTGCATTGTAAGGCAGGAATGCCAAGTGAAGCCCTGTAGAACGAGAATGAAGTTGTAGCGCTTTTGAAAAGTGGCTACCATTTTATAATAGGCCTTTTGTTGACATGGCTCTCTAAATTGGTCTAGTGGTGGAGCGTTATGTGGTAATTATGATTAATTGTATTAATTGTATTTTTGTATTGTACCTTTGTGTTTCACAGAATGAAGCAACCAGTACACGCAAGCCCAACCACCCCCATTCTAAATTGTTACACATGAAACAAAGTTAGAACAAGCAAAATGTTTATTGCTTATATTTTCCGATGTGCCTTCAGATAATGTTTCCTGTCACTAAAACCTACAGACAAGTGCAGTGTAACTACTGCATGTGACACTTGCAGCTGCAGGTTATGACCACTAGTGATGCCATTTTCTTGTTCTCTCTATCTGTCTTTCTGTCTCTCTTTTTAGTGAGAAGTCAAGCAAAATCACACCTTTTATTGGCTAACTAAAAAGATTACACTATGCAAGCTTTCGAGGCAACTCAGGCCCCTTCTTCAAGCAAGATGTAATCGTGATGGTAATCTTACATCTTGCCTGAAGAAGGGGCCTGAGTTGCCTCGAAAGCTTGCACATTGTAATCTTTTTAGTTAGCCAATAAAAGATGTCATTTTGCTTGACTTCTCACTACATCCACAATGGCTAACACGGTACAACACATTAGTATTCTCTCTTTTTGAAAAATGCATTACTTGCTTACATCCCTAGAAATGGCTACCTGAAATTTAAAAGGTGCAAACATATGTTTTATTGCTCAGATTAAGGTACTATATGAGACTCTTATGCTTTACAATAGAGAATTTATCAACAAATGTATCTACATCTGTGGAGATAACTCAATAACAGTGATTATTGATTTAGTTTTGAACAACAAATCACTGAGCTGATGAAAACAATGTAACTTGTGCATTTCCGTTAACATCTGGCAACCACTAAATGCAGATAGGCACCCTGCTGAAATGGTTGACTGACAATATATTCACAACACTAAATTCACTGCAGTTCCAAATTAATATAAAGACCCCCTTGGGAACTATTGTCTTCTAGTTTTCCAAAGTCTGAACCCATAAGCTACCAGCATATAAAATATTTCAAAATATAAATCTGTTTTTAAAAATTAATAAATGGAACACATATTACTGGATTATAGGAGTGTGATGTTGTGGGTCCACAGCTCAAGTCAAAAAGTCACTTTTTAAATAAATAATCGGCGCTCTCATGGCTTCAAGAGGGGGCGTGGTAGTGTGGCCAAAGCGGTTCCCAGGGGAATTTGTGTTGCAGGCGGCCCTCGCTTAAGTACACAGGTGAGGAGTCGTCCGCATCCGTAATTGTTGCCGGGAGCTGCTAATTGCCACGCCTGATCCACGTCCCCATTATAAATAGAAGCGTGAGGCGGCTAGGGAAGAGGAAAAAACGGATGGAGGTTGAGAAGGAGAGAAAGCAGGGAGGAGAAAGACGGTGCATGAACGAGCAGAGGTGCTCATAGTAGAGAACACCTGCAGCTGAACAGTGACTGTGTGTTTGGCCAGCACCCCGGGAGCAGGCGGTAGTGGTCGCTCTCGCTGAGCATTATTGAGGAGCGAGAGTGACCAAAAGGAGGATGGCTTCCCGCATAAAGCCGGGAAGGCAGCCGGAGTCGGGACTTGGGATGTGAAAGCCCCAGTGTAAGCGCCCTGGTCACTGGGGAGCCCAAGTCACGGTCAGGTGAAGCCCACCGGAGCCAGGGATTGGCAAGGCGAACAGACCAGCAGATGAAGGCAGTAAGAAAGTCAGCTGCAGGTAGGGTGGCTCCCCTTGTGCATAGCCTGGACAGGAGAACCAGGGGAGTCACCAGTAGAAAGGCACCGGGCTTTGTTTTAAAAGACTACTTTCAGCCATTGTTTTAATCTCTTTTTAAAGGATTTTTCTAATGTGTTTTTAGCCTCCACAATTCACAGATTTTTATTGGATTATTTAAAAATCACTGCAGTTATTTATTTGAACATTGTTTTTTTGTTGCTGTTTTAAATAAAAGCACTTTTGCACTTTTTGCACCATCCCCTTGCTTCATTGTTGTGCTTCACTGTCCTACTCATTGGTGACATTACCGACGGTGTCGGGTTCAGAGCTCCCAAAAGCAAGATGGGAGGATGGAGCGGAACCTGCATCGTCACCTTTGGTGGCAGCGGTGGGATGAGCTGGCAGTGGGGACCAAAGAGCAGGAGACAGAGCAGCAAGCGGGATTGGTGCCGGATTTTTTTAAAAAAGAACCCACGGACCCAAGCCAGAGGAGGACATTTTAAAGGACAGAGCTTTTTAATGGACATTTATTTATTGATTGCTTTTATTGTCATTTTAAAAGTTCTTATTCTTTTAATGTTCTGTTTTTTTTTCAAGGGGGGCTTGGGTTGGTTTTAGTGTGGGGTTGTTTTAGTGCTTTTATTATCGATTCTAGTACAGTGGTAGTGTGGCCGAGCTGTGGACCTGGGCTGCCACTTGCAGAAGGTTGGCAGTGGCATGGGGCCTTCCTGTGCAACTGGGGCTTATGGAGGGAGGAATGTGTTGAAGCCCACCAGCGCCAGGGATCGGCGAGGCGAACAGACCAGCAGATGAAGGCGATAAGAAGGTCATCCCCTTGCTTCATTGTTGTGCCTCACTGTCCACCTCATCGGTGACATTACCAATGGTGTTGGGTTCAGAGCTCCCAGAAGCAAGATGGGAAGATGGAGCGGTACCCACATTGTCACAAGGAGGCTTTTTATATTTTTAGTTTTTTTACTGACTTGGAATTTTAAAAAAAAGGTAAATCGGTTTAATATGTCACAGACTAATGGTATTAGATAAAATATTGTCCAAGGGAGTGGCCCTGATATTTTAAGATGGATTATTTTGAATTTTAAAGTACTATTATTAAGAAATGTATATTCTGTAGGCCTGCGCTGTTTAGTTTTTATAATAAGTTTTGTTACTTAAGTGTATGTAATGTAAAAAGGGTGCCTAATCCGATTTAACCCATATAATGGGAAAGAATGTTTCAGAAAATGGATAGACTTTCTCAGATATACACATAAACAGGCACAAAGGAAATACAAAGCCTTACTTTTTAAGCTTTTAATCCAATATGCATTAGTTCACTGGCTGTGTTCTATTCTGTAGTATGCAGCCTAAAAATCATTATACACATTCTTCCACTGGCTTTAGTTTCCTTATTATATAATGCATAATTAGATAATTATTCCATATTGTGAATTCATACCATGGTTTACTGCTTAAGCAAAACATAATATTGCATTAATAAAAAGGAAGCCTCCTAGGAATGTTGTTTTAGGATTAATTTGTTTGCAGATGCTGTTTGCTTTTAATCTATTCCATTCAATTGCTATTTATGTGATCATTTTGTTTGCCATCCTTTATATGAAGGGTTCTGTAATAATGAAATGGGAAATGGGTTCTGCCAAAAAACAAATTGCTTTTAATTTATTGATTATCAGTTTTTCATCAGTTTTGCTTACAATCTTGAACAAAAAAATAAACACAATATCTCCCTTTTTTCTCATCTGCCTCAGGAACTGTAGTGATCATATTGATTATTCTTCTCAGAACCTGAGAGCCTGTCATAGACGGCTTAGTTTCACACTTAACCATCAATTATTTATTATCTGTTAAGGTTGCCTTGCTATAGAGGAAACATTATTTGAAATACATGCAAAGCTATAAGAAGACAGGAATCAAGAGAATAGAGGAAAATCTAGTATTTTCAAGGAAAAAGGCTAGTCACTCCCTGCAGTGCATACTCCCTGAAAATATTTAACAGAATTACAAATAAAATTCAAAAAGCACTTGAGGTATTTTAAAATCTTCTGTAACCTCCCTAAAGTGCATGGGAATGTCGTATTTCTTATGCACAGTCACATATCACCATGGAGACTCTGACAGCTGGGTTCTCAGATGGCCATTTCATCAATATATCTACTTTTTGCTGTTTTTTTAAAAAGATGTGGTTTACTTTTGCATTACTCTGAGCATTTTACCCTCATATCTTTCAAGGTATTCATCCTAGAATGAGAGGTGTAGCTTTACTGATTTGATTAAAGGAAATGCGAAAGCTTGAGTACTAGAAACTACACTTCATAAACCTTGTGAAATAGTTAGGAATAAATGCTACACCCATTTTCTCAAAATCCACAAAGTGCCCAAAAATATTCAGTCTAGTACAACTGAAAGCACAAGAGTGTGTGCATGTATGTGCATATAAGTTCATCCTTGGAATGGGTGGGTTGCCACGTATGATGGACTTGCTGTCAGACATCTTCTCTTCAAATGGAAGGATCCGTTTTGGAATTCAGATGCTAATAATGTGTAAGTTATATTATTGCAGTATATTTGCAATTATTGTTTAGTGCAATATTGTAAGTGCACTTGGTAATAACAAACTGAAATCAATTGAATATGTTTAAGGATACACAGCGGCCTTGGTGGTACATGGCTTCAAAGTTTGTATCTTGGCTAAAATGTTGGTTTTGTGGAGCTTGCACATGCCTGTTTTTTTGGGGATAGTAAGATTTGTTTCCCCCTTCCAAAGATGTGTAAGAGATTAATTGTCAAATCTATTTCTGATTGTGTATGTGTGTGTCCTGGGATTGACTGGCACTCCCTAAAGGGTTGGTTATTGCTGTATACTCAGTGCTTCTGGAATGAGCCATAGCTTCTAGTGAGTCTGTATAGGAATCAGTGCAAATGAAAAAGGGTGAATAGGTTTAAAAAAGAAAAAAAAAACAAAATTAGTTAATATTATTTATTTAGTAATTTCTGAGTTGAACCTTTGCAGCTTTTTTTGTTTCTTCAGGTGACCAACCATGCAGTGTAAATATTGCATTTATTTTTCACCAGTTTCACTTTAAAGGAATCCCTTTAAACCTATGAAGTTATGCAGTTCATCTTGATAAATATAAAATACCTGTTGTTTTAAACAAATTCTGTTGAAATGAAGCTGATGAGTGAGATGATATGGCCACTATTGTTACCACAATTTGACCAACCTACTGTCAATCTATTACTACTGATTTTGTCCAGTCTGGCTAATATATTCAGTGATGCCGGTAATGTCATAGTGTGGTTTTAAAATGCTCAATGGTTTGCTAATCTAACTGCTGTCACACACGTGCGCATGGGAGGCAGCTAAAGGGCTTGAATGAGGGCAATTCCGAATCAGACCGGGATGAGGCAGAGTGCATTGATTATTTTTCTCGCTTTTCTGCAGACCATTCACAGGAAATCCCACCTGGCCTTGTTGACATCACTTCCAGGTCCGAACCTATGGATGAAGACCCTCCCAATCCTGGCCCCTTTGACGTCACTTCCTACACTGACCTTTAAAAACCTCCACCTTTCCCCTATCCTCTCTGTTCTGTTTTGGACTCCAGTTTGTGCACATCAATGCTATCACTTGTTTGCAATTTTGCAGCCAGGAAAACAATATACGGATTGCTGCCCCAAACCTTGCTATGGCTCTTGTTCGAGTTTGTGACACTGCATGCATTACAAACAACCATAAAAATATGTTAATAGGATTTGGGCATTCACTGTTACACTATGTCATATACTGTATGTATACTTTGTAAAATGTGGTGCATTTACTCTCAAGCATCTTTAAATGAGCAGCCCAGTTCTGTGCTATTGACTTGTACAGTCTGAATACTTGGCATCTAATTAAGAAAGCAAAATGTGGTTTTATACAAATTTAATTATTAAATAAAGAATTGCTTAAAATAAAGGTGCTTCATTGAATTATTGCAACCTTCTACATACTGTATCTCACATCCAACAAATTGCAGTTCCAAGTATTATTGGTGGAGTGTTGGCTCTTAGGCTAAGGATCGGCGCTGGTATCCTGAAGGTTGCTGGTTCAAATCCCCGTCACTGCCAAAAGAGATCCTACTTTGCTGGCCCCTTGAGCAAGGCCCTTAACCTTCAATTGCTCCAAGGGCGCTGTACAATGGCTGACCCTGCGCTCTGACCCCAAGGGGTATGCGAAAACTAACAAATTCCTAATACGAGAAATTGTATAAGGCAAAATAAAGAACAAAAAAATAAATAAAAATTACTAGTGCAACGTGATGATACTAATGATAATATTATTATGAGATATTTTGTTGAACACTGAATACACATGCCATTATCCAACCCGCTATATCCTAACTATGGGGTCACAGGGGTCTGCTGGAGCCAATCCCAGCCAACACAGGGCGCAAAGCAGGAAACAAACCCTGGGTAGGGCGCCAGCCCACCGCGGGGCGCGCACACACACTAGGGACAATTTAGAATCGCCAATCCATCTAACCTGCATGTCTTTGGACTGTGGGAGGAAACCCACGCAGACACAGGGAGAACATGCAAACTCCACACAGGGAAGACCCGGGAAGTGAACCCGGGTCTCCTAACTGCAAGGCAGCAGCGCTACCCACTGCACCACCATGCCACCCTTCTGTAGGAGCAAGAGTACATAAAATGAAAAGTCAGTCTAGACATATTATAATGACACTAATGGAAACTAACATTTAAAAATTTGAAAGTCACATTAATGCCTTGCCAAGTGGAAAACAATGGCTTGATGTAATGATAAATGTCACACACCTTTTACAGAACAAGTATAATCAAGAAAACGTCAACAATACTTATAATTGACGTATCTCACAAATTCATCTACTGGTAAAAAAAATTACTCAAAGTTTGGAAAATGTATCACTTGACTTTGAACTTGTATTCCTTTGACACATTCAATTAAAAAAACAAATAAAATAACATTACAATTATATTTCTAAAAAGATACACCCAGATGTCTTTCCACACTTTGCTTTTGATCTGGATGCTAACATTAAATCCATTCATCTGTTTTGGGAACCTGCTTATTATGCTACCAATGTGTGGATAGCTGCTGCCTGCAAAGTAGCATCTGGAATAAAGCAGGAACCAACTCTAAAATCCAGTCCAATTCACGAATGCTGACAAAACACACTTGGCCATCTTTATGCCGCCAATCCATCTAGTATTAACTCCTTTACAAAGTAGTATTTGGAGAACCCCAGATTCTAAGATAATAACTTGCCCAAGATTAGAACTCAGTTTCCTGATGAGATAATTGTGCTAACCACTGCACCACCTCACTTCAAGCTGGTCTTATGTTTATTTAGAGCTACTATTGCTAAAAATTTAAGTTTGTGACATTCACGCTACAATTCTTTTCTACGTTCCTATTCAAGAATAATATCATGTAAGTAACAATTGAATTGACTTACTGTCGGATATGTTGGGTTACCCATATTTGCAGACTCAATATTTGTCAGGTATGATTTTTGTTTTATTTAGGGTATTGTAATCTTTTTTGCTTTCTGAGCTGAAAAAGGTAATCATCATAAATTTACAATTTAAAATGATAAAATCTGTTTCTAAATATGGCATGGATGTTAAAGTACTTCTGTTGAATGTTTAGCCCACGTTTCTTTACATGAAATGCATTAAGTATAATGTTGCTCTTTATGCTTTCATATATTAGATACATTACAAATAAATCAGAACTTCAAAGATCACTGAAAGGCAGGTAATGAGCTAAAATAATTTACAACAAAAAGAGTAAGTTAGTCATGAAAAAAATGTAACAGTGTCAATCACATAATAATTCTTATTTAATGTGTTCTTTAATATGCTGTATTTATCTTTTTATAGAAATTGTAATCAATAAATCAGCTTTAAGCAATCATGGTTTCTCTTCTAAGCCTTTTGCCACTACTTTTCAGTGAAACATAGACTTCTGCTTTAAAATTAAACAACCAGAAGGATCATCAGCTCAGTCTCATTTTTATAACAAAGGGAAACAAATAACAAGCAAGAAAATTGTTTATTGATTGCGGCCAGAGGTGTTGCTAGGGCTTTGTCAGAAGGAAAATGACACCAGCTTACAGTCCCATAATGATATCCTGCTAGTTTTAAAGTGGGGACAGACAAAAAAAATAGAAAAGACTTTTGCTATTACAATAAAAGGCATTTGGTTTAATTGCATTACTTACACAGTTGTTTCACACGTTGTATCATTCAGTCTTTGCGTACTGACTTGGATGTCATTATCAGGTAAGTTTGTACAGGATGACATGACAGTTACAGTCTCATTTATTAAAGATTTTTAAGGTGTCCATTCTAACATATTCTTCAGAGGTTTTTGAAGCATCTAGCAACTTTTCAGATGCGAATCCTCATATATTCACAATTGTCCTAGAGACATCATGCACCAGTTCTTAAGCCGGTTGCTTAAGTGATATGAATAAACTGGTACAACATGTAGCATCTACAGGTAAGGGCTTCAGCTGGGTCAATTCATGTAGAAGAGCAAAGCATACCTAGAGCTACTGTAGTCAATCCAATCAATCCTGCTCCCCAAGTAAAAAGAGGACATGGAAGTAACAAAGCAATCAGAGTAAATCTTACTTGGTCCAAGCATATGTTTTCATCAATGATCTGCTAAAATTCTCAAGAATTCAAAGAAGCAGGTGTCTTTACCAATTTCAGACTAGAGTACAATTTCTGTCTCTTTTTTTCCGTTTATCGATGTCTACAACAAGCCATTTGTATAATAATGATCAGACACAGTGGTGAGGAGAGGTTAGGAGCACCTGTTGATACAGCACATTGCTGCACCCGCCACATGAAAAACCAACTCTGGATGCCAGATTAGGACCTGAGTGCAGTCATGCAACAGGTGACACCTCAGCACCACACTAGTTCAGATGGAATAGAACAGCGTTAGGTTTTTTATGGTGGCTGAAGTGCCAATTCTGCCACCAACCCCCAGGTTTTTCCCATGCAGGGCTGGATGCAGATTAACGTCATACCCATGTTAAGGGCCTTGCTCAAGGGCCTAACAGAGTAGAGTCACTTTTGATGTTTTACGGGATTCAAACCAGTAAGACACAGATGGAGTGATAAAGCATGATCCATAGAGGGGATCCAATTAGATCAAAGTAAATAGAAACCCATTTCATTTATAACCACAAATACGATTAGATGATCACAGATGTTGTCCTATAGATTGCAATGCAGTACTTATATTTTAGTTGTTAAAACAACTCTTAACGAAAAAAACAGGATGGAAGACTTGAAACATCACCATTGGAACCTGGAGTGCCAAAGCAAGAGTTCCACAACAAAACAACAGAATGTGGTCATATGTTTCAAAATGTCTGTCACTTCTCTGTCAAAAATGATATTGGTAATCTATTATTATCCAACGGTGACATGATGGTTTGTACTGCCAACTCATAAACCCACTTCAGGTACCTAGGTTCAGTACTGCCCCAGGCTACTGTGTATGTAAAGTTTGTTTATTTTTGTATGCATGCACAGTTTATTCATCACATACTTTAGATACCATACACCTTCTAATGAAATAGGGATTAAGTTAATTGTAACATAAAAATGTATATATGGATTTTTATTATAAGGAAAAGTATTTAGACAAGTTCTAAACAGCAACTCCATGAACAAAAAAATCATCATAAGCATTTGTGACAATATCTTGATTACTACAGCAAGCCAATTATCATGTAGAGACACATCTAGAAACATGTAAAGATGTTTCTAATTCATTTAACTACATAAATAATTAAATATTTCTAGATATCTTTAAACAATGCTAATGACCTGTCTTGCTTCCTTTAAATTGTTTCACTTTCAAGTTATTCTTGACTTATGCTTTGGACTAGATGAGGTCTCTAAGTTTTAGCACCAGTTTTACTTATTTAAAATTGCTGATCATCCTGAAACCTGTCAGATAAATATTAGGATCTGTCCTGACAAGATTCAGATATCCAAGAAGTAGGTTTGCACGATATTAACAGCAATATTTAATTTTCATTATGGTAATGCACCACTGGAGAGATGCATGCCTGTGAACACTTTGTGTCTGAGAGTACTTGAGAAACAATTATACATGTATAGATTTGTCTAATTAGTATCATTTGTTCCATAATTTGAAATTTGCCTCCTTCATCTAGTTCTTTCTCATAAACCACCTTCACATGATTTGTATAAGAACTGTGAATAATAATTGAGGGTAAAAGAGGACTCAAGATGAAATGTTAGGGCGCCAACTATACCATTCCATTTACAGTACTCAAAATAATACATTTGCTCAAATTAAGAAGCGCACAATGGCTTGACAAGAAAATAAAAGTAAAATGATGACCTAAGGTTGTAGTTAAATGGCTCTAAGCATCACTATAGCTTCAGGATCGGAGCTCCATAGTGCACATGGCTCTTTTCCCAAGTGAGGAACTCCTTCCAGAATCACCCTTCTTTTATAGCTCATGGACTCGAAGACGCGGGGTTAGTTGCCCCTTATGTGAGTGTATAAAGAGACAGAAGAGTCAACGATCATGCCCCCTTTAATGAGTCCGGAAGGTGACCCTGTGACACACGTTTGACAATATATACATACGCTTTACACAGATGTGCGCCGCTTTATGTCCAAGATAAATTCTGTGAAATAGGAAGTTGTGCAATTTAATTGTGCAAGCGCATTATAAACAAGTTCTTAGCAAAGCTACTGTATATCAGATACTATAGTGTACCTATTTTGACTAAATACAGAGATAACACTACAATGCTCTAGAGATAATCGATATGCAAGACTGGGTGCTGCCTACAAGTCAAAGGAAACACTGTTATAATGTAAACCTTATATCTGTAAGTAGGGAATGTTCACATTAAAACAACAATAGAAAGCACAGTACTAACAGTGCATTCGCTTTGTATACAATAGACGTGAGATATACATGTTGCACACAGAAAGCTTAATTTAACTTTTTCCTGGATTATTATTTGTGCAGATTTTTAAATCATTCGCCATAGTTAAGTAATGATTTAGACTACAGTCGATAAAGCTTTTCAACTTTTACTTATATTCACTACATAGTAGCTAGAAGTTTTTGACTCTCTTTATCTCTTTCTATCGAACCACACCCAGTAAACATCTTTGTTTAAAAAAAAAAATTAAAGCTTTTATTTTTTATGTTCAGCTTGAAGTTTTATAATTATACACACATTGTTCTGCACCTTCAGTGACAGCTTTCCTTTAAAGAACTTAAATTAAGATTTTTGTAATAATTTAGCAAATTAACTTATTAATTTTATACATTTCCAAATTAACTTAAAAATGGACAATAATTTATTAAAAGTATAATAAAAAATAAAAACCAGTTGTTGTTGTTGTACAAATCAGCTAGGATACTTTGTGAAGTTTCTGATTGCTGGCTTCCTATTCAACATTTTGTCATATATTTTTATGCAGGTTTCACAGTGAAATGTTAGCTAGGAACATATAAGCTTGGATAAACCAAGGCCAATAAAAATACTACTGCTAGGAGATGGAAGTAAACCTTGTAGGAATTGTACTTAAATGACATGACTGACTTCAAGTTTCTGCTTCAAAGAAGTAATCAGTTACCAATGGCTGTGCTAAATAAGGGTGTGTTATAGTGACAATTCCCATTAAGATACAGGCACTTCTACCTTTCCATACAACCAAGAAAATTCTAGCCTTGAAGAACATTGTATATATGTTATTTAGAAAATCTCCACAGGTAAGATATGATATCAGTCACTGAAGAACTGACAAAGTTGTAATTTATAAAAAAATTTACTTTGAACTGTGAATATCTATTATGGTGATAGACAAATATGTATATTTCTTTCTGGTAAAGGAGAATCTTTTGTGAGTGAATAAACAAAAAACACATCAACAGGATAAAATGTATAAAATAAGTGATTAGACAACTAAAAATTGCTAGAAAATAATCAACATTACAAGAACAGTAAAGCACAGCAAGCCCACAGAACACAGCATGTTAGACAGTAAATACCTGTCATTACTTTGCATTGTACAGTTGTGGCAGCAAGCTCCAAAAAAATGAAGAATAAAACTTAGAAGCCCAGAAGATAAACATCCTTAGACCAAGTGGCACTATCTATTGGTGGCCTTCATGCTACAGTGAACTTTGAAGGGCTGACAATAATGTTGTATTAATCATTTTAAATATTTAGCTGTAAACGATTTTTGAGGCTCCCTCTGTGGCTTTTCTTCCAAGTGACATTTTCAATCCCAGCTGTGATGAAGCATTAAATTAGGTTATCATTTTCCATGTTCACCATATGGGAGTACATCAGAATTTTAAAAATACAACAGCATCTGGGCTTTAAATAATAATTTGATTTTTTGGAGTATATATATATTTTTTTTAATATACAGCAGCAAAGAATTTGGTCCTGAATATCCCATAGACAAAATTTATAAAGCAGGGAAACAATGACCTAAGACAACAGACTTGGAATAAAACAGGACTACAATTTGATTGAGGGTATGTGTTGAGTATGCACTTTTTGCATTAGATTTTGAAAAAAAATATTTAGTTATGTTTTCCTGATTAAGTATATATTTTCACACACGTGCGCATGTGAGGCAGCTAGAAGGGCCAAAAGAAGGTAATTCCATGCCAGGTCAGGGGGTGGTGGGATACAATAAACCTTTCTCTTTTATCTATGCAGACCAGACATGGGAAAATCGGCCTGATTCCAGCAACGTCACTTCTGTTTTCCTATCAGATGATGTCACTTACGGTTCTAGCCCAAGGATCGTCATTTCCGTTTCTGGCCCCAAGAACATCACTTCCAATTCCAGGCCCAGATGATGTCACTTCCGCCAACCTGTTTTAAAAGTCAGTCATTCTCCATTTGTACTCAGTTCTGTTGTTGGACTCAACCTGTATACTTCTGTGTTACCAAAGCTTCATATTGTGTATCCTTATTCAAGTATATGGGTGGCTGCCACAAACCTCATAAATATATATATATATATATATATATAGTGATATTTGGCCGGCTTATACCCCCAGGCCGCCAGATGGAGCCCTCCAGTATGGAGGTGCCTCGAAGACCAGCAGGGAATCATGGACGCTGTAGTTTTTATCCTCAGCCCTGCTGGATACCTCAGGGGCCGCAAGAGGGTGCTGCAGGGAGGACCGAGGACTCATTTGTGCCCTATTACCTGGAAGTTCGTCATAGGAAGAGCGACGGGCTTCCGGGATGAAGAAAAGAACTCATACCTGACCCGGAAGGGATTGAGAGTCACATGGACTGGGGATGGAGAACACTTCCGGGTCAGGAGATATAAAAGGACTGTGGGAGCTCCCAGA
>JANRMT010062832.1:2642987-2669624 GCA_026402145.1 Polypterus bichir lapradei | reverse complement strand
ATGTGTCTATATGTGTGTGTATAGCTTTGGTCACTGAGTGCAAGGGAAAAATAATAAAATATAGTCTATAAGTTATTAAACAGTAAAACATTAACGTTTTAAGAAGTACAGGTACATTGAGCACTACTGGAGTGGTTGCGGGTAAACTACATTTTAAAGACTGTGTAACACAACAGGTAAGTAGTACTAACAGCAGCCAAAATGTATATGGATCATGTCTCGGTAGTAGATCCCTTTTGAAAGGCGCTACACGACGGCTGTGGTATAGAAATTACATTTTCTATGTGAACATTCAAATTTCTGCCTCTGGTAATGTGCCTTACCGGCATTACCAGCAATTAAAGAAAATTAGTTTTGTGTCCTCTGCAGTGTTAAGAGAGAAAGGCTTTGGTTTGGGATTAAAGGAAAAAGGGTGTAAAGAAAGGAAAGTTGTCTTTTTCTTTTATATAGTGTAGAGAGATATTTTCGCTGACAATATGAGCGCCTTTTGGGGACAGTCGCGGTGGGTCTTGTGTAGACTGGTGAGACGTCCCAGCTATTAATCGGCTGTGATGGCACTGTCGGTCCTCCACTCTTGTGCGTGTCTTCATAATCCGAGCTGACGACCTCATAATCGTATACGTGCAAAATAAAGTGTGAAGCGCCTTAATATTATTTTGCTGTGGTGTAGAAAAGGGGTCCCGTGTTTGCACTTGTCTGGGCTATAGCTCAGGGGGAGGATGAAAAAAATTAAAAGTGCTCACTTTGACTTAAGGCAGAAGCGCAGTCAGCGTCTCAAAGGCCGGCACAGCTATGCGCGTGCGCCGGCTGCTCGACTTTTGCTGGGCAGGAGACCCCAGTTTTTGCAGACACGTTCACGATATCAAAAGTCTCAGCGCTCTTTGGAGGTCATTCATATATATATATATATATATATACTACTGTAATATATATATATATATATATATATATATATATATATATATCAAAATACCCGCGCCTCGCAGCGGAGAAGTAGTGTGTTAAAGAAGTAATGAAAAAGAAAAGGAAACATTTTAATAATAACGTAACATGATTGACATTGTCATGAGTGTTGCTGTCATATATATGCCTGTCTAAATAAGTCACCCTCGCTTCGCTCTTACTTTTTTATCGTTCATTTAATCGATTATTCATAAAGCTTGAATTGGTGATCTGTTTTTCTGTGTTAACCTCATATTTTTTCATACTTCTTCTCAAACCAAGGTGGTGCGAGGGTAAAATGAATCGGGATGCGCTGATCAATGTAATCGGTGTACCAGGAAATCATGCATTGACAAAAGTTCCCCTTTGCTTGTAATGCAAAGTGTGATTAAATGCATTATTTTTTAACGCGTTATGGAGCACATGCATCGAAGCTTCTCAGCTGTGCTTGTGCTAAGAAAAGGAAAGATTTTAAAAATAACGTAACACGATTGTCAATGTAACCTTTTGTAAGAAACTCTAGAGACAGCGTGTTTATTAACTTGTGGATTTTTCTGTGAGTATTTGGTGGCAGTGTGACGAAGTTGCTTCGGAAGACGGCGTAAGCAATTTTAACTTAGTTACAAAGTGATCAAAACTCTCGTTTATGTCCTGCGTCCTCTCATTAAACTTGTATCCCGCATTACCCGTGGGCATGGGAAACGCCAGCGGCAGCCTGTCTATGAACTTAATTTAAAGTTTAGGTTTACACCTTACTTTCTATCCGAAGTAGCAGCACTCATGAATATGGTAGTATATGTCACTCGCTCGCTTCTTATTGTTTCGCTGCCTTCTCAATTATATAATGCATATTTTCTTCAGCGCTTTTTGGAGGTCTTCCTGGTTTTCTACACACTGCGTTGACAGTCAGTTCACGTGATTACGTGGGAGGCGTGATGATGACACACGAAACTCCGCCCCCCCATGGCTTTTGAGCTCAACTCCATTACAGTATATGCAGAAAAATAGCTTCCAGTTATGACCATTACGCGTAGAATTTCAAAATGAAACCTGCCCAACTTTTGTACAGTAAGTAAGCTGTAAGGAATGAGCCTGCCAAATTTCAGCCTTCTACCTACACGGGAACTTGGAGAATTAGTGATGAGTCAGTGAGTGAGTGAGTGAGTCAGTCAGTCAGTCAGTCAGTCAGTCAGTGAGGGCTTTGCCTTTTATTAGTATAGATATATATATTTATATATATATAACCTCATATATAGTCACAGAGATATTTTGTAATCTGCAGTTATAATGGGAAATTCAAGTATGAAAGTTTGTGAAATAATGTACTCAATTAGTAATATTGCTAATAAGAGTTACTTCAATTAGGTATTTAAATAACAGAAAAACTGATAAGGAATATATGCAGTACTCTTCTATAGACATATGTAAAGTATTTAGATACCTAGAATATATATCTAGAGACAAACTTGAAACAGGAAGCCAGTCCATCACAGTACACAGCCAATTGGGCCAATTCAGAGTTGCAAATCAAAAATAAAACACACACGTGCCTAGTGGAGAATGTGCAAACTCTACAAATATGCAAAAACAATTATGGATATATATCCACTTTCTTACCAGAGTGTGCCACAATGCCACCTTCTAAAGACATTAAATGTATGGCTACATATCTCTATAAGATCCAAAAACTCCTCTAGACCAAACAATACACGTTATTAAGCTGTGTACAGCACAATTAATATAATATTATACACTAGCTTTATGTTATGTTTATATGCCCTGTTCTTTACAGAGAATCATAGGTCTGCTAAGGTTTACTTTTATATGAATCCCTCCTTGAGTGAGTTTTTATTCTCCTCGACCCCAACCCAAACACGACTGAACTGATTCATATTGGTTTTAGTGAGCTTTGACAGCTTACCAAATATAAGAAGATGCCCAAACAGACTAAATAATGCCCTATTATAACAGAGCACACAAGATAAACCAAAAGCAATTTAGATTTCAGGCTTGTTTATGCAAGCATGGGACACATTTGAATAAAACACTGAAAATCCTTTTGTGATTATGCTGACAAAACATAAGCTTCTAAAAAAGCTGCAACAAAGTACATAGTGACAGCAGTAGGAGGAAGCATTTTGAATAAACGATTTAGATATTTTTCTTGGAGCTTTTTATTGTAGACAAATTTGTTTTCAAACAAAGCATCTGATTTTTGGGTTTTAGATTATTATTTGGCACATACAGTGAAATGGCTGCTATTCTCACCTAGCTCATTTTACTGCATTTCTTCATCAGAATTTTGAGTATTATTTAATAGGAAAATATTGTAAGATATTTTACCCATATATTGGTCATAGACTTGATTGCTATTAGTGCATGAATATGAAAATAAACTTCATTATCCTTTTCCCCTAATTTACTTGTTTTCTAAATAGTAGCTTTTCACATTATAGTCTGATTGAGTTATATAAGGGATGAACACAAGGAAAACCAGAAGCAAAACAAACCTAAAGGTCTGTATTCAAAGTGGCTCCACCAGTGTTTCTTCAGTTGGATGGCTTCCACACTAGGACACATAGCAAAACACTTCCTTTTTCAAGTACCTCTCTCATCCTTGACTGCTCTCTTCTGTAGCCATCCTGCTTCTTAAAACCGATAGCTTGGCATGGATGGGTCACTTGCCCTCTGGCATCCTAGAGGAGCATTGAAAGATTCTGTCCTGGCTGCATATCTCTCTTACTGGTTCAGATAACAATGCCTATTATATTTTGGCTTAACCAGTCTATACCATTCTCTACTGGACCCAGATTTTCACAACAGCATGTGCAGAAGTTCTTCTGCTCCATATTATGTTCTGTCTCTGTTTTTCTGTCCCTTTTTGCCTTAAATGTCTAACACAGGCTGTAATAGCACTTTTCCATAGCAACTTTTTGACTTCTTGGTAGTTTGGTGCTATCTGTAGTAACCATGCTGAATCTAACAGCAGGTTTTGGGGGCAAGAATGGAGAACAGCAGTAGTGCAAAGACAAGGTAATAAAGTGGTCCTTGATGGCAGAAAGGGTATTCAAATAAGCAGAAGCACCACGTATGATGACACGTCTGCACAGCCACATGATTAACATCTTATCATGGCATAGTGAGCTATCAATCTAAAGATAGCAAGCTAAGAAATATATATGAATGTAAGTTCATTGTATCAGCACTGGCCAGCATCATGCAATGTTGCATTGATGCCAGAAGTGAGCTCTGCCAGAGATGGCAAAAAAATTGGCATCTGAAAATGAAAATGGACCTGGAGATAAAATCCATCCATCCCTCCATTATCCAACCCACTATATCCTAACTACAGGGTCACGGGGGTCTGCTGGAACCAAACCCAGCCAAAACAGGGAGCAAGGCAGGTAAAAAATCCCAGGCAGGGTGCCAGCCCACCGCAGGACACACACACACGGAACAATTTAGAAGCGCCAATGCACCTAACCTGCATGTCTTTGGACTGTGGGAGGAAACCCACGCAGACACGGGGAGAACATGCAAACTCCACGCAGGGAGGACCCGGGAAGTGAACCCAGGTCTCCTAACTGCGAGGTAGCTACGCTGCCACTGCACCACCGTGCCGCCCTAGAGATAAAATACACATCAAAATGTTTCAAAAATCTAAACAAAAAAAAGCTGACTGTGCTACTAAACCAAATACATAATCAAAAGCCATAATTTTCCAGCTAAAAGGTTAAGAAGCAGAATTTCAAAGAGACAAGCACTAACAAAGGATATGCAAGTCTATTCACAAATGTGGAAAACTGATAACATGCAAAGCTGGTGCTGATGTCACGTGGCACACCGATCAAGTGGGTGGCCTAACAACAGAGGTACCAAATGAAGGCACCCATATGTTAGTAAAATGGCCTTATGAAATAATGTTAACAGTCTTTTCACAAATAGGCAACCAAAATGAAAGTGAAACCAGAAACAGCGGTAATTAAAATCCTAGGGACAAAATTAAGAAGTCCAAAAGATACATTTCTTTGGCTCAGGAAAAATGTAACAAAATCATAGCAGGGTGGAACAAGTAGAAAGCCCATAGTCCAACACAGTAAGAACCAAAGAGACCAAAGATGAACTTGTTGGGCTTTTCTAAGAAGTTGCCAGAGCAGCCTGAAGCTGAGATCCAGGGTCTGGGACACTGGTTGATATAGGAAGGAAGACAAACAAAAAGACTGTAATATCTGCAAGTCTACAAAGAAATTTGTCTTCCCAGTTATATAATCTGCAACTCATTATAATCAATGGAATGAGGAGACAACAGCTATGCACCTGGGCATGGCATTGATTGTAATAAGGGAGAAGGGTATTGCTGAAGAATGACTTGCTTGTAATGGTGCTTAAGAAAAGGTTTGGGTAGAGCAAAGAAGCAGAGTACACCCAGCTGTGCCTCTCCAACAGAGAACAGAATGGCTAATTGGGCGTACTGGCAGCAGAAATCTTATTGATTACCCACCTGGAATTCCCCAGGGTTTCTGGAAGACTTACTGAGGCAGCCTGGCCCTGCAAGCATTTCTTTGAGCCCTGGCACCAGCGGCATGTGTGTATGGCAGCACCTAGGAGCTTCAGGTCATCCTCTGCCTGGCTTGTAATGCAGTGAGCAACACATCACCCTGCCCCATAAGTCCTCCTTAACCAACTACTTTCATGATTGACTGTCTGGGTCCCCCTACTAAGTCTCTGTTTCCTCAGCAAACTTATATCTGTTCCCTGCAAAACTAATAAATACCTTGGTGGAAGCTGGTCTGTTGTTTGGGGCAGATCTTGGAGAACCTGTGGGCTGAGAGGCAATAATAACCAGTCTGAAGACAGTCACAAGGCTTTTTTTACATTGGGGAAGAGGAACCTGCACGTCACCACTTAGCCACTCCAGAATCAGCATGTGTTTTGGTTAGCTCTCATGCAACCTAACTTGAGAGTGCAGTCTTGGATTTGCTGTGCCTGTGCTTTCATATTGATAGCATTCAGCAAGTACTCTCGTCAGCATCAGTTGTCATCCCATGTGGAAATGTCAAAGGGCAGCACCACTGGTTGGTGGGCTCCTTCATCTGAATGTGCTCCTGCACAGGTCCATCCTCAATCATTTGTGGCAATACAGCACTGCCATCTTTGCAGAACACCAATGTTAACAAGCTCTGCCTTCTATTAGATAACAAGCTAATTAAAAAAGACATAAAATTGAGCTTATGCTGATCGGATCAGGACTGATTAGCAGCGTGTAGAACTATCTATATGTGAATATGTACATATGCTTTGAGCGCTTAGATGTGTGTGAATATAGAGCCATTAAAGTTTCTTATTTTCATTCATTTTCAGTAGTAGACTTACACATAAAATACTTTCTGAAATGAAAGTGTTTGAAGTCATTTATTCTTGTTTCCTAAAGTAATGAACCATTAAATGCAAAAAATAACCATTAATTTAAAAAATATATCTCTAAGGGTTATGAAGAAAGAAATCTTTCAACCAATCAGAAGCAATTTTGTTTTTTTTTTTTTTACTTGAAAAGATTTATGCTTGACAATATATCCTCCAGTCACTTAGCCAATGTTTTTTTAAACATACGCTACATTTACTTTTAATGCTGCTATAATTCCCAAGGATGATGCCAATAATAATGAAAGGAATCTCTTTTAATTAAACTGAATGTGCCAGGGCGACAGTGCGTTTGAAAACACTTCCTAACAAGGTCTCCATTTCCTGGATCTCAGCCAGCGCAACAGCAAGAGGACACTTCCAGTTTCATGTACAGAGCTTACTCTCAGTTGCAGGCTTTGTGCGGTAAAGACACTCACATTTATTATAATGTTGAATAAAATTCATCCTCCTCCACCAAGAAAGAAAATTTATGTGGAAAATATCATGTTGTTTAATTTACAGTATAAAATGACATCACAAATGTGAACTGAAAAGGAAGACTATATTTCATTTTATCATGTCATTGAAATGCTCTTTTTGATTGAACAATTTGTACAGCAGAGCAGTGTAAACCACAATTATCAGTTTATTTACTTACTAGACCTATTTACAATTTCTTATTTTGCTTTAATTTAGATTTGAACCTAATAGTTGTAATAAATGAATTTCATTTTGAAAAAAGCTGATCAAATAAGAATTAGAGTTTACAATCACAACAGCTATCATCCCAATCTTTCCAGTACCAGATGATACTGGGAAAGCTTGTGGCCCCCTTTGATATTTTAATAGAATAGGCCAATTTGTAAAATGGATTTTTGGGCCTATTTTGAATCAGTCTGAATTTCAGATACTTTATATTACTGTATATCCATTTTTACATTATTTCTACTTTTTTTGGGCAAGTTTTTTATGTTCCAGCTATTTGCATAATAAATGCATTAGTTAATCTACATGAAGTGTATGTAATATTTTAAAATATTTGCTTACTACAATTTTCCTAAATGCAGGTATGTCATGTCTGATGAAGTGAAACTCTGATAATAATAATATCAGTTCTGTTTTAGTTAGTTTTGGATTCTTTTCCTCTTTTCTTCTAAACACCCTTAAGGTTTACATGATTAATAGAGGTTGTGTAGCCTAAGAGAACCTCACCATCTTTCTGCCTAATTTATTAATATGTCAAACTGCTAGCTACATGATTAGGGGATATAACTTTTTTAGAAAGTCCATTAATAAGTCTTTTAAATCATGCATTACTCCTGTACGATTATTTCTAAAAGCAATTAAACACTTTCAAAACAATGTCTGCATCAACGGTGAAAAGCAGTAAGATCTTCAGCAAGTCTACAAGTCTACCTCTTTTTCATGTTACATACACTCTCATTTCAGTCATCTCTTGATTCTTTCATTGCATGATCTTTTATTCTGTCTTTTTTTTAGAAACAGAATCAATTTCCTTCCAGTGCTACTCTGCAGGTGTTGCTTTAATTAAAGTCATTTTTATGTCTGGTAATGATGTCAGAGAAACATGGCGGTTTGTTGTAAAAGTTGCCCTACAAAATTAACACTTGGTTACTAATTTTCATGTTTTTGTTACGTTCATGGTTCTTGTTTATGTTTTTTTAAATGAAATGGATTAAAAATAATCATTATTTTACAAGGCTGAAATGGTTTTATATTTCAAATGAGAATAATGACTATGTTTTATCTTCATGCTGGCAAACTTTATAAGTAAAAGTGACAAAATTTTAGCTTCAGCCATTCAAGCATATTGCTATACACTCTATATTGTAATATGGTAGTGTAATGGTCCAGGATCAAGAGGCTCTCAGATGCATCAGGGAGAATGCTGCTGACCCAGATCATCACAAATGATGACAGCAGTGGGATGAGCCATAGAAGTGAGGAATGAAGAACATGAGAAGAAAGAGCAAGCAGGTTAGGTGCCTGACTGTTTTTAAGAACCCACAAACTCAAGCCTGAGGAGTACTTTTTTGAATTTGGATTGGATTTAAATTTTAATGGACTATTTATTAGTAATTCTATTAACTTTTAAGGTTTATATTCTTTTAATGTCCTGTTTTTAGAAGGATGCCATGAGTTTTGTTTTACAAAAGGGTTGTTTTAGTTGTTTATTGGTTTTTACTGCAGTGTAAGGCCATGCCGCGGACCTGGGCCACTGGGTTGGAAGGTTAGTAGAGCCTTTCTGTGCAACTGGCGGCATGTAATAAGTGGTCTGTGGCATACAGCAGATTTTAAATAAATAATCAACACAAGCATGCAGGTTCAAAATCAGGTGAAAGTGTGTGAGCACGCTGTGATCGCACATAGACGTGTGAATGTGAGCATCAGTCAGGTGCTTCATTCTTACCTCAGACTGGGCAGCGTGTCACATCTGTGCCCAATCAGGTCAATATAAGAGAAGCTTGCACAGCCGATGAAATGGAGGTTCAAATGAAAGAAGGAATGACGGAGGCAGTAGGAGGAGTATAAGCCAGTTTGCAGCAGAATGGATACAGGGCAAAAAGCCCCAAGGGGAGCGTAGAATGGACACTTATGGGGGATGAACAGGGTGTACTCAGCTGAGCATTTCTGGTAGCGGGATCGACCCAATCCTTGCAGCGACCTCCCAAATAAGTCTGGGGAGAGGCAACAGAAGACAGAAGAAGCAAGATGAGGTTCAGAGTGGGTACCCTACTGGGAGCCTCTAGACAGCAGGGACCCTGAGCCTGTTGGCGGGTTATCTCCTCATGCTGATGGATCCACAGAGGGTAAGACAGGGAGACATTTCTTTTAAGAAGGAGGCACCAGGACTTACATATTTTTAAGTTTTTACCTGCTGTCTATTTTAACGTCATCTTAACTGAACATATTACCTGTGTATATTTTATCCTCCTTGGATTTGTTCCAGTTTTCTGGATTATTTATTTATTTATAGATGTGATGCACTGAACGTGTAGGACACTATTTTTAGAATGATTTTAATAAAAGCACTTAACACTGTTATACCTACTCCTTGCTGTAAGTGAGGGTCATCATTTGCCAGGCTCTTCTCAGTCTATGACTATTGACGGTTGGGTTCAAGAGGCTCCCGAATGCAACAGGGAGTATGGAGCCAACCCAGACCATCACAGGGGTTAAAAGCTGAGTGCTCTGCTTTCTTCAAAGACAATAACATTTTAAGGTCAAATCCCCTTGTTGCTCATGTAGTATTGCAAACATATTTCTAGGGATGCATAATTGTTGCATCCTAGTTGTTACATATTGCATCTGTTATGAATCAACTGCTGTTGTAAATTTATTATGAAGAGAATAAATTTGTATTATAGAAAATAAGACATTCTAGCTATGTTTTTTTTATTTTTATTACCATGAACTTCTAAGAAAAGCTTACTTTCATACTTAGAGGCCAATTTTGAATGTTTAGAATTTATTACGTTTTTGTTTTGAGTACTTTCACTAAGCTATTTTGTTTTGTAATAGGCTTCGTCATTTTGTGCATAGGTTGCTATGCGGCTACTAGAAAAACACCTCCTTGAGGTCAGGCACTATTGCGTCCATATAAACAGCTTCCGGTTAGGTCATTCCAATGTCCAACTTTATGGAAACCTTGTATAAACTTTTCACTATTTCTTTCCTGAGTTTTTTATTTTTGGTTTTGAAATGGCTTTGATCCTTCTAATACTAATTATTCAGCATCAAGTTCAGATTCTGGAAACACCAAAATTGGACTTAATCTCCCCTCAGAACTCCAAAATGTTGGAAATGGACACGATATTAAAATTATTAAATTAAGAAAACACAAATCTAATAATCAAAATTTTTTATCATTGTAGAACCATAATTTGACAATTCAAAGCTGCAATAATATGTCTACTCCAAGTAATTAATTGATCAATCTCTGAAACAATTATATGTATAAAGTGAGCTTTATAAAGAAAGTAGTAGTAATGGTTTGTGTGCAACTCAGAGGGAGCATAGGGGAAAACAAAGTTTAAGCAGTTTTGTATGCAACATGACAATAAATACGAGACTTGTTATGTGAGATTAACTCTTTTAGGGCGGATGTCGACTTCTGTCAACAGGAGCAGGTTGAGGGTGGTAATTAACTGAAAACGCTTACAAAACCCGGCGTTACGTTTTAGTTTGACTCTCTTTGCTAGACGGAAAGTTAACTTGGTTGGTCTGACCGAGATTGGCTGTGCTCATGTGAGTAGTGTAGAGCAAACAACAGCAAACATGGTATGATAGTGAAGTGATCTGGTGATCGAGATCAAAAACGAAAATGAGGTATCCGCATCAGCTCATCGGTCCCCAGGTGATCGTGGTGCTGAATGCACTCCTGTAGCTGATGCACCTATGGCAGTGTTCACCTGGGTGGACCTTCACTTATAATGACAAGAGGTACAAACCCGATTGCATTGCACTGCGACCGTGACAGCCGCTGCCACCCCCAACATACAAAGACAACCTGGCAGCCAGCCTGCCGCACGTCCCTGCCAGCCGTTACGCCGCCCGTGATTGTCTCAAGCCACAAGAGATGGCAAACTGGTGCATTTTATGTTGATTTACATGTGAAACTATTGCTTTGTGTGCTCTTCATAAAACTGCATTTTTTGGAAAAAATATTCAGCCCTGTAAGGGTTAAAATGAAAAGTAACCCTGCTGGATTACTAAAATATTGACCTTAGACCATCCAGCCAACAACAATCATGTTGTTGAAGCAAACCCTTGATGAAAGGGGCTGTCAAAAACTGACACATTATTAGTGGGACGATGAGCTTCAGTCCATCATCTAAAGGCTGAGTACAGCAGATATTTCAAATGAGGCATATTAGAATGCACATCTTATTGTATCTTGTCAAGGGCAGCTGACAGCTGAAACAAATTTTAATGACATCATCAAAAAGGAAAAGGGTGTGGATGCATTTAACTATTCACCACAACTGGAGTAGGAAAAACATCCACTGTAATGAATCTTAGTTCTCATTGAGTCATGGTGATGGGAGGACCAAGACATAGCGAATCCCTTTGGGTTTGTGGGTCCCTTCAGTTATGTATTAGCGATGTTGGCTGATATGGCTATATTTTTGATTGCTGTGTTTTTGTAAAACACATTTGGTCTATATGTGTGAATAATTGCTGTTCAAACAAGTCAATTAATTATATGATTATCAACTTTGTGTTTTTTAGTTTTTATGTGTCAGGATATAATTATATGCTATTAATAAGTAATGTGGTGTCTACAACTGAGTAGAGACACAGAAATTAAATTTAAATGTTTGCAAAAAATAAGCCATATCCAGAGAAATTCAGTTTCAGGGCATGTCGTGGGAATGTATCCATAGGATATTTTCAAGCAAAAACTGCAATAACAATGTTCATTCGGAGAACTTATAGTCACACATTCTATAAATGTTTAACCAGCAGCATGAGGGAGCTGCACTAGAATGGCAGAACAGGGAATAATGTAGATAACACTAGGTGAACTATACCGCAGTTTAATTTCATATATTCCTATTACCTATTAATAGCATATTTCAGCAATTTAAAATGCTTAACTTGTTTGAAAACCAAAAAAATAATGGGCACTTTGATGAACCAGCCAGGGTCCTGGCTGGTATGGACCCTGCTCTTTTACCTGAAAGCCAAAATAAGGGATGGTCAGGAATGGAGGCCGATCATTCCCCCATACACTGGGCAGCAACATCCCTTCTGGTAGACACTGGTATGGACAAACACTGTGCAGCTTGGGAGTTGTGGTCCCATACGGCTGCCCTGTTGGGTTCTATGGCAACTGCAAGGAGGAGCCCCTGGGAATTAACCCCTGAGTGACCAGGAGCATCCTTCCTAACCTAGTAGTGCTCCCTGGCGGCAATAGATTGAGCACTGGAAGTACTGCCAGTTTAGGAGTTAAAAGAAAAATCCCCCCACTTGGACCAGAAGTCAGAATTAGGAATGGAAAACAGAAACATTGAGTGTGAATTGGGGACTTCTCTGTTCAGTTGTTTCTGGGGTTTGGGGCTTAGTGGCAGACCCTAAAGCCACTGCACTTATATTTGTATTGTCCATTCATATATTTTTCTTACCCTTTTAATTCAATAAAGTGTTCAGTGGCATCAAACCTAAAACCAAAACCCATCATGAACTACATACTAGTCTGCATCTTTGCATAATACATACACCCACCAATCCACACTTTATCTATTCTGTACTAAATAAGTGCTGTCTGTTAACCATACTTCATGTCTTTGAAAATGGTTTGAAAATGATGCAGACATGAGGATTATTTGCAAACTCCACATTGAGGCTGAAATCAAACTCCAATTGCAGGATTTGGGAGAAGGCAGCATTAACTTTAGTACCAGCATTGCATTAAGAATCATAGTATCCATCTTGAGGTATGCTTTATTGGGGTTTTATTTTTAGAGCATTATTTAAATGAAAGTCATTAAATAGAGATGAATTTTTAGAACAGCATTGTAAACTAATAAAACAAAGCAGAGAAAGCAAGCAGAAGAGGTAACTATATTTCAACCATGCCCGCAGTTTGAAGAGTGCATGCTGTATCAAAACAGTGATAGCCTTTCAAGTCTTTAGAAAAATAAAAACAAACAGATGTAAGCATCAAACAGAACCTAAGAGTGCAGAGGCATACTGTACATCGAAAAGAAACTCCACACAGAACTATACCCTTAACTCAGTTAACCTTTTTTGTTGGCGGGAAGCCAAAACAAAATATAAATATATATATATATATATATATATATATATATACACTCAATCAATGCACACATTATCAATTATAAAAGTCTCCTTTCAGAGAAATAATGAATTTAATTAGAGAAAGACATTTTTATTTTTCTAAAGGTCCCCTTTCTTTTTTCAACAATTTTAACTTCGAAAAAAATAAATTGCATAGTAAGGGTTCATTAGCTGCAGTGGGCTTGTTCCTGCCTTGCACCCTGTGTTGGCTGGGATTGGTTCCAGCAGACCCCCATGACCCTGTGTTAGGATATAGCGGGTTGGGTAATGGATAGATGCATGGGTTTATTAGCAAGAACAACAAAGTAAGGATGAAATCTTCAGTAACCAGCAGAGACAGAACACTGCAAACTGTTCAACGCAACATGACGACTGAAAGGTTCAAAGTGAATGAACAGACATTATTGATAAAAGTGATGACAAAAACATTTCAAACAAGCCATCCAATCAGCAGTAATTTTATACAGCTGTTTCCTATTTCTTAATTGTGATTTAAGCTCATGTTCATTTTTGTGTTTAGGGCAGCGTTTCTCAACCTTTAAGTATTTGCAACCCGAGTTTTCACAACAGTATTAATCGCGCCCCCTCTAACATTTTTTTGAAATGTAGATGCATATTTTATTATACCTACTTAACTTTCATCGACATTTATCTAACTCTAGATTTATTGTTCTAGTATCAGAATGTAGTTTAAGTTAATTTGTTTTGGTTTCAACACATGTTTTTTTCATATTTTTGATTCTAGTTTTCTTTTTTTCACATCATCGCACCCCCTTTTTTGTTACTTCGCACCCCCCTAGGGGGGCCCGTTCCACAGGTTGAGAACCACTGGTTTAGGGATCATAAGGTTGGCACCTGGCTGAAACCAGTTAACCTTCTAGCAATGGCCATTTTTGTTCATCTTAAAAGCAAAGTTAAAGAATTCTACTGAAAAAAGCTAATACACTCATAGATTTTTGATACGGAACTCTTCACAACTGTTGCTTTTGTTTGTATTTGGACTGATTTGGGAAAAGTGATTTTTTTACCTTTCCCTCATACAGATCCAGTGTCCTGGGATCCAATCCTGTGCCCAGTCCTTATATGTGTGAAGTTTGCACAGTTTCCCACTGTTGGGGTGGGTTGTCCCCAGGATGCTTCTGGTTTTCTCCCCCATCCCCAAAACAGTGCAGGTTAGTTGAATTTGCATATCCAAATTGACCCCTGTGTGAGTGTAACTATGGACGGGCACACTGTACAGGGAAATATGTTCTGATCCCCTCAAACCTGAACTGGACTAAGCTAATTTGCAAATGTATGTACTTTCACATGCTTCACTTGTCATGTCTCAGTGCTTCTGAAATTATTTGCAGTGCAATCCTTATTGAAAAAAATAAAGTGACCACATACAAAAATGAATCATGAGTCTTATGTATATTCAATGACCTGTCCCTGCAATAACATTAAAATTATAACAGAAAAGGGTTCGTGCTCCTTTAAAGCAGCCAGTAGCAAACATTTTAACCTCATCTTTTTTCTGTATTAATAACCACATAATCCTGGGTTTTTCTTTCTGTTCTCTTCACAATCAGAAACACCTAAAACCTGAATATCAAACAAAAAGCAACCCACTGACACAGTATGTACAGTACAATATACAGCAAAATGCTCAAAAAACAAGTTCACAAAGTTCAAAGTACCCCTCTGTGTTGAAAAATGAAAAAATATTCCAGTATAAAACCGAAGTGAGCCGCACTGTATTTATACCATTGTAGCTTTGGTAGATGCTTGGCCGTATTACAACCTCAACATACAGTACAATCATTTTATCAACCCATTATCCAACCTGTTATATCCTACCTACAGGGTCACGGGGGTCTGCTGGAGCCAATCTGAGCCAGCACAGGGTGCAAGGCAGTAAACAAACCACGGACAGGGCGCCAGCCCACCACAGGGCACAATTTAGAATCGCCAATGCACCTAACCTGCATGTCTTTGGACTGTGGGAGGAAACACACACAGACACGGGGAGAACATGCAAACTCCACGCAGGGAGGACCCGGGAAGCGAACCCTGGTCTCCTAACTGTGAGGCAGCAGCGCTACCCACTGTGCCACCTTGCCACCTCAATCATTTTATCATCATATTGAAATCAACTGCTTTGTGTTTTTAAAATAACCAAACTGCTTAAATGTATTTTACATTGTTACAATGTCACACTAATGCTCACGAAGACTCCCAATGGCTCCCACTGAGCGCATTCCAGCACCACCTGGAATCACTGGCATTGGATTATTTGGTGATGCCAGTTTCAATAGCCTGTGATTCTAAGTTTGAGAGACCCTGACTTATTGGGAAGAACACCATTCTTTGCTGCTGGGGGGTCCTGTGTCCATTTAGTGTCAGTACTGCCTTTCTAAACTAGAGAACTCCAGTTTTACAGCTACTGTAAACCAACGCCCTGGGATATACATACTGTCACTCAAATACATAGGCAGGTCAATTTTTTAATAGTTATTAAAAAGTAAAATAAAAATAAGTTTAATGCAATATCAACACCATTAAATGCAATGATCCACTATTCAGAAATGTGATTTAAGTGGAAATGCAGTAGACAAAGGGAAAATCAAGTGCATTAATTTATTTTAGAAGTCCCAGCAACTCTGAACTCTTGGGTCTGATATTGCATGGATGGATGGATTACTGATATGAACAGTGTTTGACTCTCATTCTGCAATGGGAAAGAGTGACAACAGATGTCTCTAGTGTTAGGATAAGAATATTCTGTTCACTGACATGGTTACTCTAAAGAGTTTTCCATCTGGGAGAACAATCTTTTTGGACATTCCTACCTCTTTCCTAAGTCCACACCATCACCATAAACCCATTCACAAACATTATAATTAAACAGCAAAAAGTAGTTGGGTGCTGTTTAGTGTATGAAAAAGCACACAGACATAAATAAGGATTACTTATTTTGTTCATAACAGTTACTTTTTACTTGAAATTCAGTTTATATTGTCCCATCTCCTCCTGACTCACCTGTACAATAAAAAAAAAACTACTACATGTAATATACCATTTGAAACGTCTTGATGCCTAGTTATACTGTACATTAAATTGAGTTTTTTAAGGTTTACCTCTATTTTTGGCCCTCTAGACCTTGAAAAAACTATTTTTAAGAACATTTTTGGACCAAGTGTGTTCAGCACAAATGATGAGAATGACTTGAAGTTGTGCATGTTACATTAACTGATCCCAGGGGTTCACCCCCAAAGGGACACAAAGTTACTTCTTTTCAAAAAAAACTGCAAAAAAATGGGCATTGGTAATGTAGGCATGAGGAGTGTCATTTTATACTGTATTGAAGGTGCTGCTCATGAATATGATACTATTTTTGATATTTGATTCTTTAACGGTGGTCCTAGCCCTTTAAGAGCCATTACCAAAAAGTTAAAATGGACACATTTCAAAGTTAAGAATGCAGAGTATCATTTTAGACTATTCCAAGGTCAGTGATTATGAGTATAATGTTACTAGCCATGTGCGCCCAACTACGCTGCGCGTGTTAAAGTTGTCTGTGAAGGGCTCCCTGTTTAAACGCGGCTGCCAGTCGTGAACTGGGCCCTTCGTTGCACAGCATTATGATTTTTTATAAGGGAAACAAAATTACAAAAGAAAATCTTTAAACATTGATTCGATAGGAACGGCCTACTCGGAATCACTGTCCGAATAGTAATTATGTGGTGGTGTAGGAGCATTTCTGCTTCTCTCCATTCACAGTCCGTCTCGTTTTCACGACGCTATCGTTACCTCTCACAGTGTCTTCTCAACCTTTCTCTAATATCGCAGGTTGCTTTGTGACAATCCAAAGAGTAAGGCAATATACACGGAGCAATGGTTATAAAAGGGGGACACATAGGTATCCAGGCTCTTTAAAGCATAAATAGGGATCACTTCACTGACATGGTACAACTGTGAGACGCACAGCACTCGCCGGCTACAACGTAACAATAATAATTTCCGGAACGTGCTGTTACGTTGTCATTCATTTTACCCACTGTCTTTCTTTCATCCATATGTTACGTAGACACGTACCTTTTATCTTCGGCAATTTCATTCTCTAACCAGACCTCAGGAGCTAACCAGCGTAACACTGTCCACCACCCCTTTCGTTTTTCCGGCACATTATTGACATCCGTGAGTAACAACAACGTACTAAACTGGAAGGTGGTCTATGCATGCGTGGAATTTGCGAACAAACAAAGATCAAGATCTAAATGAAGATCTCTTTAGTTAATTTAAAGCACAACAATTTGTTTAGTTTGAATGTCTGTGTTTTGAGGTGTGACTGGAGTACTACAGTCATCAGTAGTATAAGCCTAGATGAGATTCTTAATGCAGTGCCTATGTTTTAGCTGTCTCTCTACTGCCATCTAGTGCTTCTTCTTCTAATTAATTTGCGGACAAACAAAGATAAAGATCCAAATGAAGATTATATATAGAGATTTTTTATTTTTGATCCTTTACTAGGGATCTAGCACACGATGAAAAAAATGACAAATTTCTATTACAATCGAGAATATGTAAACATTAAACCTTTAAACTGAGATGAAAAGTGCAAAATAGGACAAATAAAGACAGGTAAGAGTAGACATAACATGCTGAAAAGATGACTAACCACAACAGCAAGAAAAGTACAAATGAGCAGCACTGGATGACATGTTCAAGGCACCAGTGGAAACTAGTATTGGTTTCTCCTTGTTCTTTGTCCATTCTTCACTTTTCCTACATTTAATAAATGACTTATTATTTTTATTTAAACCCATGGAGTATCAGTAGTGTGTTCACTGCCCAAAGGACACAAACAGAAGCCCTATCAATAGATTTACCATGACAAATTGTCAAAAGAAGACCTTTTAACTTACACAGCCTTCAATTAAATTCTTTTCATAACTGCTTAATTAAACAGATTCATTAAAGAATAATTCATATAATCCGGCACAGTGAAACTGCTGGCTGAAAGCTCCAGGGACATGAGTTTGATTCCTAGCCTAATCATTGTCTGTGTGGAGTTATGCATGTTTTTAACACCCTAAAGGTAAACATGTGTGCATTTTCCAAATGTGCTTATTGCAATATCAAGTCATGAAAATATTAGGTCTTTGTAGAAGCATTTGACCCAGGCCAGGAATTATCTCTATATTGCAAGACATGTTAATTCCCATTCCTACACTCACTTACACCAGAGCAATTTAAAGTCACCAGTCATCCTTGGAGAAAATGGTGGTTACAGGGGAAACCCCAAAAGGATATGTAAAGAATGTGACGAATCAAAAGAAGCAGTGCCTTGGCTGAGATTTGAACCCTGAAAATTCTAGCTTTTAGGGATGGAGTACTGACACTATTTTTTCAGCATTTAATATTACTCAAAGATATGCGTGTTAAGTTAGTTAGTGATTCTACATTGTTCTGTTGTGCATGAGTGTGTCCTGTGAGGGATGCCTTATATGGCGTCTATACTTGATAGATCTGATACAAGTTTAAGGAACATACAGTGCAATAGGTCCTGGGTTCAAATCTGGACTCAAATATCTGCTGACTGAAATGTGAAGGAATTTGATCATAAGAATCCTGTGTGGATTGTTACAATGTAAGTCTTGTAAAAGACTAGTTTTCTGTTTAAGCATAATTCCATCTTATTTGGGAACAAGGAAATAACCTCTCCCGGCTCCTCCAACAAAAAATCAACTTTTACACTATACAATGTGTAAATTTTTAAATGTGTATTACCACAAAATACCCAAAAAGCATAACGAATGTATTACTACATTAACCCCAAGATAATTATCTTGCTCAGGAACTGAACTTGAAACCTGGTAGATTCCTATACCGGGTCTGAGCCATTATGAAACACTACCTAAAAAAATTCACCTAAATGAAAGTAAAAGTGTCTGTGTGTCAGCCAGGCTGCTAAATTTCTGTCATTCCAAAAGGTTATGCATAACAGATATTTTTAGAAATAAAATGCATTACATTTGTCATTCCAATATATGGCATATTTAAAAACATCAACACTGCTTTTACAAATCCCATACTAAATGGCATATAAGAGACATTGTATCTGTCATTACAAGAGATGGGACATCACAAACATTGACACTGCTTTTTACAAATCCCACACTAAGTGGATTTTAAAAGACACATATGCATTGCATTTGTCATTCCAACAGATGCCGCATCACAAACGTTAACACTGCTTTCATGAATTCCATACCAAATGGTATTTAATAGAGACATATAAACCGCATTCTGCACTGCAAATGTTAACACTGAGGTCCACATTGATTATTTAGATTTCAAGCCAACTTAGATAGGTAGCACAGCTAGTAATTATAATAGACAGATATGTTTTCCAAGAAAGGAGTAAAAGTGTATTTTAACAAAACACAAGTTTAATGAATCAATCAATGAAACTGAAAATGTGCATTTTTTCTTTTTAAGAAATTATGATGGTTATATAAACTGATTTTATAGTTAATAAGAGGATGGCTACAAATCATCAAGCAGAACTGAGCTGTTCTAAAATAATTATTCTACACATTGAAAAAAGGCAGCAGTTGTTATGTTTTTGCTTCATCTTTAATAAAAATCTTTTTCCACTGCCTTGGCATGCTATTAAAAGCAGCACAATCTTTCTCAAAAAAGAAGCCATTCTAATCAGCTCGATGCACTCCACATCAAGTCTGCCTGAAGAAAACATCTAGGGGAGAGAACAAATGACCTGTCTTGTAAATCTGAGTTATGCTTGTTTAAGAATTTAATCTGTTAATTTAAAAATAATTTGATATTCAACAAAATGTGCAGCCTTCAGAGATTCCTTAGTGGTAGCAAAAACTGCACACATGTTCTTAAAGTTGTTAACAGTCAGAAAAAAAAAACATTGAATGTTAAATATTCTATTCAGTTAGTTTTCTCCAGGGTTTTTCTCTCTTACAGTTAATGCTTAAGATAACTCTTGTTGGAAATAGCAGAATTTGCACAATGCCAGCATGCAGTGATCCCTCGTTTCAAATCAGCCTCAAACAAAGACATATATAGTATAATATTTATTCTACAACAATTCTGATTTAAGTCAATGTAACTATGAAAAATCAACATCTGTCACAAATAATCATGTTTTCTGTTCACATTTAGTATCCCATGGGTTATTGTGCATCTCTGATTTATTTATTTCTCCGTGTACTTCCACAAGTTTTTTTGTGACTCAAATTAGATAACTGCCGTGTGCCTAGTGATGCTGGAGTAGGCTCTGCCTTTCATAACTCTGAACTGGATTAAGCAGATTTAAGAACTGTGTGTTTTTCATGTTATAAAAAAACTAAAAAAAATGTTTCTTTGTACATTTTTTCTACTTTCTACAATTATTTTTCTCTTTTCTACTATGAGAGTGCTATAATTTAATGCAGCCAAAAAGGTTTGCATTCTGCTCTTTGTCACTATTCTTACATTTCCTCCACGAGTTGAGATGTTCTGGATTCTTCCTCCAACAAACATGTCAGATCAGCTGGGGGTTGTAAGTAGTTTTTGTAAGTGTGAGTGTGGGAGAGAATGAGAATGAGCCCCACAATTGACTTGTACTTCAAACATGGTGGTTTGCTGCCTTGTATGCAGTGCTGCTGGGACAGGCTCAGTTGTAACACTAAAATGTAGCTGTATGGATGACTGAATGCATTCTGTTGACAGCATAACATTCAATGGTTTCAGCAAAGTATCAAGACTATGAAGAGAAGATCAGCATCCAGAATTCTCTAATCAGCCAATTTTTTGAACTTTTCAAGAAAAGCTTACTTTCCAAATATAGTTATGTTTACTAATAATAATTTAAAATGCAACAGGTATGCCAGATTCCCCACCTCATGCATGTGTCTTTCTGTTTAAGAATAAGCCAATTGATTGACTGTCTAAAGAATTAAATAGGATAAATTGTGAGCAATGTTTTATGTTCATCTCTTATCAATGACTTAATTTAGCACTATACTGCGGTAAGGAGATATTATCCATCTGTCCGTCTATCCATTTTCTCAACCCACTTATCCAGGGCAGAGTTGCTGGGCAGCTGGAGCCTATCCCAGTTACTTCAACAGCAACCACATACCCATGAGAGAAATTTAGAAACAGGTTAAGAAAACCATCATGATCAGAAATAAAAGTGTGATTGTTGTAGCGGTCAAACCCCAAACCAGTCCCCTTGTAATAAGATGTACTACAGTAGTTGCTAGGCCATCCATTTACTTTTATTTATATGTAAGGAAAATCTCAGCTATTGTCAAAGTCCACCCCACAGACAATCATGCAACCTTTTTCAGGCTAATGAAAAATATTTGTATAAGCTTTACATTCTTTTTCATAACCTTTTTCATTTATATTCATATTTATAACTTTTTAATTTACTTTAAAAATACAGTATAACATCTTAAACTACAGGGGAATTCCTTTTTTCTTTCTCACAATAATATACTAGGCTGCAATGGAAAGGCACCCCACCCAAGGCTGAGTTCCTGCCTTGCGCCCAATGCTGTCACAATTGTTTCTAACGTCTTAGGGTCTTGAACTCGATTAAGTGGGTTTAACAATATCCTTACATGTGTATGTATTATTTTAGAACTAACAAATTGCATTCATAATATAAAGCCAACTTAAATTACTTTTTTTTAATTTTACTTTTACTTTTTTATTAAAGTAAGGATATTTTCTTTTTGATCACAGATATTAAGTGTGAACTAATAAATGAATAAATTAAGACCCAATAAAAATGTAAAGACTTTAACCACTAAGCGTCTATAAAAAAAAAAAAAAAAAAACAAGGTCAGTAACTACAACCAATATCCTCCTATTGTGTATCATAGAAACTGGAGAGCAGTTCCCTTTTGACCATATGTAAAACATAGTTTTCCACTTTTACAAAAACTTTCATCAATCCATTGAATTTCTAAATTCACTGTTTTCTCATCTTCCACCAACAATATATACTTGAATTCATCAGTCCATCCGTCCATTATCCAACCCGCTATATCCTAACTACAGGGTCACGGGGGTCTGCTGGAGCCAATCCCAGCCAACACAGGGCGCAAGGCAGGAAACAAACCCCGGGCAGGGCGCCAGCCCACAGCAGGGCGCACACATGACACCCACAAACCAAGCACACACTAGGGATAATTTAGGATCGATACTTGAATTAAGATGAGAAAAATAATTACCAGTTTAATTCAGATTAACCATCCAAGTCCATGTTGAGTACTGAAGCAGTTAAATAAGCTAGTAAGTTCACTGTACAATGTATTTAAAAATAAAAAAACTCTTCACTATGTATACAGTAATTAATTTGTGAGAGCACAACTAGAGTATTGCATGTAAATTTACAGATTTTCTTGCCAGCCCAGTTTTAGTAAATTTTGAATACAAAATATACATAAGATATCGTACAAGTCACTGAAATGCACAGGCTTCTATCAACCCTGAACTTGAAAAATGGATTAAAAAATGTATGTTAAAAGCTGCTATTGTCAGCTAATAAAGCTACTAGACTAATTCTATAAATAATACATAAGCAAAAATGAAAAGACTGAATCTATTCAGCTTAAGCAAATGTAAATTGAAAGAAGACATACAGTATTTAAAAAGTGTTTACAACTAAATATATAAGTGAATAAGTAAGGTAGTTTTAACTTTAAAATGATTTTTTAAAGATTATACAGAAAGAAGATGGGTATGAGTAAATTTAGCACAAATGTTGAAAAGTATTTATTGAGACAAAGAGCTATAGAAACATGCTGTGCAGACACATGAAACGTGCTATTGTAAAAGTGTAGTCTAAAATATCATTTTTGGGTCCCTTTTGGGGACATTCTGCATAAAAAGAAGCAGATTAACTATGTTAAGATGATTTGTCTATAACCAATTAACATATTTCTTATGTTTTCGTAAAGGCCAATATTGTTAAAGGGTCCGTTTACATCACTAAACTGTGCTTTTATGATTCTTTAGAATACCAGCATTACATCATTCTTCCAATATTATGCTTGTCTATCTGTATGTAAAGACAATGCTTTGGTTATTATAATAACAGCTACATTATTAAAGTCTAGTAATCAAAACAAAAGGCACAATTTAAAAGATTCCTTAATGTGTTATTGCATGGTGAATATTTTTTATTTGTCTCCAATCTCCAATACTTAGATTCTGCATTACGTCCTTTGTTTTATAAATGCTGCACATGCTCAATTACATAATGTATTTTGAACTTCCAGCCCAAAAAAGTCAAGTGTGCTATTTTTTAATTACTGAAAATAAACATAAATGGCATTATGTTGTTAAATAACTAATCTGTCAAATACACAAATACATATTGTTGGGTACCAAGCTATATACAGTATATGTCACAACGCTCCACCTTCTCATGAGACATGACTGGAAAACTCTAAGCAGTCAAAGTATTAGCCTGAGAGCAGGTTTCTCTCTCTTTTCAGGAGTGAAGTGGAACTTTACAAAGAAGGACACTCCCCTGGAGGGAACTGGAAAGACTGGAGTCATGGCTAGACCCATACCAAGCATACTAACATTGTCACTCTGATCACCTGACTCATGCTAAATACGAAGGAAAGATTATATCAGGCTTCCTCACACTGCATTCTGCAGCGGTTAAAGGATGAATTCTTACACACAAAGGAAAAGTGTCACAGGCCACAGCCAAGGGGGCCACTACCCCAAACACTACAGAAGGTCTTTTTGGAGATCAATTCTATACCAGAGAATGACTCTGATAACTAGATTAGATATTCCATAAAGAACAAATGCTCTGTCTGTTTACCTGGTTATTAAAACCATCCTACACCCTTGTAAGATGGCAACCTGTATTGGTTACTTGAATGCATTCCATCAGTTTTAATATATATAAATACACATCTATATACAGTATATTTGTATGTATTTATATAGAGTCCATATCTTGCTTTATATAGTACAAGGGATGTTCAAAAAGATTTTTTTAATTCTATTTATTAAGAATTTCAACAACAAATTACATCACTTTTCTACATAGTCACCTTCATTTGTGATGCAATTTTCTCAGCATCGTACCAACTTTTAATGCCCAATTACTACTCCTCCCGTCTTCACCGTTTCCAACAAAAATATAAAAGTGCGGAAACTTTTTGAACGTCCCTTGTACAATATAACGCAGGATATATTCTCTCTATATATATACTCTAGACACACTATGGCTGCAGGCTTCTGTTCCAACCAACTTCTGTTTTGAATTGGACTGATTTAGATCATTTATGTCAGGTAGAATGCCCAGTGGGGGCTGAAAGGTCTCATGGCCTCGGAACCCCTGTAGATTTTGTTTTTTTGTTTCTCCAGATGTTAAAAAAAATATAAATACTTCTAAGTATTTTATAAATGTAAAAATCATAGCATTGTGCATTTCTGAATGTAGAATAAAAAAAGAGAAGAAAGACCAGCTAATTAAATGAGATCAGTTATTATCACTGATAGTGAATCTGGTTAGAGCAAAAGCCTACAGCCACAAAGAGTTTCAGAACCCCTGGTATTTACTATATGTATATAAAAACATTTGTCTTGGTAGCATGAAAACTCCACGCTTTGAGGCAAATAACAAGGGAATTCTCTTCATAAATGCACATATTCAATAAGTATGTGTTTGACAAGTTGCCGTGTTCTACAGACCTCTGCAGAGTGCTTGAATATTGTCAGGGTGACATTAAGGAACACATCTTTTCCAGTATAAGTGCTTTAAAAACCAAATTAAGTGAGGACTATCTCTTCAGCACAAGCAACATGACATCTTGATTAATATTTCTTACAGACATACAGACAGTGGTAGACAGATCATTTGTTGATAGTACAATACCAGCTAAAACTCCTGACAACACTAGAAATTATACAGTCGGGAATGACAGCCTAAGTGCAGCATTCGAGAAAGTTTTATAAAGGGAGCACAATCCTATCATGCTTTTTAATGTAATTAAATTGAAATGCAAGTTTAAAGCTTTATGCTGTTTCCTTGTCTTTGTTTAGAAATACCTGTAATAATGAATGTGAGAGAAGTAAACACATTGCAGAAATGGAGGTGGGTCAATAATAAGGCAAGGAAATTAATTTTTATTTTGATACACTTTTCCTCATAATGGTATTCCAATTGTATTGTGAGTCTCAACTATTATTATTTTTAAAATGTTCAAATATATATCTTTATAACTGTAATATTAAGATTTTTTTCTGGAATAGATTCCGGTCTCCCAACAACCTTGAACTTAATTAAGTCAACCCGACAATTGTATGTTTATATTATGCTACCACTTGAGTCATTCATATCTTAACAGTATCTAATATAACAGAGCTATCTAGTAGAACACAAAAAACAAGCATTTGTACAGTCCAGTGTTTTGAAGTTATAGGACACTACCAGTAAATGAAATCAAGAATCCTATAGAATTGTATTGTAAGACACATTGCAAGTACAATGGAATAAAGGAAACCAGATATAAATATTACTTATTCAGTCTTTAATTCATAATACACTGTATATCTACTTATGATTGATACAGAATGACCTTAATGTGGGTGTGCAGGAATTAAGTGCTGGGATTTGATCAAGAAAACTGGCTTTCACTTTTGACATTTTATCATTATCCAACACACACACACACACACATACACGCATGCACAAACAGATTGCAGAGTATAGAATGCAGATGTTGCTTGAAACCACATATACTGTATAACCAAAAATACTAAAGGAGAGCATGCTGGGGCAGCAAAAAGGGATTACAGAATAACTTAAAAGACTACCAGTGTAAAGAAAACTTCACCTTATAGAAAGAATCCTAGGTTAAAACCTTGAAGGAGATGGCATTTCTATCAGATATATTTCCACACTCATTAAGTCTTTGATTTAAACATGCACCAGTTCAACAATGGGTTAATTGTGTGCATGCGGGTATATCGTTTATCAGTATAATCAATGTACTATGATAAAAACAGTGAGCAGAATGATTGAGATATTCAGTTGTTGAAACAAGTAACTTGTACTATGCCATTTCAGGTCATTAGGTTGCCTCAAGACTTAGTAATTGCTATTATTTCATACTACTTGAGGTCTGCCACATATATGTTATGCTGTACACAACACTTGCTGCTTTAGAAAGACCTCAGCCATCCTGCACAGTTACTTTTCTTCACTCCTGGCAAAAGGTACAGGACCACTGGCACTTGCACCAGAAGACACATGGACAATTTCTAACCACAATTCTTAACAAATATAGTAACATAAAAAACAGTGTACATATTTTATATATATATATACAGTACAGGCCAAAAGTTTGGACACACCTCCTCATTCAATGTGTTTTCTTTATTATCATGACCATTTACAGCACTCCATCACTCTCCTTCTTGGTCAAATAG
>JANRMT010062832.1:2602347-2617366 GCA_026402145.1 Polypterus bichir lapradei | reverse complement strand
ATAGATAGATAGATAGATAGATAGATAGATAGATAGATAGATAGATACTTTATTAATCCCAAGGGGAAATTCACATAATCCAGCAGCAGTATACTGATACAAAAAACAATATTAAATTAAATAGAAATAAAAATAATATATGAATATATGAACAATATATTATGAACAATAATATATGAACAACACCATCCAGACAAGTCTATTCTTGGTTACCAAACTATGTCTAGTCTGATTAGAGAAGTATTCCCTCAGCTATTATTAAATAGAAAATCAACCTCAATGCCAACTGCACTCTGCTATAACCAGCTTGAATCCCACCAGACTAAAAGACCTGTCTCCTAGCCCTTCACTTCAGATGATGATGCTTTCTGTAATTCTGTGTGCACATTCACACACACATCCCTTATAAGCCTGTGCGCTGTTGAGGGTCCACTATGACACTGAAGCTGCCTGTAGTTGTTTCCGCAGAAGACAGTGAATCTGTGAGGGCTATGAACGTAAGTCAGAATATTTTAAGAATATCACTACTTCTCTCTTGGTAAAGAATACCATATACTAGTGGTGCAAAACATGCCGCATATGGGTTTGACCTGCCAAATAATTTTATTCAGGTCATGGAAAATGTTAAAGCCACATCTCATTCCTAATTAGAACAAAGTTGTGCCTCAAAAATCAAACCCCAGTAGAATATTTGCTAAGTATATTGTACCTGATTTATTTAGTGTACTTTTGTGAAATATTTTACTCTGGGGTAGCAGAAAAAAACTAAACCATGTATGTATGTATGTATGTATTGTCTGCAACTTTATTCCAATAATTTCCTGCTAATAATTTGTATCAAGCTGTGTTTCCTGCTTACACTAAATGGACACGTACCTGTGGTTATGATATAAAGGCACGGTCCACCATTCTTTTTAAACTGAAATAATCAATATAGATTCAACTTAATGAGTCCCAGATAGTGAGTTCAGAACTTACTGGGTATTGGAATTAAAAAAAGGAAAAATTCCCCTTTTATCCAAATAGTTACTAAGTAGTTGAGCCTTGCTTTAAAATAAGCAGTTTCAAAAATGGATGGATGGATGAATCAAAGGATCTTGGATAAAATGCCTAGAAAGTTTCGTAATCAAACTGATAACCCATGTTACTTTGTCTTATAATGCATGTGATATGGACAGAAACACAACTAGCCCTGAAATTGGAAGTTTAAACATATTTGTAGAGAAAAATTAATGAAATTATAAAACTGGCTATAAATGACCTATAACACTTACTCTTACTAGTATAATGTTTTCATTATTCTGAACATCAAGTTTGAGAATTAATAACAGACATTTTCAATGAAGGTTCCTGTGGTTAGTGGTAGTGCTGCAGCCTCAATGTAAGGAGACCAGGGTTCATGTCCCAAGTCCTCCCTGCAAGGGGTTTACATTTTCTTCCCATGTCCGCATGGGTTACCTTTGGGTGCTCTGTTTTCCTTCCCATGTCTTAAGCCATGCAGGTTAGATAGACAGGTGATCCTAAAGAGTCCCTGGCGTGTACATGTTTGTGTAGTGTGTGTTTCTATGTGTCTTCACCTTGTGCCCTGTCCCAACTTGGACCCTATGTTTGCTGGAATGCGTGCCAGCTTTCCCATGACCCTGCTCAGGACGAAGCAGGTCTAGTAGATGGATGAATGGTTTCTGCTGATCAGATATTTTACACTTAAGTGTACCTATATATTGTTGAAATTTTCTTTAATATACTACACATTTTTTAATAAAATGGAAGTTCCTATGTTTATGTATTAAATCGACATCTGTATTACATTTCTTGCAATGAGTACAGTTCTGTTTTCACTACTTGCATTAGGGATATGGCTGTATTTTACATCATTTAATCCTGTATTGGTCATATGTAATGGAAGGGGCAAGTGGAACAAGAGTGAGGGAGGCAGAGCCTGCTGTTATGTAAAAGGTACTCTTGCACATAGAAGCCTGATGGATGGGCGGGCAGAAATACTTTTCCTTTAACTTCGTTAGCTAAAAGGGCTATCTTGTAATCTGAGCTCCCCCCCTCCCCCCAGGTTTGAGCCCCACTTCTGTTGTCTCAAGGAAGATGAGCAACTGAGAGGGTGGGCATTGCCCTGAGCGAATTACTGAGCACAGACATTACATAACTTCACATTTTAGTGAATCACGGCTGTGTTTGGTTTTAATGAGCTGCTCAAGGACAGCGCGCCTTTAAACACAAGTTGAAAGGACATATGCATAGCCTTGCTGCTTCATTAGACTTGGAGCCTCAGGTTTGATTGCTGCCTGACTTCTAAGTGTTGTCTACAAGTCCATGTAGATTAACTTCAGGACTTCCAGTTCCTTCCAGTTGTATGCTGTTAATTTAGCTCCAACTTTAATGTCTAAATTGGTCCAAACATATTTGTATGAGTGTACCTTGTAATTAAGCACTCCATGGTTTACATCCTGCCTTGTACCTGTGGTGAGCGTGTCCTTTATACATAATATTCAACAAAAATGGCTTAAAAAGTGTTCAGCATAATAAATATTATAGAAGGATTTTTACCTTTACATAATCTATTTTAAGTAAGTGTCAAGAGATTAATCTGTAAGGTTTAAAATGTCTGCAAAACAAAGACACTTAAATAACAATAGTATTGCCTGGCAATATGATGCGATCCTCACGCAAGCCTGGACCATTGAATTGTGTCAGATAAGACCAACAAATTAAAAAATGGAGCCATGGCAATATATAAGGAAATCAGTGCTATGATTTCCAGCTATTCTTTTAACCACAAGCAATTTTAATTGTAATTGATTAATGAGACAAATTCACTTTTAATTTAAAAAAATATATATCTTATAGTCCAATAGATATATATTGATAGATCCAATAGTGTGTGTATCTAATTTAAAGAGTATGGAAATATACCTACGGCTATCATAACATTTTTCACCCATTAGCCTATTCCTTAATAATTAATCTATTTATTTCTTTTTATTAGCTTCTTAAAAAAATTATTAATTTTGCTAAAAATAAAGGATTTATTGAAAAAAGTTTTATATAGAAACTTGGATATACTCAAGTTAAATAGGCTTTCCAATCCCGAAGAAAACGTCATCAGAATTCTTTTCTGAATTTCCAGACCCCCCAGTCCATCTGAGAGTTTTAATCCCTCCAGTGTTCTCTGGGTTGGTGCATCTGTCATTTTCCCTAGTAAACTATGCCTGGCATACTTTCTGCTGGAGCCACCCAGGTGAAACTTTATTATATATGCTCACACTGGCTCTTCTCAGTTCTCAGCGTATTGCAGAGATGACTGCACAGGAATCTTTTTTTTTTCTTTGTACAATCTTCTGCTCTTAGTTAGCTAAGAAAGATGATTCCAGGCTAACACTCAACATTAACTTTTATAGCTATTGCTTTAATAATACATTGAACGCTTCCAACACAAACTCCATTTGTGTTGGAAATTTGTGTTTCATCCATTAAAAATTCAAAGTCCTTACATTTCTAGAATAAAATGCTGAGAGTGGCTATTTACTTTGCTATGGAAACTGCCAGGAACTTTATTATCTTCTTGCTGACAGAATTTTCACAGTGCTTATTATGTTTTTTCCACTTTTTGACTGTATATCTTGAAACATCTCACATTAAGCCACTAACTGGAAGACAGTAAACTCAGTATTGACTACATTCTGTCTCACATTTGGTGACTTTCTAAGCTTTTACTATTCCCAGAAGTAATATCAAGTGAAACGTAACATACATAAAGCTTAAGAAATTTTGATTTCCCATTTACTATTTTGAATTTTTAAAGTACAAGAGCATAGTCCATACGAACAAAAACAAGAAAGTCTGTCACTAGTTCTTCACTTTTTGCTTTCGTACTTTCAATCAGATCCCTGCAGGCTTTAGAAATGATTCTTCTAAGATTATAATGTGTGCAGAAATGCTTGTAAAGTGCATCATTGTTAATGTTAAGTGTATAATGATTATTGCTTCAATCAAGTGAAGTATTGCCCCTTTGCTAGTCGTAACCAGTGATCTAATTTCCTCATTATAGGAAATGTATATTGGCAGGATGTTAAAAAATGTACAGCCTGAAAGATGTAATGTTTTATGCTGTAATCCTTCATTCTGGTCATGAGCAATGACAGTTTATTATCGAACTTTGGAAAATGCTCATTACTTAAACAATGGTTTAGATGGAGGTATCACATTACAATCATGATTCAGAAAGTGATTCTGATGTTGCCCCATTGCTTATATATTTTTTGGGCGTTCTTAAACTCTAACTACTCAAAGTAGCAACAACAAGAGGAACATTTAAAAGCTAGCTCATGTTTTTAAGAGTGATAGCAATTCTTGCCCTGAGATGCACGACTCTTGAGTGTGACACCGGATTTTAAAATGTCATGCAGTCTGTGGTTGAGTCCTACTTTTATGAGCAAAAACACGTGATACAGGGTGGAGTCAAAGCTGGTTGACAATGTATGATTTAGGACAATCAATATTTAGATTATTATGATGTATCGACAGTAAATGAAAACTATGACATCCCACACTTGACAAAAAAGCAGGAGACAGTACAGTATATAATAGATCAAAAGAATGGTGGCCAGTTCTTAACAATAGGAACTGCTATGACTACATTTTTAGTTTGTAGAAATCTATCTACCCTATCACTAAGCTGTTTGGGATAACTAGGAGCTGGAATTTGTCAGGACAGAAAGCAATGCACAAATATCAGCTCTGGATAGAGGGGCACCTTCACACTCACATCAACACTAACTCACAAAGGAACAGATTCAACTCAGTTCAATGATTTGTTTTCTTAAACAGTGCAATTTTAATTTGGAAGCTACAGAATATTATACATACAAAACTGTATTTAGAAATATAACACATTTAAAATAAAATACAATACCATTCAACTATTATCAAACCTGCTAATTCCAGTTCAGTCTATCAGGCACAATGCTGCAGCCTACTCTAGACATGACACCCATGAGCACGCAATACCACTAACATATGAGACCAATTTACTAAACATAATAGTATTGCAATTTGACATCCTGAGGCAATTTAATTCAGTTCAATCTTACTTATTCTAATGTAGCACACTTCCCATTAAAAAGGCTTAGAGTGTAAAAACTACAATATGTCATTTAGAAATATAACACAATTAAATTAAAAAACAAAGAAGTAAATAAATATGGATACTGTATACAAGCATCTGTACTGCACATATACAGTTAAGACTTTACAGTCTTTTATATGCTTAGATTTCCTAAGAGTACTAATATAAGTACATTGAAACACAATGTAAAATAAACATAAAGTAAACTGAGTGAAGGGCAGTAGGAGTTCAGGGTTGGGGAAAAAACCAATACAGATCTGTGAAAATATAAACTTCTCAAGCAGGACTATTCAATTACAAATTCAGTTGGGCCTGATTTTCAAACCATTAAATTTAGCTGGGCCAGACATTTTCACTGGTCGGAAAGCAGCAGGTAATGACAAATTTTACACCAACACACATGAATGTATTGAAAAACAAGTAATGTTTATTCATTGTTTCCCTGATCACATCTGACACATGTACATCAAAAGGTGTATAAAGAACAATAAAAAAAACAATAACTGAACAGAATCTGATACTTTTTCTCCACTTTTGAAATAAAAAAATAAACATTTTGCTCACATTTGATACAGGCACATATCAATGTGCATAAAATCAAAGAGTGCACAGTTCTAGCAATGACATTTGTTTCCCTTTTGAAATAAAATAAATATTTTGGTCATATATGAGCCAGGCACATCACAAAGTGCATTTAACTGAATAAAAAAGAAGCATCAATGCTATCAGTGCACAAATCCATAACAAGTGTTAACAGTAACTAACACACATGAATACACCTTCTACTGCACATCGGTTTGTTTTAAATCACCACATGTGTGCTTAGGCTTGGCTTTGTTACACATCCCACATGATGTTGATACTGTGACGTGTCTCGCTACAGCATGGGCTGTGGGGCGGGGGGACTCTTGGGGGAAAGCGCTTTGTGAGGGCTAAGGGCACCTCCCTAGAGAGAGCTAAGTGCCAGGAACAGGGCGAGAGGGTGAATGGTAAAACAGCTGGAAGAGGCAGAAAAGCGCAAGGCTACCTTTTATTTATTTAATTGTTTTTGGAGGTGTCCCTATGACCCAGACAAGGAGCGGTAGGGCATTTTGAAGAGTCCCGCAGAGAAGCGGGTCCTATGTTTCTTATTCAACAGATTGCCATGGTATCATAGACTACAACCACCACACTGCACTGTGAGTTGAGTATTGCATTCATTGTCTGTACCGCTGTGGGTACTTACAATATGTAGGAATTTGTGAAGGCTCACAAAATGTGTTTTTCTTTGCATTTCTGGCAAGACCACACGCTGAGCCACACCGGGGTTACTTCTGGGTTGCATGTACCACCATTTGAATAGGCTGGCTCTAGAGGATCATGCTCATTGGGAAAACTCAAATTTTATCTTAGCTAGGCTAACTAGCTGACCAATCCTTTCCCAGACATTATTAATTATATACGACAATTAAAACAATCTGGATGGGAACAGGCCATTAAACCCAAAGCTCTCCAATCCTATCCAGTTAATTCTTCCAAAATGACATCAAGTCTAGTTTTGAAGGCCCCCAAGGTCCCACTGTCTACCATACTACTTGGCAACTTATTCTATGACGCAGACAGCAGGACCTTAGGAACCTTCAAAGGGCGTCCTATTAATATTATTAATATTATTAATAGGAAGTCAGCAAATTGTAGCAGACCTTAATAATAAGGATGTCAGTTCAATTTTTACCTCACAGTCTTACTAAGCAAGGCCCTTAACCTGCCTCTGCTTCAACTGGAATGTATCCAGCTTGGGCAAAGGTGCATGCCAAACAGTCAAAAATATTATTTCTTAAAATAATTGCATAACATTCCATCATAATCATAGCCAAATTTTTCACTTTACTTATAAGGCCTGCTTTTTACAGCTAGACTATTTCCTTTTTCTGCTTAGAAGGTGAATTTCAAACAAACATGTGGCTTTTTGTTCAAAGGGACTTATTCACCCTACCTTACCAATCAAACAGTCATAGGAATGAATGAAACTGAATTATCAATTTCTCTGTAGGGCACATTGCTAAATTCACTTTCTCCAATCGAATTATCCTCCTTTTGTAGGTACTGTCTGAGCAAAGAACTCTTAACAAGTAATCTAAAGAGGGAGACTGAGACTATGTAAATTTTTTTAATATAATTCTCCGACTTCTTAGGAAAACAGAGCCCACACCACAAGGCAATTTTAAACTCTGATTAAAAAAGGCAAGAGACAAGCTAAAAATGTATAATATAAAAGGAATGAATTTGCCTCTTATTAAAACTCATAAATTAACAGATTGAATGCAGTAACTATGGAGAACAAGAAAAAAAATCCAGGGAACACACTGTTCAGCCCAACATGCTCAACACTCCCTATAAACCTAACTTTTGCAAAATACAGTACAATTGAGTTGAGATTTTAAAGTTCTCCATGTACTCTCATCCACCACACTACTTGATAATTTATTCTAGGTATCTGTAGTTCCCTGTTTTTAGGAAAACATAATATTTGTGTGAAACTCCTCCTTAACTAGCATCCATTCATATCTCCATGTTCTTATTAAAGAAGTAAAAGAAGTAATTTTAAAGTAACAGCAGGAATCCACCACATTAATTAACTTCACAATTTTGCACACTCATATAATATCACCTTTTAATGTCCATTTTTTTAAACTGAAAATATTAATCTCCAGCAGTCTCTCCACATACAGTAATTCACATTCCACCCTGGAACAATTCTGGTGACTCCTTACTGGACATTTGTTTTACCTTTGAAAGACGAACTGTATCAATTAAGTGTCTAGATCATGGGTGGGCAATGTTGTTCCTAGAGAGTTGCAGTGGCTGCAGGTTTTTGTTCCAACGCAGTTTTTTAATGTAAAGTCAATTATTGCTGATGAAGCACTTATGCTTAAGTGACATTTAGATGCTTCATTTTAGTGGTCTCGCTTGTTAAGGTTCCCCACCCTTAATTGCTTACTTCAAACTTAAACAGATGAATTCACTGTTTTAATGGCTCCTTATTAACAATTAGATGTAAATGACAAAGCAGCCAACAGTTCTCCATCTAGCTTGTTTCCATTTACATCTGTGTGTGTTCATCATACACTGATTTAATAAAACACTTAATAGAAAATGTAACAGAGTGAAAATGATCCTTTTTAGGCTACAAATCATTTGGATGTATAATACCTTACATTGAAGAACAACAAGCCATAAAATAAGGGTGAGATTGACAAGGATTGGTTTCTAATTAAGCAATTGGGTTGGAATGAAAACATATAGTCACTGTGGGTCTTCAGGACCGACATTGCCCACCCCTGGTCTAGATTATCTTCAGCCATCCAGAAAATTTTATTACAATGATTCTCCTGATAAGAAATGGATTTCTAGCAAACATTATTCCTATTGGACTGGTGGTGTAGTGGGCTAGTTCTAATGGCACACAGGTTGAGGGACCTGCATTCAATTAAATTTTCAGTCACCGTCTCCACAGAGTTTGCACAATCTCCGCATTTCCTCCATGCACTCCAGTTTCTTGAAATAATCTGAATATGTGTGTTGGGTTAAGTAGCAACTCTAAAATGGAGTTCAGAAAGTCTGTGAGTTTGTGTGCCTAAGTGTGCCTTGTGATGGCACACTAATTACATTGAGAGGCTCATCCCAAACCCAGAGATTCTCTTTAGCTCAACTTGACATGCTGCAACTTATTGACTAGGAGGTTTGGCGTTTGTGGCCAATCTCTCCGGTCAAGGATTTGAAACAGAGAATACAGAGATTCTGAGTGATTTCTCACTGGTTATATATGGACTGAAGTCACATTCTAGCTGGTTCCTGTTTAGAGCCTAATGCTGTCAGGATTGGCTCCCCATGACTCTGCAATAAAAAAGAGTTTTCCAGCTGAAAGATGATACTTAGAAAATCTTTTAATACATTTTTTTCACACTCACTGGTGCAGGAAGCGTGCCCTAACCTTTGGGATAAAAGATTGTAAAGCGGTAGACATCAGATAATCAGCTTTCTAAAATAACAGTTTCTTCCCATACAAGCAGCTCTCCTTGTATTTGTGCACTAAGCAAAGAAAAATAATTTTTCAAAGGGGAAAATAATGATTGCATTGCATAGTCTTAAAACCATCAATATTGTCCCATTTCAGTACATGCAGTAATAATCCAATCTCAAAGTAGTAGGTTATCATCACTTATTGGTGCGTCATGTACGTCTGTTTCTAAAACAGATTTGTTTATTATGTCCTCAACCGAGCCAGCCGCAAGATCCAAATTGAAGCTTGATGCAAGTGTTGCTGTTGCTGCTCTAGAAAAACAGAGCATTTCATTTATAAGTAGTAAGGAAAGACCAGTAAGTATTTTAGCTGACACATTGTACTTAACACAGAGGTTTAGGGTCAGTATTTTATTTTCTGGCAATCACACAATCAGCAAAGCGCTAATAAGTTTAATCTTGTGGCAAATGTCAGTGTGGCTTTATGATGAACGGATTCTTTCTACATTTATAATATGGGGTGTGAAGAAGTCAAGATAACCAAATAATAAAAAATGAATTAGCCCCTCATCACTGATCCATGCCAATTCCTGAACAAAACCAGCTTTTCTGAAGCAATCAACAGTCATCTGTTTTGAACGACATGAGCTTTATGATTTTTTTTGCCTTGTAGTACAAGTAACAACTTCTTTCATTTTATATGCAGGGTGAAGGCACTGCTGTGGTCTTTGATGCAGAAATGTAGTCAATTAATCAATCAATCTTTCATTGACAGGGCACTCTTTACACAAAGGTTCTTTACAAAATCAACAAAGGGAGCAATTCACAGTTAAATACAGAGGATAAATCACATTTGAGATGTTAGAACTTATTAGAGCCTTCCATCATGTTTGTGATCTATGAGTAACAAAAAGAAATATAAACATGAGAGCTGATTTTAAAAATTGTTACTAAATTATAAAGTATTCATTTATTCCTGTAGCCATTAATGTACTAATTGAATCCCCTAGTCCATATAAAGGTTTGGAGGGAGATGGTCACTAGCGTGATAGTACTGAGCACAAGATAAGAACACATCGTGGATGGGATGCCAGTCCATGCTCATGCCCAGTCACCCCTAAGCCTTACCTGCATGTCTTTGGGATGTGGGAAGACTTATGGATTCGAGTTAGTCTGGTCGCTGTTTATGTTGAGTTTGCACGTTCTGACCATGTTTGAATGGCAGAGTGGTGGCTCTGAGGCTAGGGATCAGCACTGGCAATTGGAAGGTTGCCGGTTCAAATCCCATAAATGCCAAAAGGGACTCTGCTCTGTTGGGCCCTTGAGCAAGGCCCATAACCTGCAATTGCTGAGTGCTTTGAGTAGTGAGAAAAGTGATATATAAATACAAAGAATTATTATTTGTTAATGTTCCAGGTATTACAGCTTCACTCCTATATCCCAAGGACATGCACGTTAAGTTAAACGATGATAGTAAATTAGCTCCATATGATTAAGTGTGGTTGTGTGAATGAGTGTGTCTTGCAGTGGTCAGGTGTCCACTCCAAAGTTGGTTTCTATCATCTACATTCTGCCCCCTATATCTTTGAACTGGTTAAAGCAATCTAAAAAAGTGAATGTTTTTTTTTATTATTATTTTTATTTATCTATTTTTGTTTAATATATAGGTGACAAGATGTTGCCATAGAAAACATTAACATTTCAAAGCTCTTGGACAATGTACCAATTCTCAAATAGCATGACTTCTGTGTGGCACTTAACTCTCCCTATGCCTCTGTATGTGTGTCTACTTGAGACTTCCAATTTAATACAGCCAAGTGAAGAGTCTTAATCTTACCCATAAAGAAAAAAAGCTATAAACTTCAAAGACACTCTAGAAAGATCCATTACTCACTGCCTTGGGTACATGTTATTTCTCTCTATATCAGTTTTAACACAGCTCTTTTCATTGAGCTTCCTGAGTTTATGGTTACCACTATTTCCTTAGCCAATACACAATGGTCTACTTCTCTCCATAACACCAGATTCATTAAATTCAAAGACTGATGCCAACTTTTAATTGATGAACCTAGTCAACACTCTAAAGTACGTTTTTTAGAACTAGGTTTTTAAATTGAGTCTAGTATTCAACAATAACTAAAAAAGGGTGCTGACTACAAATGTGAATTGAGAACAGAGATCAAGAATCGATGACTGCTGCTTTCTTTCCTAAATACCAAGGGTAACATGCAGCTGACAACAGATTACTTGGTAATGGGGAACACTGGGGAGATACTTTGCCTACCTCATAAAAATAATGAAATAGAAACATAAAAACACAAAATGTGAAGTTTGACTCAAGTAATTTAGCAAATATACTTCATACAGTAACATGTTTTTAAGTCTGATGATGTGCTTTAAAGCATACACAAGCAGCAATTTAGCATTGGCCGACCTTTCAACAAGAATGAGTACGGAATGTCATTAATTTTTTTGTATGAATTTTTACTTTTAATGCTTCATCTGCCCTCAGCAACTTTTTATTCCCCAATGTACATAATGCATTAAAATTTTTATTGCCACCAAATTAAAACTCCAAAATAGACTTAGAAAAGCGATGGATGGATAAATTGAGGTAGTAGAATTGTATTTATCCTTGTGATTAAAAATAAGACTACAGTTCTGCTGAAGGATCTTTTTGTTGTTACTTAAAATTTTTCTTTATTTCCATATTAATATGTTATAGTCTTCAACAATTTTTGCATTTTGATTTTTTAACATGTGAGAATTTATCTGCGAGGTAACAAAAAAAAACAAACATTTTTATACAGTCTAAAAGGCTACAGAGGATACTACTGTTACTACCATTATTTCTATACATCAGATTATTTAAGGAATTTTAATTAATTCTGTTAATACATCCACTCTATGATGATTATTTAAATTGGATTATTAAATAATATTTATAACTTGTCTTTACAGATGTGATTCTGTTGAGAGTGGGTGGAGAGAGTCCCCACTTTCATTAAACCTAACAGTTCAAGGTGGACTTCTTGGTGGCTTCTGAGTGAACTTTGCAGGATAACAGAGAAGTCCTTGATTTACATAATTACACATTCAGAACATCACACCAGTTTGGTGAATACTTTGCCAAATTTTAATCAGATAAATGTGAATATAAACCCCAGAGCTGATCCAGTTACTTCTCTCTTCCACTCCAGCTACTAACTAAGCCCCTCTAGTTCCTCCTCCTTCCCTTATATAGTGTATAACCAATACATCTGTGTGATTAACTCCTGCCTACTGATGTAATTATCCTTTTTTTCCAAAAAAATGTTAGCTAGGTCCTGGGTCCTCCCTGCGTGGAGTATGCATGTTTTCCCCGTGTCTGCGTGGGTTTCATCCGGATACTCCGGTTTCCTCCCACAGTCCAAAGACATGCAGGTTAGGTGCATTGCCGATTCTACATTGTCCTTGGTGTGTGGGTGTGTGTGTGTGCATGCCCTGCAGTGGGCTGGTGCCCTGCCTGAAGTTTGTTTCCTGCCTTGCTCCCCCTGTGTTGGCTGGGATTGGCTCCAGCATACCCCTGTGACCCTGTAGTTAGGATATCGCAGGTTGGATAATGGATGGATTTTAGCTAGGTATAATCAGAGTTTATTTTACAGTTTTCATCAAATGTACACCATAGAAATAATATTCAATTGCTTATTGGATGCTTGTTCTTACTCCGAGACTAACATATACCCATACAGTGATGGTATTGTGTCATTCCTAGAAGTGCATTTATCTAATGCTGCAGACTTTTTTTATTTAAATAAATGGTATTTAATTTGCTATTTTTAAAATAATCTGAAAAATATTCCACTTCAGTTGCAGGTCAAAAATAAATCTGTAAAGTAGCACTGGTATATGGTTTTACTGTGTGTTCAATTAAATGTGACATAAAAAGGGTCCTCTGCTGTATGTGTAGATCTTTGTTATGAATTGGGGAGGACAGGCTACCCCTTAAATATAATTTAAAACTCAAAGCTGCCGAACATCCATTCCTGACCACAGAAATGATTAGGGGATTACAAAGGAAGTGGTCCCAGGCTGAGAATGAAAGGCTGTCTTTAACCAGTTACCATAACTGTTCAACCTGGAGTTAGCATTGGGGTGAAGGAATGATGTCAATTAGCAGGATGAAGTAGAACTTAAGGATGGGAAAAACAGAATAGAGATAGATAAAGATGTGCCTAGGGTGATTTGTAGGTGGGAGATGCTTCTTTTCCATGTGTTAGTCACATATTCTTTGTAGTTGACCCCTTGTTTTCTGTATTAACAATATATTCACTCCAATTTAATATCTGGTCAACTTCATATTCACCCGTGGTTTGGGGAATGGCTTAAGAGCACCAGCTACCTTCCACACCACATTTCTATTTTTTTTTAAAGAGTGTGTTAGTGACTTGAGTATCAAAGTCTTACTTATGCAATTCAAAATTGTTATCTCTGCATACAAACTTTATCAAAGAAAATCAAGTTCTAAAATCTGTCTTATAGTTAACAATGATTACATTTTTAATAGCAGCTCTATAACAGACACTGTGCATTCTAAAGATGGATAATTAGTTTGTAAATCCCACATGATGGTAATTGCAACATAAGTAGGAAAGTCTTCAAAATTAATTTTATAGCATACAGATTAAAACTTTTCAGCATACATATCCTCTTCCCGTTGAAACAACTTGGGCTCAAAAATTCATATATGTGCACTTGAGAATTTGATTAAAACTATTTTTGCAAAACTTTTATCCATAAGTAAACTGGTATCTCTCAACACCCCCCACTGAATATACCCCATATGTTTTAGAAAATAATTTCCGGAAACTTTTCAGGTTAAGCTATTGATTTAATGTTTTTGTTATGTTTTCTTCCACATAAAATAAAAAAAAAAAACAGAAATACAATGGCCTTTGAAAAAAAGCAATTTGCAGGTCTGAAATGATTTTAACAGTAGTCTTGCTAATGATCTACTCAAAAAATCCACACTATGAATAATTCATTTGGACATTTTAAAATGGTTTACATTTTTGTCAATACTTTAGGCAAACCAAAGCATGGTGGAAAACGATTTTTAAGTTTCAGAATTCTTACACGCATATGCTTTCAAAGGTCTCAGAATCATTTCTGAATTTTAAAAAAATAATGATAATAATAAAAAAGTAGCCGAAAAAAATATCAGACCACACAAAATGTAATGTGTAGGAAAAAAAAGATAGTAAATTAGGATAAAGATAAACACAACATTATAAAAATAAACTTTGCTACCAGTCTGGCTGTCACTTATTTTTGCCTTAAATTGTCACTGAAATTATAGAGAAATTAGCACTTTGTTTTAATCAATTATTCTAAATAATACTGAGGAATTAATTTTAAATTAATACATTTAAAAAGAGTGTGTTGTAAAAAAGTCATCTCACAGCTAAAAGGAACCAGGTACATATCCTGATCACTGTTTGTATGGAGTTTGTATACTTTCTGCATGTCCTTATAGGTTTTTTTTAAGATTCCTCCTACTTTTGAAGAACAACCAAACTAATTTAACAGAATTTTCTAAATTGGTCCAATAGGAGTTAGTGCAGGCATGTATGTGAAAATGCCCTGCAATAGACTGGCATTTCAGCTACTGTAAGGGTTTCTTCTACATTTAACCCAATGCTAACAAGCACAGATTATGGGTCAGTGGAGTGGGTGGGTTTGGAAATGGATGGATGAATTTCTGCCTATGCATAGTTGGCTGTGTTCATATTGTTTCCGCAAGCTGGCAATGGGTGGCTGAGGGTAGATCATGCACATGTATGACCGAAAGAAAGAAAGAAAGAAAGAAAGAAAGAAAGAAAGAAAGAAAGAAAGAAAGAA
>JANRMT010062832.1:2582086-2595265 GCA_026402145.1 Polypterus bichir lapradei | reverse complement strand
TATTATTATTATTATTATTATTATTATTATTATTATTATTATTATTAACGGCTATAAGGCTATGGGGTATTCTATGGGATTCTTGTGTTTTAAGTATGAAGCCCACAGATAGTAAGGGAATTACCACTACTCTGAGAGAGCACTAGCTCCAACATAAACCCTGAAAGGGGTTTCATTAATTTATATTCTGCCAAAGATCTAAGAGGTAAGATTTTTGGTACGATAACTCCATGGTAGTGTGCTATCAGGTAATATTGGCATTTGTTATGTGAAGGACCTAATAGGCATCTGATTTTGCTGAGAAATAGCTAGAAAATTAGCTGCTCTCTCTTGTTTAATAGTTAGTGTATAGACCTTTGTTTGGTATTGCTTGTATAGGACATGTCAAGGTTTATTTTATATGTATGTGTAAATCATTATTTTTTTCCCATTTTCCCTTTACTTTTCTCTTTCAATGCATTTCCCACATTTTACTTGTGAATAAATGTCTTTTCTGTGGGAATGCTCTTGTGTCAACTTAGATCACTGATTGGTGCAGCACAGCAATAACATGCATAAAGTGATAAAGAACAGCAATAAAATGGAGGAAAAAAAGGAAGAAATCAAAGGAAGACATATAATCTACTCATTGTTCAACTTGAAGTAATAGTTTATACTGCCTTTTGCAATGTTTTAAAAAGTGTGCCCAAAGCATTAGTTCAATTTACATGTGGAAATTCAATTTTTTTTCTCTCTAAATGTAAGAAGGATGATTTGAATAAGATTTGCACTGAGTGCTATAAGTAAAGCCTAATGAGTCATCCCTCCAAGAAACTAATATAAGCAGTCTTTATCATTCCATTTCTCCAACATGCTGAGTTGCGTGGTGTACTAATTTATTATGCTTTAAAATGTGGCACGACTGCTTTAACGAACATTTGTTTTAGGCCAGAATTAATTCTGATTTATGACATTTCCTTAGAGCAAGAAATATTCATTTTCTGTTAATAGATGAATTATCACCCCATATGATGTCTGCATGTAGCCTACAGTACAAAAGTTAGAACCATAAACACTGAATCTTCATTCTTTTTTGGTTATAATAATTATTCAGTACATTAGTTGTTTCTTTTTAATAAAAATCATTAAGGATTTAATCATAAGTCTTTAGTGAAAAGAACAAGAAGAGCAATTCAACAAATAAAAATGAATATTTGGGCTGTGTAGTAGCACTTAAACATTGTGCAAACCAAATACGAACTTGTTAAGGGACCATCTGGCCTGAACCTAGAAGCCAATATCAACGTAAAAGTTCTGATTATGTTACACATTATAGCAAACATTCCTCCCAATTACAATTTCTTGAAGCAAAAATAAATAAATAAACAAAAATGGGAAAAAAAAGTAAACAAAACTGTTTCTCTTTGCACTGCTGGCACTGCTGGGAACTGTACCTCTTTAGCATCTGGTACATCATGAAGTTATTATAATGCAATTAGTCCAACTGAGGACCAGGTGCTTAGCTATTACAAAAGCAGACGCTAAGGAAACAGATCCAGTAAGCTTAATGAAAGCTGTCTTTATTAACACTAGGATCCATCCTAGCACTTGAGATTCCCTGCCATGCCCACACTGCCTAATTGTCAATTGGCCTCATATGTTATTATTTATATTTCAAAGTAGTTTACGTGATGCATGCACTTCCTAGACTTGTAGTTAAAATTTCTAGACCAGGATGTGGCACAGCAGTCAGAGTGGAGACAACAGCATTGAGGGTCATTTTCCGACAAATTTACTGCGTAACCTAAAGCAAAGTACTGAATCTACTTGAGCTGAAACTGCACTGAAGCACTTAAAATAATGTTGAAATCATTTAAAAAACTGTCCAGTTTATATGCAAGAAAATAGTTTTTTCATATGAAAAAAATGTTTGATCACCTTTAAGATTTTTTTTTTATCCAGCTTGGTCAATTCAGGGTCAAAGACAATGAATTAAAAACCTAACAGCGAATTGTTTAAAGTAGAAACACAGCCTTCATGACCTAACATTGAAATAGGCAAAAATCCATTATGAAATTGCTTCAAACAGTTAGGTGAAGGTAATTTTAAGAGCACTGGAGTATAAAATGGCTTCCCAGTCTATCACTGAACACTCTCAAGCATATAGTGTACCTACTTTGAGGCATCTGTTGAGCTAGCAAGCTTATCTTTGGGATGTGGGAGGAAAATAAGAGATGTTATAGGACCCCCATGCAGATACAAGCTGAATGCAAGGAGTGACAGGAATGACAACTGAGCCTAATCTCCTGCTGCTCTGAGACAGTACCACTAGAACTAATCATAGGTTTCTCCCATGAACGATATAAGCATGCAAATTTGTTTATTTATATAAAAAAATGGATTGTATATCGTGGGATATACTGATTTCCAAATTAGTGTGTTCATGTGTTGCCCCACAGCTGGACTGTAGAGCCACTTTATGAATAAAGTTTCTATTAATATGTTTTCCTCAGCACAGAATAAATTAATTTCATATTCTATGTTCATAGTTGAAGCTTTATGTAGCTTTAATTATTCTAAAATTGGTGCATCTCCACTACAGATAATAACAAAAAACTGTGCTCTTATTTTCTTAGAAAGGACAACCTGAAACATTCTGCAAAAAAGAGACTGGTGTGGGCGGCATGACCTTTACACACACAAGGAAGTGTGAAATCAAAATATTGCACATGCACTGCAAGAAATTTGTATTTGGAGCATGCAAACTGTAATTCATTTACTCTGAGAAATGTAGATATACTAAAATTCAACTTTGCAATTTTACGTGTTAGTCACCGGACTCACACAATGATGAAAACCTTCAGTGGAGTAAGCTGAACGTCACGATTCAGGTTTAACAAGACAGGTTACTCGCTATTGTGCTGATACACCCACCACAGTGCTAATTAATAGACTGATTTCAGTACGTATGTGTGCTCCATGCTTCAACGATGCCCATATATTTCCCAGCTTCTTAATGATGGGCTGTCGTAATTTTTACAATATGCAAACACCAATTGCATATTGACTGGTAGCCACAAAGGTTTATCCACAAAGTATTTTTTTTTGTTTTTCCAGGTTGGAAAGAAAAGAGAAACACACACTAACATCGGCTAATATACATCCCATCCAATGAGTATGATGGTGGTACCTAATAACATTTTGCATGTTGTGTGTCAAGGAAGCAGCTAACTTTATTTGAGGTGATCTCTATTTGAGAAAACTGAACTTAATCAATAAGTTAATACAGTGGTGAGTGAGAAACAGAGTAACTGGTTCAGTAAAACCGGTACTAGAAGGTCATTGTACAAAAATGGAAAGTAGTGTTTAATAGAATCCAGGAGTTGGCAGGAAGGAAGATCACCCACTCCTTTACTTCCACAGATGTCCAAGAAAAGCCCAGATGCATCTGCCATTGCCAACCTCTCAAGGATCACTGTGGAATCTGTTCCCACTGGCTATATAATATCCTGGTTGAATTCAGAGCCTCAAAGCATTACAGAGAGGGTTTAAGGCATCACAGAATATTAATGGCATGTGACTCCCTGTTGTTCAGCATGTATGTAACACATGCTGCCTTGGAAAAGGCAAACAGTATTACTAAAGATCTCTTCCATCCAGCACAATTAATGCAGATTTATATATAATTTTCATACTGAAGCTACTCGCCAAAAGGGCTAGCCTCTTCACGTCTCTGGCAGTCACACCCCAAGGAGATGCTGTTGCTCCTCTGAAACCCCATCTTAATCAGTGATACAATGGGAAACAAATACAGTTTTTTTTTTACCTCCTCTTTTCTTGATTAGCTGCTGGCTTGCTGCTGCTGCCATGCCGCATGATCTGCATCTTGCGCAGCGCTTCAAACATTTAAAAGCCTGTACAGCAGCTGTCCTACTCTTTGTCTTTTATTTCTGGCCCTGGGCGTAGTTAAATCTTTTGGCACAGTCTTAACTCACGGGACACAAGTTCTTGATACTTTTAAGTTTATAATTTAAAAACGGAATAAGAATCTGAAAATCTAACAACATCACATTAAATTTCGCTAAATGCTGAAAAGAATGATACCAAACATATATATGTAGGTTTTAAAATAATCCCGATTTAAAGTGTGACAAAAAAAGTGAAATAAAAAAGTTACATAAAATCGTTGCACTTTTAGGCTTAGGATTTTATATATATATAGAGTAGATATATACCTGCAGGACATGTTGGGATTTGGAGTGTGGCACAACCCTGTTGGGCTCCGTAGAAGCTGCCAGGGGGAGCTGCAGAGCCCTACATGGGGCTTTCACCACACCAGGGGGTGAGTACAGGTCTGATTAATGAGCCACCTGGAACACTCCAAAGGTCAGCTCAAAAGGAACCACCTCATTCCATTGGGAGAGCCAGAGTCGGGAGGAAGAGTGATGGCAAACAGAGAATAAGAAGGAAGAAGGAGGAATGTGTATTTGGTGCTTATGTACTGTGCTGTTGTGGGGAGCAAGGGAGATATGCTCCATTTGTGAAAATAAATGTGTGCTGTGCTGAACTTATGTATCTGCCTGTCTGTGTCAGGGCAGCTGGAGCGCCCTTGGTTTCCACTATATATATATAACCTACAATATATGCATATATGTATCTATAAAATGTAGAATGTGGTTTAACATTCTGAAGTCCAAATGGATTCAATAGCAGGTACAGCTTGTCACTCACTCACTACAACCATTTCAAATATACACAAAACAAGACATTGCTTTTTCATCTCCTCTCTCTTCTGAGGTATATGGACTCTCCAATCAAACTGAACAACACATCCCACTGGGTAATATTCTTAAAGTGATAGGCACACTTACAGTATTACACACAGTTCATCTATCACTCCACACACAAAGACATTTCCTTTAGGACACTAAAACACTTACACAAAACCACATTTCCCAGTCCCGTCTGCCAGCCCTGACTTACTTGTTTTGTGATAGAACGTGTTTCATCTTTTAATATACTCACAAGTTTTCAATTAATTTTTAGCATACTGGTAAAACATATTGGTTGTGGGAGACTTGCAAGTCTAAGTTTTATTATACTGCGTACATATAACAATAAACCTAAAGCAGAAAGTGTCGTGACTAACATCAGAATGGAGACTGACTTGCTCAAAACCTACTATATCTTGATCAACATAATCTAGAAAAAAATATGAAATGTGAAATTATTTTTATTTTTATTATTTTTCTCTAGACCCCCACAGAGTCAAAATGTTAAATGATAATTTACAGTTTTTAAAGGCTAGTGACCTGGTTAAGCTAAAAATTCAACTTTGTCCACATTGTGATCCCCAGTGCTATACAATATGTATAGTATGAAGAAGCATAAGAAAGGATATATAAAAATTAATGTATTTTTACATTTTGCTGTCAGTTTCTCATTTATTATTCAATTGGTCTTGTGTGGGCTTAAGATTGAAGGACAAGCAGACTGTAAGCTTTGAGAGAATGCAAAAGTAAATTCTATTATTAAATTTTTTCATATTCCTTTTTCCTTAAGTAATTCAATTTTCAAAAAGAAAAAAAAGAAAAACGTTGGTGTATCACAGACACTCAGTTCCTCAGAAAATTCACAGTTTGTTTTACAGCTGTATGTAGTTAGACACTAATTATTCATAATCCATATGGTGCCGAAATAAATGCATATAAAATGTTAATTCTTTTTTAAACAAGTCGAGCAATTTTCACATGAAGTGTAGCTAAAAAGACATTTATTGTCTGCATTTTTTCTTTTTATATTAGAATTGATCCACAAAATTATTTTACACTGGAAGGCAGTGGAACAGAATAATTTAACACATTCAGTACTGAGAAGATATTAGCACCATTCGCTCACTCATGTTCTAAACCACAGGAAAGGTGGAACAGAAATCTAATGTGGCAGATTCAGTTCTAAGTCCCTGGATAGGGCACCACTTCGTCAAAGGACAACCTCATGCACACTGGGATTTGTCAATGAGCCTAATGTATTCAGCTTAGGGATTTGGGAGGAAACTGACTTAACTGGAGAAAGCTAATGAAGACATGCTAAGTGGAGTTTGTACATTTGAACCAATAGTGCCTGTGCTAACTACTGCATCCTTTTATATACATTTTCAGGCAAGCTAAGCCGATTGTTGTTGACCTATAGCTTTGTCTAGGATAATCAGCTAAAGAAAATGGTTAAAAAAATGTAGAGTAAACCACTATGTTTGCTGGTTCAATTCTAGCCTGCCTATGATCCAGTTGTAAAAAGCACTGGTTATTATACTACAGTAAAGTATAGTATATAAAATCAGGCTAAACATCTTTACTATCAAACCTCTTTAGGGATCACAGGCAATTTCTGGCAAGTCGTGGAAACAGTAGGACAGATCTAAGCATACTAGACCTGGCTATAGAAAGGACCCAGAGCAAATGGGAACCATGGCAACAGAACATGGGGAAAGCACAGAATATCAACCTGTATTTAGACTCATACTCCAACAACCATTTATTAAAGACAACAACAGAACACTGCACAAATCATGACTTACCAGTTCACAAAATAGTAAACCTCCACTGTCAGTCACTATTATCTGCCATTCTTCTATTACAATTTATGGTAGACCTTAGACTTTTTGTGAACTAAAATAATTTATTTTTGTTCAGGTTCAATGCATCCACTTTCTTCAGTTCTGTCTACTCATAATGCTCAAATCCAATTAGTTAACAACATTTTTCTTGTTTTTTGTTTTGCTCTGCTTTCTTTCTAGCTCACTCAAACCTACTGTAAGACTGATTGGTCACTTTTATTTGCCCTGGTTGTGAGCATTTGTATGCCCCAAGTAATCAATTGTTCTTCCTTTCTAGCATAGTCTGGAAATTTGCAGATTTAGTAATAAGCTAAAGCAGTGATTCTCAACCTGTGTGGCGGGCCCCCCTAGGGGGGCACGAAGTAACAAAAAGGGGGGAGCGAAGATATGAAAAAAAGAAAACAAAAATCAAAAATATGAAAAAAAAATCTGTTGAAACTAAAACAAATTAACTTAAACTACATTCTGATACTAGAACAATAAATATAGAGTTAGAAAAATATCGATAAAAGTTAAGTAGGTATAATAAAATATGCATCTACATTTCAAAAAAATGTTAGGGGGGGCGCGATTAAAACTGTTATGAAAACTCGGGTCGCAAATACTTAAAGGTTGAGAAACGCTGAGCTAAAGGCATAAATGGATAGGTTGATAAAAATGCAGACAAACACTAATGTACTACTTGTACCCTTTCCCACTGTTACTTATACATATCTAAGATCCTATTTGAGAAATCAAATAGTTGTGATTCAAGTTGCATTTTTCTTCTTGTATACTCTACCTCAAGCTGAAATGTTAGGTAAAACAGAATAAACAAGGACACAATGAAAAGGAAAATATAATACTGAAGTAACTTTAAAGCAAAGAGTATGCAACATGTATAATACAGAGTAAATAAAAAGTTCAGACCTGCTTAATCCATTTTAGCATCATAAGTCATCACGGGGCTCATTCTCACACACCAACACTTTTACTTTGGGTCAACTTAGAGACAACAATTAGTGCTGTGCCATCTACTTGGAAAAAGTCTTATTTTGATTGAAAAACTTTTCTTTATATTATGCATCTGATAATTTCTTTTAGGACAACTTAAATAAAGAAATGTATATATAGTTTTTGCAGCCTGTAATATTTCTAAGTAAATGTACTGTAAGTCTAAACTCTATCCCACATAAAAACCATAAAAACTAAAGTTCAATAAATTAGGAGAGTGGTTATCAAATATAGTATCTTAAAGTTAGAACTGAGAAGCTGAGAAACATACATCAGCTGTACAGCTTTAGGAAGTCAAGCTTCTTAAAAGACAATATGACTTAAGAACAAAGGAAAGGGATGTGGCATTGTTCAATCATACTTTCAAGAAGCCTTTAATACATTCCATTCAACTGTGATATACCATTATAAACTATTTAATGGGAGGGATTAAGAATGAATGGATGCAAGGAGAACACTCAGCTTATGTTGTGGTAACTGGAAACCTTTAGAAATCAGTTTAAGGACTATTACTCCTTATAAAACCATATTAACATTATTGATTCTCACACGATATTATGAGAAAATTAGGAAATTCTCAAATGACAAAACTGGAAGAGTTAGTAAATGCAGACTCTACACAAATCTCATTTAAATGCAGTGGACAAATTTCCAAACTAGTCAAACACTTGAAAGATGCAATGCAAAGTGCTACATGAATAGAAGATAAACATTACATTTAATCTCAGGTTGAAAGACTCACAGCTACTAGAAGCAAAAAACAATTAATGTTTATGTTAAACCTCTCCCAGTCAAGAGAATGAACAAAATAATTTAAAAGGTTTAATTTATATATACATAAACACTCACAATATAGATATATATATATTGTCGAGGATGCCAGGGGCCACGACCCAGCCGGGACGCCTTGGAGGACCGGAAGTGGGTGTGTGCCCATCTGGGATCACGTGGGGGCCGCCTTCCTGGTTGCTTTGGGGGCCACGGGTTCAGGGCATGGAAGCCCCACCCTGTAGGGGCCCGTGGTCACTGCCAGGAGGCGCCCCAATGCCTTGGGGACCCTGGACCTCAGCACTTCCGCCACACCAGGAAGTGCTGGGGGGAAGAGAAGCAGAGACACCCGGAGAGCTTCCGGGAGAACAACCGGCACTTCCGCCACACAGGGGCGTGTCAGCGGGAGATTGCCGGGGAGCACCTGGAGCTCATCCGGGTGCGGATAAAAGGGTCCGTCTCCCTTCATTCAGGGTGAGAGTCGGGAGCGGAGAGGACTGAGCTGGAGCTGAGAAGGCAAGGAGGCGGCCTGAGGAGAGTGAGAGAAAGGCATTGTGTGGCCAGGACTTTGGGGGTTTTGTGGTGCACTTTAAGACTTAATATTGTAAATAAACGTGTGTTTGGGTGACAATGAACGTGTCCGCCTGTTTGTGTCCGGGTCAACCTCCACTATATATATATACTAGCAGAATACCCGCGCTTCGCAGCGGAGAAGTAGTGTGTTAAAGAAGGTATGAAAATTTTTAAAAATAACGTAACATGATTGTTAATGTAATTGTTGTATATATATATATATATATCTATACTAATAAACGGCAAAGCCCTCACTCACTCACTCACTCACTCACTCACTCACTCACTCACTGACTGACTGACTGACTCATCACTAATTCTCCAACTTCCCGTGTAGGTAGAAGGCTGAAATTTGGCAGGCTCATTATTTACAGCTTCCTTACAAAAGTTGGGCAGGTTTCATTTCGAAATTCTACGCGTAATGGTCATAACTGGAAGTTGTTTTTCTCCATTTACTGTAATGGAGCTGAGCTGGAGGGGCGGAGTTCCGTATGACATCATCACGCCTCTCACGTAATCACGCATTACGTAGAAAGCCAGGAAGAGCTACAAAACGCGCTTTAGAAAACATGCATTATATAATTAAGAAGGCAGCGAAACAATTAGAAGCGAGCGACTGACATATAAAACCATATTCAGCGGCTCACGTGAACTGACGCAGTGCTCAGACAAAAAGTAACAGTTCCAAAGAGTGCTGAACAAAAACCTAATTACACTGCTACGCTCGAATAGATAAACCACAAGCAGTGGTGCGATGGTAAAGCATTCGCCTGTAGCGCCCACGTCCGAGGTTCGATTCCCGAGAGGGGATGCACTAAGTATGTACGCGCGCTTCTCGATTTATTTTAACCTCGCATCCCCTTAGTTTGAGACGTATGAAAACGCATGCGGTTAACGCAGAAAGACAGATCACCTATTCACCTATTGAAGCTTCATGAATAATGGATACTTTATTCGCGATCAATGATTGTTTTGGTAAAGCCATACTCAGTGTATTCATTAGATGAACGGTAAAAAAGTAAGAGCGAGGGGACGGTAACTTACTGAAGCACACAAGCAAAACCACAATAGCATGCGGGCTCGATGTACTGACTTGCGCGATCACATTCCAAAAAATATTTCTTTTCAAGTTCAATTTAGTCCATATGAGTCAAACTCAAAGCCCACGGGCCACATCCGGCCCGGCGTGTAATTATATCCGGCCCGCGAGATCATTTTATATACTGTATTATTGTTATTAATGGCCCAGGTATATGAAGCGCTGGTAACACAATAAACTACAGATCCCATAATGCAGCGATTCAGCTGCCTTGCCGAACATTTACCGCGTTGCTGCAAGTTATTGCGAAGCTAGCCCACATGATGCCGAAGAGAAAAGTTGATTCTGAAAATAGAGCCTTTAAAAACCGATGGGAGGCTGAGTATATGTTTACTGACATTGCCGGTAAACCCGTGTGTCTCATTTGTGGAGCTAATGTGGCTGTAATTACAGAATTTAATCTTTACAACGACTGACAAACACAGAATGTAACTTGAACACAACACATCGTACAAATACGACCCTGATTGAAACAATTAATGATAATCGAATCCTTGATCACAGCAACACTCACAAAGCAATTACTGTATATTGACAATCATGTTACGTTATTTTTAAAATGTTCCCTTTTCTTTTCCATAGCTTCTTTAACACACTACGTCTCCGCTGCGAATATATATATATATCCCGATCTACATACTCTCAAATAAATAAGCCACACACCGTGGTTTGATTCCCGAGAGGGGATGTACTGAGTATGTACGCGTGCTTCTCGGTTCATTTTAACCTCGCATTTCCTTGGTTTGAGACGTATGAAAAAATATGAAGTTAACGCAGAATCATGTTACGTTATTTTTAAAATCTTTCCTATTGTTAGCACAAGCACAGCTGAGAAGCTTCGATGCATGTACTCCATAACAAAAAATAACGCATTTAATCACATTTTCAATTCCAAGCAAAGGGGAACTTTTGTCAATGCATGATTTCCTGGTACATCGATTACACTGGTGCACACATCACAGCTACAAAAATGTTACACTCGGAATGAAGCGCGTTCCTGATCGGAGGAAAATTTAATTTCAAAAAACTACCCGAGTGAAGCCTTGATAAAAGCATGGTTTTGTGCACAACCAAGCAAAATTAGATGCATTACAGAAAGCGGACTTTGTGTCTCTTACTGGGGATCATTGGACTTCCGTGACCGTTAGTAATTCTAATTACATCTAATTACAAAATGTTCAATGATCACACTGTTTTAGCCTAATGTACAAAATAATTTTGGCTAAGGTTACTCAGAGTTTAAAGATTAAGTTGGTCAAATTACCTTTTATGTTTCTGACTTATTTTTTTAAGAAGAAAAACTGCACTTTCTGTTGAAATTTTGGTTATTATTTAAAGACAATACCATTCTGAAAATGTACTTTAAGTACTTAAACTACCACTTTATTTTTAAGTCTGCTCAATTTTAACCAGGGATGATATTTTTGTTTCTGTTTTGAATTCAAATGCAGTTTAAAAGCATTTTTTTTTTTCAGAAATTAAAAGAGCTTGAGTTTACAATATTCATGTCCATGTCTATTATTTGATTCTGTCGCCCACTAAAACCCTTTTAAATTAAAAAGCACATTTGCGATTTGGGGCAAATTTATGTGTGCGATCAGGGCCGATCCTGGCGACGGGCAAAAACGTGCCCCGCACGTGGGCGGCCAAACTCAAAGGCGGCCGTTGAGGAGACGTGCAGCAGCCGGCGACGCTGCGACCGGCGGCTGTCCGCCTTTGAATTTTAAAGTCTGAGGGCGGCCGACGACTATAGCAGCGGCGGCGTTTGCAGTGAGCAAAGTTTGACAAAGTTGCGTGTAGCGTGTATTGTAGTCGATGCGCTGATGCCTATTAGGGACTCCACATACATAGCGATTTGCTTGCGCGAGCGGGCGCAAAAGCCTTTGATGGTTGCCGGCTCATCGCACGCTCTGTCTGAACGGTTCCATTGCTTACCATGTGTTTACTACGCGCGACCAAAACTCTAAATGTGTGTAGTCCCTTAGTCAACGTTCAACTTGCATGTTTCATAGTTGCGTCGCGAAGGCGATAGATTTCATGTGAGACGCGTACGTTCCTCAACGGGATTGCGAGTCAAGAGAAGCGGCAAAAGACAGCGGGGCTGCGGCGATCTCTGAATTGACTGTTTGTCACTGTGTGCAGAGCTACCTGTCGCTTAGAACGATTAAATAAGCCGGCTTTCTAATCTAGGCTGGTTTGGTTTGGTTTGATTCTATTTGTTTGGACTACACAAAGGGTCAGGACTCGTGGTTCTACACAAACGTACGTTATGATTATGATATGCTGTTTCATTGAGAAAGTATGTACAGATTTTTTTAACACTTTGAGCCCACGTTTTCACCGGCAATGTATTTTTACATTTAAAATGACCATCGGTGGCGCACGTGGGGCTCAAAGTGTTAATGAAATATTTCAGAAAAATTAAAAACTTTTACATGTTTACTTATTGCCCAATGCACACTGACATGACATTAGTGTGTATTGTGTATATGTCACTTGTGTGAATTAGGCCCAAGATTATTACAAAATTATTATTATATTTGAATTAGCCCTTTATTCTACCTATTTTGTAGAATGTCCGAGAGAAAGACAAAACGTGAAAGCGGGTTTGTTTTCCGAATCTCTGCATTGCATTACGCATTTTTCTCACGTTGCCTGTATCAGTGGCAGCATCTGAAAGGAGCTTCTCAAAACTCAAGATAATTAAAAATGATCTCCGTTCCACTATCGGGCAACAACGATTGAGTGATGTTGTGCTTCTGTCTATAGAATCTGAAATTTGTGAAAAACTGGATCATTTAAACATAATAGATGAATTTGCTACTGTTAAAGCTAGGAGAATCATTCTTTGATGTTTAACTAATAAATTAATGTATGTATGTGATTTTTTTATTTTTGTGATTCTTTATTTAGTTTTTATAAAAACTAATCGTTTGAAATTAAATTTTATTTATACATCCCGACTCTAACCCTAACACCGTCTTAATCCTGTTTGAAGTAGTACATGTAATAGTAATATCCGTCATATCATAATAGAAAATAGGTACGTAGGGCGGCGAAACCACATTCGCACAAAGGCGGCCATCTACCCAGGATCGGCCCTGTGTGCGATTACATACGATTAATCAAGATTAATTATTACACAGCCTCT
>JANRMT010062832.1:2551079-2567086 GCA_026402145.1 Polypterus bichir lapradei | reverse complement strand
GCAGATGAGCAGGGACCCTGGGCATCTTTCTTTGGGTGTTTTTCACAGTCGGTAGACAAGTCTCTTTAGTGTCCTGCGTTTTTAGAACTGTGACCTTAAATGCCTACTTTCTGTAAGCTGTTAAGGTCTTAACGACCATTCCACAGGTGCATGTTAATTAATTGATTATGGTTAATTGAACATGCATGGAAAACATTGTTTAAACAATTTACAATGAAGATCTGTAAAGTTATTTGGATTTTTAAAACATTATTGTTGAAATACACAGTCCTGAAAAAGGGACGTTTCTTTTTTTGCTGAGTATATATTGATAATTTATGGAAAGTGTGCAGTACTTTGGTCAACTACTGTTGTTAAAATGTGCTCTATAAACAGAACTGACTTGAGTTGTTCCCACTGTACCACCCTGTGCAGTTTTCATATTTTTATTGCTAAATAAAAACTTTTAGCTCCTTCAGGTTAGAGTAGCACAGAGATCAGTGAAATGTTGCTTTGCTAGCTCCGTTTTTTTTTTTTTTTTTTCTTTTTAACTTCCAGTATTCTAAATCAAAAGAAAGCTGATGATAAATTAATGTAATATATGTAGGTCTTTAATTTTATAAAAAAATGTACTGTCTGTTTCACAGCATATAGACTAATGAGGCACATCAATAATAGTAGTAGCATTAGGGAAGACCAGTGAAAGAAGGGTTAGGGTTAGGGTTTCAGTGGAGTAGAACCTGAGGCCTCATACAGCAAAAAGGTCAAGAATCTGTTGTAGCTTCTTTGTTTCTTTCAGTTACTTCATTTAATATAAAATAAGCAATGGCACACTCATTTACTCGTCTGTCACAGCATAGGGTAATAAAGAACAAAATGAATGAAGTTAAAAATTGGTGCAAAAATATAGATACTATATCATGTAACTTTTGAAAGCAAATTTGAAATTGATCAGTCAGCCACAAAATCAATTGCATATTCACTATACTTCATTTCAACTAACTAAAAATAATATTGTCAAGTAAATGATGGCTGATATTCTTTTGTTTAATTTTTTCCACTTTTCTTCATAATACAACTTTCTAAAAAGTTCACTAACCTTCACTTATTTTAGTTGCTGTGCACACTGAAGCCTGACATTGTGCTCTGCATGAAATGACCATGTCACATTCAAACCTCACCACTTATGTAATGTAGTTTAGCATGTCTGCCTCTAGGCTTGACAGTCCATTTACAGAAACAAGGTATGATTTGTCGGTAATGCAAAAGACAAGTATGAACATCTGTTCATGTGTGCATCAATGCAAGAAAATCTCTACAGCACCAGATCTCTTTTTGGTAATGGAGTATGTATTTTCATTACCAATGCAAAAGTTAAAACATTGTGACTTGCTTTACTATTTCAAAACATTTCTTTCAGATTTGATTCAGTGTATGCACCTAAAAAGAAACATACATATTTCTTGACTTCAGGAGCTAAAATAACAGTATTCTGACAGATTAACCTAGACTGTGAAAAAGCAAATAAATAAAAGAAAGAGAGAGAGAGAGTCAGACAGAGTGGGTGAAAAAGAAATCGTTCTCCTGAGAGCCAATTTACAGAAGAATTAAAAGTGCAGCTCTATGTTTTCACTGAATGATAACAATGTCAGCAGCTTTTGGACTTTTCATTATGTTTTTAGTACCTAAGCCTCCTCAAAGGGCAATTATAGCTGTGCTCAAAATTACAGGAACAGCTGCCATTAGACAAGCCCTTATTTCTAAATCAGCTCTTGCAGACAAAGGTCCCCAGGCTGATAAATTTCACTCTCAATAAGAACATCCTATACTGGTAATTGATTTTAAATGCGTAGTAATCAGGTCATTGCAAATTAAACATTTAGAAATTCACACAGAAGAGCTAAACTTTTTGAATACAGTATTCCATCTTGTCATGGGGAAGTAATGCTACTGATCAGTGAGCTCTGTGTACCAAATTGATCACAACATTTCTATTAAAAGATTTTATGAACTCTGATATTAAAGTAATGATTCCAAAAAGATATTTTAGTATTACTAAAAATTACCGTATTAAGGCACCAAAGACGATTTTGTGTAATCTTTCATGTCTTTTTATAATGTATGATTTGTGTACTGTCCATTTGTCCTCTACATACTGATTAAAGACATGAGCATAATCCAAGGAATACTTGACTATTTATTGGATAAAATTGGTTTAAAAATTTCCCTTTTTAATGTATTCATTAACTGAATAGTTTCATATCATAGAAACATAAAGGTGTCCCTTCTCCAAGATTGTAGTATGATACTGTATGTAATACCAAAGTAATTTAATTTCTCCCCTTTTTTAACAAGGGAATGAGCACCCACAGACTTTGGGGAAAGTTAGAAGGCTTGGAATATTCAAACTGAAATATATACTCCATTTTATACTAAGAATTCTTTAGATGAGCCAGAGTGAAACAGATTGGACAGAACTAATTATGGATGACTCATTGTGTTATGTCAATCAGTGACTTTAAATTGGTCCATGTGATTATGATTATGGGTGTGTGTGTGAGTGGGCTCTGTGATGGACGGTCTCTTATGCCAAGGCTGGCTTTTGCCTTGGCGGTCATTGTTGTTAGGATAGGCTTTAGCCCTTTCAGACCCTGGACTGAATTGTTTTTAATTGTATATATTCCCAAGTACAGTTAATACAAATTGTTAATATACAGTAATTAAATTTTAAGCAATAATTATGATACCGATAATTTTAATTCCTGAATGCATTTTGATCATACTGTCATACCTAATTATACCTGTGGACAGACATTTTAAAAAATGCTTTTGGTAGCACATTTTCTAGGTGACTTTAGTAAGTAAGGAGTTGCATATGAAACTATTAGATGACAGGCCATGTTTAAAATATTCTTTGTCACTTAACCTGTCCAATGACAAGTGTACATTGGCATTATTTTGACAGGAATAATAGTATATATACAGGATCATGTTCATATTGTAACACTACTGTCAGAAAACTCTGTACATTGCCATATTTAAATTAAATTTAGACTTCTTTACATGTATGAATAGCTATCTGTTCCAAAGTGTTTGGTGAAGAATACAAATAATAGACAAACATTATACAAATGAGTAGATATCAGTAGCCATATAATCAAAGAAAGTAAATAGAATTCAGGCAAAACAGATCATGAAAGCAAAACAGAAGTACTGTACATAATATGGCAAATCATATAACAAAGGAAAAATGTTATTGGAAAAACAGGGATCTACATAGGTTAATTGATCAGGAAATGGATAAATACTGTTATAAATAATTAGCAAATGGGTATCAGGTTGGCATGATAACAATGCTATTAAATCCATATTTATCCAATAAAAGCTACTGCCACTAGTATTCAAAAACCATGACCAAAATGAGATATGTTTTATGACAGTCAGATTCTCAAATGCAGTTTCTTATTAATTAAATAAAGAATCCTGATTCACTTGGTCAGATATATTGTAGTATCGTGGCAGGAGCCCATTTGAATAGTATGGATCAGTCTGGGTTGAAAAGAGATTGGGTTGGTCTAATTATAGTGAACAGTCACAAGAAGGAGAATTCTGATCAACTAAGTAATTTCATTGATCACTACTGAGGTTTGACTTTGAAGAATTTCACATTATGTTGGTAAGAAAACTCTGTGAAACTCCAATAATTCAGGTTAATTTATAGGAGCTAAATTTGGATGACAGTTAAAGTTTCCCATTATGAGACATCAGAACTTTGTAAAGTCTAGAGATTTTAATTGTGTATTAAACTCAAATTTACACAAGTCATCAAAAGCTGCAATTGCAACACCTACCACTACCAATGTAATCTGACAATTTTTTTAAAGACAGTAACCTCCCTGGAAAATTCTCTACTCATATTCAGGACAATATTCTTTTTTTAGCAGTACAACACAGCTCTTCACAACTGGACTTTTTAAACCTGATATTTATTTTTTGTTTTCCCCTTTATCTTCTAAATACAGTGTTTTCATTACCTCGGATCTTAATTCTCTTATTTTGGACCTTAAAATGTTTTCCTCTGTGAATAAAACTATTAAATGTATGTCTACACAAATTGATATTTTTATTGAGACCAATGCATACCCAGAAATATCTGTTAGGAATAAACTGGGAAGTATTCCAGCAGGATACCAGTACTAATTACTGTCAATTCTAAGAATGACCAAGAATATGCAAATTCGAATAATGATATTCTTATCTGGCTTGAAAAGAAATAGAGCAAGACATTTTTAAGTCACATCAGTCTTACTATTAGCATGAACATAAAGCTAATAAGATATTAGCTCAACAAATTCAGGAAAAGTAAGATTGAAATGCAATTGTCGAGTTTAACAACACAGTTGGAAGTAGCTGGTGAACATAAAGAAGTAAATAACATTCAAGGAATACTATAGAAGTTTCTATAAAAATGGGACAGAAATAGAGATGAAACATATGCCAAGAATTCTGTTTGGTCATAGAACAGCTAGACAAACTACTAAATTAACACCAATGATCCAGATAGCTGTTCAGAAGAAAAACATTATTTAAAATTTCTGTTTGCTGTTAATGCTAGTTATGTTTGTAGAGAAGACTTTATTAAAAACTTTACATCAGGCATCAATCATTGAATCACTGAATAGAAAGTGAGCATTCTATAGAAAAACCTTACTGCTTAGTAATGAAAGTAAGATTCTTTGCATAAGATTTACCTAAAAGAACCAACAAAGTGTTCTCTTCCATTATATTACAAGATCAAAGTGGATTTGTAAAAGGCAGACATCTATCATCTAAGCTTTGGTTAAATTCAATATATACCCTTACAGTACCTGAGCATTCAGAGGTCTTTTATCTCTGCAGAAAAATCTTTTCTTAGAGTTGTACAGTTTTGCCACGACAGAAACTGGCTGTCAGAGGCACACAAAAGTTTTAATAATTGTGAACAGGAAATTGAAAGACAATACATCAAAACTAGACAAAGTAATTACCAGAAAAGCAGAAAAGACTGGCAACCAAAACCTTAAAATGCCAAACAAGCAAATAGCGTAGCTAATGTGAGGCTTGAGACAGAAATAAGAGGTGGCAACCAGCTCATCAACTGTAAACAACATGGCTGCACCTATTAAGACAACACATAATAGAGGATTACACAGTATTAAAAAGATGAAATAACTGAAAAATGACTTTAATTTTGTGACAGGAATATTGATATATCTTTACCTCACTATGCAATTTTGAGGGTGCACCTGATATATGTGTTCTTTGATTAAAGTACTATATTAATGTACTATAGTTACTATACTGTAAAAACAATACTTGAAGGCTTTATTTAAATATATATTTTCAATTCTCCTTAGCTGAAGTAATTCATTTGCTATATTATAGGAGAATAAAATGTATTAAGAAATATTTTTCCAACTGGTAATTTAACCATTATATTACATATCAAATCATTGAGTTGGTGTAATTTCATAATCTGTTTAGAATCTCGAGGACATTTTCAAGTTCCCCCTTACACACATTTTTTTTCTCTTGTGCCTCATCCCTAATACATGCTAGTGCTATTCCTAAATTTTATGACATGAGTGAATGTACCCTGTGATGAACTGGGTATAGGGTCTGGCTAATGTCATTAGAATTATACAGAGGAAAAAGGATCAGACATGGCCAATTTATAATTGAAGAATTATTAATGAGGACTACAAATCTTTAAAATATAAGAAGAAATAGAAGGTTCTGGTAAACATACATGCACCCTTGGAGACCATGCACTCTTCACTAACAATGGCTAGAAATTACACCTGGATCTCTGGTGATGTGTGAGAGCAGTAGAAATATCTGCGTAACTGTATCCACCTTGTTCTGTATATGTTAACAAAAAGTAAACCAATTACTTCACATTGTTTAGCTTTATAATTACTTCAGACAATAGTAGCAATAACAAATTGAAATATGTTAACCAGATGAGGAAACACAGCAAAGACAGTGACAGCCTTGCTCTAAGTGAACAGCATAACTAAGAAGGACAGCTAGTGGAATAGATAAAGATAAAGAAACACACATACACACCAAATGGATAACCAGATTAACCTCTTGGAAAAGTTGTGAACAGAAGCAGTGACTATAAGAAACATATAAAAACATAAATGGGCTACTCATGAGCATATAGTGCAACATATTTAATCAGATCCCAACTTAATGTTTATAAATGTATTGCCAAAATTGAAAAACTAAGAAAGCAATAGGTTAAAATGCTTTCACCGGAGCCTGGAAGACATCAGTGAAAAACGGAGAAAAGATAAGACAACACAGTTGATAACAGAAGCAATAAAAAGATAATGCTTCAAGAAGCAACTAGGTGTATAAGACATAAAAAATAGTAAAAGAAAACCATACTTGTAGATAACAGAAGGAAAGATAAAACTGAGATTGAAGAGTTTAAGCTGTTAACGACAGAATGTTATACCACTCACTAAATACTGTGATGAAAAGGAAAGCAAAAGGGGATTTAAGAGTTGGTGGGAAGTACAGTAATTTACTGATATGTTTTTAGGGAAATAAAAGAAGACATGTACTGCATGCTCAAAATAAACAGATAAGCTGTTCATAGATAAAAAAACAAAGTTATTATTGGAAACTTAAGGTGTCAAAGCAATTAACAAGGAGTGATACAACTATAAATAACATGCCTAGAAAATATTAGTTTGAATAATTAAAAAGAACAAAGTTTAGAAGTGTCAAGATACTACAAAGTGAACTTGTGGTAGTGCGATAAAAGTTGTAACGTTAGTTGAAGATAAAGGTATAAAGGGAATAGGAATGACTATGAGACTTCCAAGGCAAACATTAAAAACAAATAATTTCACTCCACTTTCTTAACCTACTTATCCAGGGCTGTGTTGCTGGGAAGCTGGAGCCTCTCCCAGTAAGCATCAGGTGCAAGGCAGGAAAAATCCCTATACAGGAATCTAGTCCATTGTGGGGTGAAAACACACAAACGGATTCATTCATTTGCCATGCATGTCTTTGAATTGTGGGAGGAAACACACAACCATGGGTAAACCGTGCCAGCTCCAAGCAGGGACACCTAGGACATGAAGCTCAGTCACATTGTTTCAAGGCAGCAAGGCTAAAACTGTGCCACCCCCCAAGCAAATTTGCTTTAAGGAAAAAAAATCTATTAGCTAATTTATGCAATAGTCTTTGACATAAGCAAATATAACAATTCTTTGATGTTTAAACAATTTAGATCATGTATATAGAAAAGTACATATAAACAACATTTGAAGGTAAGTCATTAGTAACTAACTGATGTATGTTCAAGAAGGAAAATTTCTGTTACTCTGCTAAAAAGCTTCTCTTGCATGACAAAATGCATACCACCTTTATTATACAATTCTCCTGACCCATTTGTTTACCATATTTTTTCATGGGAATTTCTACTGTAAATTTTATTTAATTCATATTAAAACTATTGAACTGTTAAAACTGGAGAATCAATTGACCAGTTATTAATGTGCTTATTCAAACAACACAAGACTTGACTTCAAGCTGAGTATTTAGAAATGTTTGTCATGATATTGGATTATTAAGCTTAAATATATTTGAAGTAATAATACTTTCTGATCCAAGTCTTGACAGAAGATGTTTCCAAGCATCCCGCTGACTCTTCAGAGAAACCATAACCAACTTACAGATACAACTTTTATTTTAGAAAAGAGAATGGGTCTGTAAAAAGCTAAATTAAACTCTTGGGACAAATACAGTACTATCTATCTTATCTGAACAGTAGGAGAACAATGCTAATTGAACAATGCTATTTCTAAATAAATAATACAATTTTTTTAAGAAATATTCCTAGGAAAAAAATCTAAATATTTTGATAGTAATAATAATCTGGTTACAAAAGTGTGGATAACCGTTATTGCTAGCAATGCTTCTCTTTTCCTGGACTGTGTTAACTTGATCATATAATTTGGGTCAGTATTGGACAGAATTTTTGCCATTTTAAAGTCTTGTCTTGACAGCAGTCCTTACTTGTTTAAAAGAGAGATATTGGTACATAAAAAAGAATTTTCACAACATGATTTTGTAGCCTTTATTAAGAATATCAACAAGCCATTGAACTGTAACATAAAATTTATATTTTAAGTATTTTAGTTCTGAAAAGAGACAGCCATAGTGCTATGTTTTCTGAAATTGTGTGATATACAAGATTTACTTTTTGCATATGAGTGCATTCAGTAGTAAATTCTTGTTAATAAATCCTTACAACTGTAGTAGAAAACTTAATATACATAACCATAGAATATTTTCGAAAACTCTGTTGTATATGAAGTTTGAAAAATTTCTTTTTAAGCATTCTTTTTCGAAAAAAACACTAATTATATCTACATCCATCTTTTACTGTATTTACTGTTAAAATGAGTGACGCTTATAGCAGAGTTGGTGCCAAAGTTGGTCCTACAAAAGCCAGGCACTTATCCAGATAAGTTTTCCCCTGGCACAAATTATTAAAAATGTATATTTTAATACTTGTATACAAAGTTGTCAGGGATGCCGGGGCGATGACCCGGCCGGGACGCCCTGAAGGACCGGAAGAGGGTCTACGCCCGCCCTGGATCACGTGGGGGCCGCCAGCCTGGTTGCTTTGGGGGCCATGGGTAGAGGGCTTGGAAGCCCAACCCTGTAGGGGCCCGTGGTCACCGCCAGGGGGCTCCCCAATGCCTTGGGAACCCTGGACCTCAGCACTTCCGCCACACCAGGAAGTGCTGGGGGGAAGAAAAGCAGGGACACCCGGAGAGCTTCCGGGAGTACAGCCAGCACTTCCGCCACACAGGGGCGTGTTGGCGGGTGATTGCCGGAATTCACCTAGCGCACATCCGGGTGCTAATAAAAGGGGCCGCCTCCCTTCATTCGAGGCTGGAGTCGGGTGGAGGCAGGACAAGGCAGGAGAAGAGAAAGTAGAGGTGGCCCGAAGAAAGGTGTTGTGTGCCCAGGACTTTGGGGGGTTTGTGTGCACATAAGACTTTGTAAATATTGTAAATAAACATGTGGTGGTGGAAAACGACATGTCTGCCTGTCTGTGTCCGGGCCACATCTACAAAAGTGTATGCATATTTTTATGTTATTAAAATAACTATTTGATGAAAAATGTAAACTTTAAGTGTTTTCTTCGACAGCAATGCACTGTCATTTTGATCACATGACTACCGCACATTCAGGTTGCAGAGTCATTAAGTTTAATCTTTTAATTGTGATCTTTGTGTATAGGTTTTTGAACTATGAGTCGTGACCCATTTTGGGTTGCAAATTGTCTGAAATTGGGTTGCGTAAAGTTGTGATTCACAATAGTATTAGATGGTAGTGTTGCATATAGCATGCGGAATATCTTGCAATGGGTCGCTACGGGCTGTTTAAGATAACGCTTTTGCTCCACTATCACCTGTGTTGGCAATTTTCTGTGGTTGGGAGGTGATTGTTGGTGGTGATTCTCCGAATTGTGACCAAAGAATGACTCTTGGCAGCAACTGGAACATTAGAACAATCTAGACAAGAAGAGGCCATTCAGTCCAGCAAAGCTTGTCCTGCCAACTTAATTCTTCTAAAAAAAGCATCAAGTCGAGTTTTAAAAGTCTTTAAAGTTTTGCTCTCTACGATACTACTTGGTAGCTTATTCCATTGTCTGTGGTTCTCTGTGTAAAAAAAAATGCTGTTTGTGGGAAATTTGCCCTTAGCAAGTTTCCAACTGTTAACCTTGTTCTTGATGAACTTGTTTTAAAATAACAGTCTGAATCCACGGTACTTATTCCTTTCATAATTTTAAACACTTCAATCATGTCAACTCTTAATTTTATTTTGTTTAAACTGTATAGGCTCAGCTCTTTTAATCTTTCTTCATAATTCAACACCTGTAGCCCTGGAATCAGCCTAGTCACCCTTCACTGGACCTTTTCTAGCGCTGCTATGTCTTTTTTGTAGCCTGGAGACCAAAACTGCACACACTGCTCTAGATGTAAAATCACCAATGCATTACAATTCCCCAACGGGGACAATAGGATGACTGTTGGTAGTGTTTCTGAGTCTCGAAGACACAAACAAGGCAAAACTGGGTTGTGAGAAAAAAAAAGTTGAAGAATCATTGGATTAGTGGTTTAAAATCTGCCTATATATTTGTTGGTTTTAACCTAGCAATATCACACATTAGTCTTGTTATAGTTTTACTTTGCATTTATTTTGTTTTATTTAGTTTACATGGAAGTGGTGGCTCTGAGGCTTGGTATCTGTGCTGGCAATCGGAAGGTTGCTGGTTTGAATCCCGTAAATGCCAGAAATAACTCTATTCTGTTGGGCCCTTGAGCAAGGCCCTTAACCTACAATTCTTTCATTCTGGGTAAGATATTAATCTGTATCCAGCAAGCAGGTCCTCCAACTTAAAAGGAAATCTTTGGGGTTTGTGGCAGGATGGGCACTACAGCCACCATAAAAAACGTCACACTGTTCCATTTTGTTGCTGATGTGTCACCTGCTGCACTCGGGGCACAATCCAGGCGGTTGAACATGTGGCGGGTGTGCCAACACGCCCAACCTCCTCCTCCTAGTTTACTTGCCTTGTTAGCTGTATACAACAGCAAACAAAACTACAGAAGAGCCATTTTTGAATTGTAATGCATGTATTTAATTTTTACTTTTTAAAAATGATTCTCATTTTATTGCACTGAGTGGTATATTCTGTTCTGAGTGTTGGATTTAGTCTTTGCGCTTGTGGGTGCCACCTTACAGTATGCATGTAAGATAGATAAAAGCTCCATTCATTACCGCGTCAAGTTTATAAAAATGCTCATGGGTGATCATAATGATGAGTTAAAAGTGGAAACATGTGGCCACTGTGCTCTACTATACCCAGAGAAAAGCTCATACTACATTTCAGAGTAATCAACTCAGAGTAATGGTCAGGAAATGTGATTGTAGTGTCATTGTTTGGGAATAAGTAGATACATAAAACCCCAGGCAACTTGCCATCTTTGGGGGAACTGTCAGTTCTACTCTGCATCAGAAGACTTTTTTTTCAGGAGACTATCTAAATGATTGTTCCTAAGCTGTTGCTGAAATGCAGCTGGATCATGAAGAAAGACGATGACATGAAACACTGAAGCAAGCGTGCATTGACATAGCTAAAAAAGGAAATATGAAGTATAAGAATGATCACCGAAACAACACCCTAATCCTCAGAAATGCCTTTGAGTTCAGGTAGTTCTTCAAGAAGAAAAAGGGATACAGTTTCCCTGTAGGTCTCTGAGACTGTTTGAAAACTAGAGGAATGAATTGATGTAGTTCTTGATGTCTGCTGTGCTTTAAAGAGATATTTAGTTTAAACGGGCAGTTTTTAAATTTGGAACAGAGTATTGTATACATTTCTTAAACAAACTGTTTGTTTTTTGGTATTTGTTCATCTAATAAAAGCCAGAAAAAATGCAAACACACAAAGAGCTGCTGTTTTAAACATCGTTTCACTATTATTATTTTTAGTTGGAGAGAGAGACTAATAAAATCTACTATGAGCTGTCCTTGATTGTTTTGCTTTAGTCCTTTTGTCAAAATAAAATGTCATTGCTTTCTAATTTCTTTGTCTTTTCCTAGGTTGGGTACTATAAAATGTGGCCAACAAAAATTCAGAACATTGAGAGTGCAGTTTTTAATGGTTTTCAGTTTTTTCTTTCTTTCTTTTCTGCCAGAAGAGTATATTGGTCATATAAAAAATATATAGTGATCGGCATTACCACTTACATTTTAATTTATCTGCAATCTTACAGTGTCAAATGTATCCCAAAGGGTAGGGAAGGAACTGGGCTTTTGTTTCCTATGCAAAGTTTTGTCATGCAGTCTGACACTGCTTTTCACATCTTTTCCAAAGGCTGGCACAGAATGAAGTTTAGTGATTCAGTCAAGGTCACACTGGGTTAGGTTCTGTATTGAATGCAGCACAGTAGAAATCTATGAATACATTTACTTTGTATGTGCATTGTATTATGCTGAATTTAGTCAATTGTGCCCTGCCAGATTTATCATTCAACATTGTCATAATTGCTATAGATGGAAAAGCAGTTATTTCACATTTTTATACTTGTACCTTGCATTCTCTAAGGCTAAAAAGAATATTGAAAGCGTCTCTTTCAGATCCTCCATAACAGACACTTTCTATTCAGCTGCATGGCCTTGATCTCACCAAATGTATCTATGTGGGCTGCAAATAGTTTTTAACACTTGATGGAAAACTTTATGCAAAGTTATTGACTGAAGTGGCGTAAGCCCTGGAGCAAGAACACCTTGTGGTACATTAATACAATAGGTGCCAAGGAATGGCAAAAAGCAGACAACCCCAAAAATGACTGCAGAGAGCACTGCTTATAGAGATCTACTCTTGTGCTACTGCAGTATTTACAGTACTGTTGCCTTACCATGATTCACATTCACAGACGTTGAACCCCACCTTTTCATATTGTCTAATTCTTTACGATCGCAAAAGAATTCTATCTCAAAAAAAAAAAGCTTTTCTAAGTTATTAGCTAATAGATATGTTCATTAGGCATGTAAAAAAAGTTAAACACTGCCTACAGACCTTTTACTGTTCAGTTGAAATATAGTTTACAAGAAGTATGTACAACATTGTTTCTGTAAACATATTGATAGGATACCATGAAATCTAAACACTAAATGTGAACCAATGAATTATGGGATTTAATCCCTTCCCTGTAAGTTCAGTGTATTGTTGTGCCACATTTTCATAGACAAAGAGTATACACTACATGATAGCATCAATGTATTCACTGTGTTTTGTTTCATGTTTGTATATTGTAATGATCTGGTTTAATCTCTAGATTTTTTTTTGACCTCAGTGATGTGTACAATTAAATAAAGAAATCTATTATCTATGAATACTTAACCCACTTGTAGTACAGAGACAAGAGGTAAACTAAAAGGAGAAAAGGGTGAAAGGTAATTTGTGGAATATAGGCAACAAGAAAGCAATTCTCTTGTGAAAACCAATTGCTTGACGCATGTAACAGATGTTCAAGCAGTTGTCATAGGCAGAAATATTGCTCCACCTGCTTTTTTGATTTCAAACATCCTCTTTGCATACTCTGCTGGATGAATGAATTTTAAGCAACTACAAAGGTATTGTTAATAAATATAAACGTCTACGCGTGGAAGTATGTGTGTCTGTCCAGCCCATTAGTGAGAGGTGGAGTCGGGGTAAGGGTTAAACCTCTGAGGATACACAAGCGAGGTCAGAACGTTGGCAAAGCGAAAACTCTGAAGAAAGTGTCACTCGCTTAACGGCTAGTACAGAAGCGAGGTGAGCACATTGGCAAAATGGTATCCCTTTTACTTTTCCTCCCGCCGCTAATACACAAGCGAGGCGAGCATGTCAGCAACACAAAACCTCCTAGGAGAGAGATGTCCAAAGTAGTTCCTTTCAATTACCTGACATCTCTACATTTCAATATTTTTTCTGACAATTTAAATAGTTTCTAGTACCCCATGCTTTTTACAGCATGGGCTTACACAGCTACTTGTTAATAATAAACTGGGAGATGTGTGCGTTTTTAAGAAACTAGAATAAAAGCAGTTTTCTAGAATAGCAAAGTATTGTTATCAAAAATAAAATCTGAGTAGCTAAACCTTAATCAAACATAGAATACAGGTTGCCAAAACTCTTTAACAAAATAACAAGAATACCATCATAACCAAACTGATCAGACTATAAAATGAGTCAAGAAATGGAAAGCTATGAGTTGTTAAACAGAATAACAACCATGAGCTCAGGACTAACAATGTTCATGGCTTTAACCCATAATCTCAGACAGTGAGGTGAGAAGTGTTGCATTAAGTTTTTTAGTGGATACTTCTTGAAATGGAAAAAATGCATCTAAGACAAAAACTTTTTATTCATTGATATGTCCAGGGCTTACTAATTCTGAACAGGAAGGGCTGAAACAGGACAAGGCCAGAAGACAGCAGATTGCAGAGACAGAAAAAGAAAAATTGGCACTGGCACAAAGGCATGCATTATTAGTGACAGGTCAGGAGGAACGTTACCACTAGGTAGCATTTGCTCTAGGTATGTACAATTTGGAGGTGTCAGCATGACAAAGGAAGGCAGGCTGGAGATAGAATGCCAACAATACGTCCTGAATTGTAGACGAGTACACTAGGGACCGTGTTGTCAGACAGACAATCCTAGTAGCAAGAAAGCAGCACAGAAGACATAATCCTTGAATAATAATCGAGTGTTTAGTAGAATGTAATTTTATGGTGCTGCTAGACAGCATTGTGGTCTTGTTGGGCCTAGGTTTTTTAGTACTTTCCCCATGACCTCAGAAGCATTCAAAAGACCAACAGCCAAAGTTTATGAGAGTTCAAAGTAGGGAACTGTTTTTGGGGCAAGTAGTCAACAGGTCAGGGTCAAAGGGAAGGAATGGGAGGGTCAGATATGGGACCATTCTGGTATAGAAAGTCCCAGAGAGTCAAGGGATGTTATTATTTCTTTGATTTATTTTGTCCTACCTTTGTTCTTATTATTTATACCTTTGTAGTATTTATTTCTACAATAAAACACACCTTTTTGGATATTTTGGTCTCCATGGCATAATTCTGGGCTTGATAATAACTAAAGTGTACAGCTCTTTTGACACTATCACATACAAATACCTGAACTAATGTGGAAACATTTGGAGAATTATAAACAATTAGGATTTGGAAAAGTATGAATAATTCATGAAAGTCAAATCTCACAAGCAGTTAAGTAAAATAATAAAACTGTTTCAATCAATGGAGTAAAAAAACTGTGGTCTCTTTAAAATGAATGATCATTACAAACAAGTCTAACAAGTGAAAGTAGATGGGCAATTCACTTTAAAGTCATTTTAATTTACTGTATTGTTCTGTTTCAAAACTGAACACTTGCCAGTTTTATTTCTAACAGTTAAACAAATCACAAGCCAGATGTAAGTAGGGCCAACACATTACTAATTTCAGCAATGATTATTGATTGAATGTACAACTGTTTGTTCACTAGATATCACAAATGACTTCCACATATTATTTGGACAGGTTCCTCTTTACATATGATGCATTCCAATGCATGAAAAGCAATAAATTATAAAAATAAGTATAAATCTGGTTTAAGGTCAGTTATACTTGTGATTAGTGGAGTCAAATCCTTACAAAAATAGCTAAGGAAAACCAAAGTATCTTGTTCAGCAATAAAAATAAATTTGAATCTACTTTTTAACATGTGATTTACCATTAATATGTAAATCTACTTGATACATTAACATTTAACTGATAATTCCCTATACTGTATAACTGATTTAAATATGTTACATATCCTTCTAAAAAACTATGCTATTTTTCAAATTAGAATAAGGTCGTTAATGATATATTGTATAGATTATTTGTGTGATATTACTGTACAATTTCAAGGTGTTAATTGGGCTATTTGAGTTAAAATAATAACCACTGATTGTATACACATTCTAAATATATACTACAGAACCCACTCACAAAAAGCACTCACTATTGAAGAAGAAAGAATAAAACTTGCAAACTGCTAATTTAAAAATATATATACAAAACTCCCCAATGTCCTTCAGCCCTTTCATTACTCGGATTCCAAGCATTTGCTGCTTATCTATGTAAATTCATTATAAGCCATGTATGATAAGAATCTCAATAGCCTCAATTGTTTATGGTGTCATTAATAAACCTGACCACATTTCTCTGCAATTTCCAGATGAACAGCTTTGCCCAAACCCAATTTTGTCTTATAGGGAACTCCTTCATGACCCAATCATCTGTGACTAAAAAATTTAAGAACTCGATGCCTTATATAGAGTAACAGAATATAAATTTCCTATTGTTCCCATGGGCAGGAGTTGGCCACAAAGCCTGTTCAAATGAAAATAAATAAATAAATTAACAGAGCC
>JANRMT010062832.1:2485349-2541079 GCA_026402145.1 Polypterus bichir lapradei | reverse complement strand
AATCCATTTTGGAATAAGGCTGTAACATAACAAAATGTGGAAAAAGTAATGCGCTGTGAATACTTCCCAGATGAACTGTGTATATATATGTATTATATATGTATAAACAGTATGTGTATATATATATATATATATACTGTATATATATATATATATATATATATATATATATATATATATATATATATAGTCACAGATGTACGGGGACACTGCCCGGCCGGGACGCCTGGACAGTCCCCAACTTGGACAATACTTCTCCTCGGCCACGAGAGGGCAGCGGCCCGGGTCTATTTGGGGGCCACAAAGACGGAGCTGAGATGCCCGTGAGAGGACGTGGCCACCGCCAGGGGGCACCCAGACAGTTGGAGAATCCTGGATGGCAGCACTTCCGCCACACCAGGAAGTGCCACCGGAAATAATTCCAAGAAGACCCGGAGTGCTTCCAGGTGCTTTCCTGACACTTCCGCCACACCAGGAAGTGACATCAAGGGGAGCACCTGGGGCTCATCTGGGTTATGATAAAAGGGGCCGCCTCCTTCCAGACAATGAGCCAGAGTTGGGAGGAAGGAGACGAAGCTTGTGAGGAGGAGGAAGGAGGTCAAAGAGAAAGAGAGAAAGAAAGAGAAAAAAAGAAGAAAAGAGGAAGAAAGGAAGAGAGTTGGTGAGAGAGAAGGCATTGTGGTGCTCAAAATAAAAATAAAGGAGTGTGTTTTGGACATCCTGGTGTCGGTCTGTCTGTGTTTGGGGGTACGTTTTCCACAATATATATATATATATATATATATATATATATATATATATACAGTAGTGTGAAAAACTATTTGCCCCCTTCCTGATTTCTTATTCTTTTGCATGTTTGTCACACAAAATGTTTCTGATCATCAAACACATGTAACCACTAGTCAAATATAATACAAGTAAACACAAAATGCAGTTTTTAAATGATGTTTTTTATTATTTAGGGAGAAAAAAAATCCAATCAGGAAAAAATCAGGAAGGGGGCAAATAGTTTTTCACACCACTGTATATATATATATGTGTGTGTGTTGTGTGTGCATGTATGTGTGTGTGGCCTGCTGTCCACTTTTTACTCATTTGTTTTATTTTTGTCAGCGATACTGCGGAGACTTGCAAGTAACAATTTCATTGTACTGTGTACATGACAATAAACTGGGCCTAAAAGCAAAAATTATAATGAAAATACTGAAAACTGCACATATTTATTCCTGTTTTCAAAGGCTTTATCTATATTAATAAATAATATGAAGACAGGTTCCTCCTTGTTTGGCACTTCTAGCTTAAGTCCAGATATCTGTCGATCCATTTTCCAGACTTGCTCTTTTCAATTACTAGAAACCAGCAGCATTAGGCATGAGGTCTGAAAGGGTCACAAGTCTATCAAAGAGCACACTCATGCTTAGCAGGTAAGGTTTTAAGTCTACAATATACAAATGTATGGCATAACAAGAAAAAATGGGCAAAAATGTCCCTTACATTTTCAGTCACTTGGATTTATGATTATTTTGCCCATATTGATGGGTCTATAAATCACAGTGTACCTATCAGAGTATGACTTGCATTTGTAACACCGAATAAATCTCCCAAATAAGCCATTACATTCAATTACTGAATAACGTAAAGCACATGAAGTGGACAGGTAATCAAATTGGCTATTGACTGTAGGATTTACCATGTAGTGTGTACTCTCTGTAGATCCCAGTTTCAAAGTCTTTCTTTACTCATTTTTGCTATATACTGTACTTTAATTTTGGCTACACTTTTTCTGAAACTCTCTAAACCTCTAGCAATATGTCTAGCTAATTTTTAATTAACCGTACAGAAGTTAGTTTTTGTTTATTATTGGGACATTGTTGAGGGACCTTAGAGACACATTGTTAATACACCAAATCATATTTCATGCTCTCTCAGTGAAGCGCATCAACAATAAATGCAGAGTACAGAAAAGTGTGTTGAATTGCACGTTTATGAATTGCAAATATAGCTGGTATAACAAAATCAAAATTTTGAAAAGATTTCCCATCTTGCCATCTTTTTTTTTTTTTTTTAACTTTAATGTATATCTTGACAAAGATACTCTCAGTTACAACATGTCTTTGTTTCATTACAATCTATAACTCATTCAAACTACCCCAGGAATATTCTAGTAAACTGCTGTCATGAACAGAATATTTTTGTTGAGCTTATAGCCAGAACTAGTATTTGCCATTTAGGTATTGGTTTTGTTTTTTTCTTTAATTCTAAAGGCATATTTTGGGCATTGTGACACCATTTTGTATCACTGTTTGTTTTGGTAGCTTTTCATGGCTGCTGCCTTATTATCCTGTGGCTACCTCGTAACAGGTGGTATTGTGGCATTTGAAGACGTAATGGAATTAACGTCTGCATTCGGAAATTCAGAATAATTGAGCACTGGGCAAGATTTCTAAGAGGAAAGATCTAGGACAGACTGTGCATTTACAATTGTCAGCCTATACACACAAATAATTATATTTAAATATCTAAGAAAGAAAGACCCATATTTCTGGTGAAAGAGGATAACAATTCTCTAAAAGACTGACTAGCTGGTCTATCCATCCATCCATTCTCTAACCTGCTTATCCACAAGCTAAAATGGCCATGATGAAGTTAACACAGAGAGGACCCATATAAAATGTAACACTTAGCAATTCTGCAGTGCAGTTCAGGAGAGCCTTTGGCTTTCAAGACAGTGTCTAATACAATGTGGGTACCACCATTGAATGGTGAGGCAGTTTATCCAAACTTTCTCACGCCAAGCAAATTTAGTGTTTCTAATTAATGTCATTTGCAAGTATTTGGGATGTGGGAGGAAAATTGGAGTTTTTGGAGAAATATTCACATGGACAAGGCCTGGGGGTGATGCATATACCACAAAACAAGTATCCAGTACAGGTGTTCAAATCCAGGGCTCTGATCACAGCAGTCTTAACAGCATCATAGGCCCCTGGGCAAAGATGCGCACTGGGGCCTCTGTTTTGATAGCAAAACAAAAACATCAATAGGCATCAGAAACATTGTGGGTCCCTATGCTCCAGGGGCCCCCGTCCAATGCCCATTGCGCCCATATGCTAAGACAAGGCTGGATTTGTGAAGCTGACGTACTAAATATTACACCACCATGCTGCCAATAACCTATTAATCACATTTAAAATTAGACAACAATTTCTGAATACTTTTTTCTTTAGGAGATATGTTAAATTGACATTACAGATATCATTACTGAATAAGGAAGTGAAAGTGTAGACAAGATTTATTCCTATATAGATAGACAGATAGTCAGACAGATAGATGCCTTCACATACTGCAGCATCTATAAATAGAAACATCTAAAGTGCAGCTGGGATCAAAGTCAGCCAAGCATGACCAGTCACCTTCCAGACATGTATTTAAAGATTTAAAGCCATTTGCTCCACCTTTCAATGCACCTCTGTCTGCAATTGTGTTTCAAATGAAAGTAGCTATGCCTGTAGATGATCCATTGTGTAATAAGGCACATAAAACAAATAAGATCCTGTTGTTCTCCCAACTATTTAACGGCTGATGAGACACAATGGCCTAATTAATGCTTCATCTACTGCACCTGTCCAAATCCACCTCAGTTTCAGAAGATGTAAGCACTGTTTAATGCAGCACAGAGTCTTCTTTTTAAATGTGCCACATCAGTCACCATTGATTCATTATGAGCTAAATATTGATTTTGCCTGCTGCAGATTAGCATGCAAGGAATCACTTCTCTTTCACACATATCTACAAAGTGTCAGGATCCTGGAAATGTAAAGTCTTTTCTTTTGCATTCTTATCTTCCATGAAATAATACACGTTTTAGTCTTTGCCTCGCTGTGGTATTTTTTTTAATGAAGTTAACAAAAAAGAAAAAAAAAATAACAGTAAATACTGAGAAATATAATCATAGCCACTGTGTTGTAAAAAGAAAAGCCTTCAGTCAGATGCTGCTTTCATTGGTTAAGAATGATTGGAATGAAACAAGAAGTATAAAAAAGACTTGATAATATGCGACTGTAAGAGAAAATGTAAACTGAAGCTCTTTACTGCTGATCACCTATTCACAATGGCTGATTTTTACTGTGCTGCATATATGCTTTCACGTAAACCTCAGAAGACATTTTCATATCTTTTTCCTATACAACATATTCTTGCTTTTTTCTTGCTTTATAAATATGGCCATAAATACTCTTTATATAAGCCAAATCATTTTCCCCTGTCATGCTTTATCCTGTTTGAACAAAATATTGTAACCTGCCTCCTTGAGTCAACATGTAAAAGACACTGCTCTATCTTTGAATGTAATTCTCAATAAAAATCTGATATATGTCCAGAGCTGGGGAGCCTATAATTAAGACATTCCACACAGGAAATTAAAAATCTAAAAGCAAGATAAAAAAGTCCCTTCATTATTGTTTAAATTATATCTTGAATTCACCTCACAAAGATATTAAGTTCCCTTATCTACTTCTAAGTCAGTAGTATCTTCTTTTTCATTTTCACAGAAGCTTTGCAGGTAGACCTTTGAGCTTTCACCTTAAATAATATTTTTTCTCATCCCACTATAGGATGTAATATCCAGAAGAAGAAAAATTAACAATATTATGATGTACTCCTCTGGTTAACATTTACTCTTCAGCTGAAACCAGTGGCATAACACAGCTCTAATGCAACAGTCATGGTCACTAGAGAGAGTTATTGCCTTGTGGGCATTCAGCCTGAGATGTCTGCAATCTTCTTGCAGCTTTTTTATCACATATGAAACCGTGCATGTTGTGTGCATTGCAGTGTATGGTAAACTCAGAAACTATGCCATTTTTCTACCTAGAAGTATCACAGTAGATCACAAGCAACATTTTAGATCCTGTTTTCATGCTTTAAGTCTAATGGTTGAATTAATTCACTTCATTTTTTTGCTTACTGCCTTATAGGGTTGGTTCTGCCCTGTACTTAACGCTCTGGGACAGGCTGTTTCCCACCCTGTACTGCAACAAGAATGATTAAATAAACTGATTTTTTGCTTAGATAATGTACTGCTGATGAATTGTTTCAATTGAACTAATTGTTTGGATTTGATACCTTCTGCGACAATCACTATAAAGATATAGCATCACTTTTAAAAATTAGCATTCATATTATTTGAAAGTTATTTTTAACCACAATTTAGCATTTAAGAGAAACTCTCAGAAAATTGTGTAATGGTCAACATGCAGTAACTATTGGGTCTGGGGGCATGACCAAAGTGTGAACAGCTTACTTTACTTTTCAGCACTTGTAATGTTTTAGAACAAGGCTTAAATGCTCAGTTTACAAGAAAACAGATGTGTTGCAGTTTTTTCACCTTTTTTCCACAATTGTCCAGTTGCCATATGAGAAAATGAATTTGAAAATGAATGTGAAAATCAAATAATTGCATATTGATGCTTTTCTGAGGCCACAGAAAGTACTGCATGGTACATCCTCTAATGATATCCATCGATTAGACAGATGAGCATGTAACTTTACATTTGTGTTTATTTCAGAAAAGTGAAAAAGGCTAATGCGATCTGAAATTACAAAACTGTGAAGTACATTTGATGAAAGTCACTCATATAGTTGTTCATTATTTTGAACTTTTATAAGTATTTTTAATCATATATATTACTGAAATGAAGATCATATGCAAAATGAATTCCTTAAAGCAATACCACATTGATGTACCATATAGTATGTTCAGTATAAATCTATGAAATACTGAATTGCAGATGCTACAAGATTATTTTGGTGAAGTATCAACTTTGGTGGAAAAATGCACATTTAATATATTCCATGACATAATAGATTGGTTAATTTTTACTGTACTGTGATTTAGGAAGTAATATTTATATTTTGGTTAAGTAACAGGATATGGCTGGAGCTGGGAGACAGCAGTTCTAACCAGAGGGCAGTTGTGCCACTGTGCCATATATATATTTTAGTAGTTTGCTTAATCTTCCTGTACCTGTATGCATTTTCCACTGAGATCTTCAGTGTTCCTGACATATCATGAAGCTATACACTTTAGTTTAACTGTCTGACCCAATATACTATCTGTGTTGTGTATATCCTTCAACTGGCTAACACTCCATCCAAGATTATTTGTTATGTTATGCACAAGCTGACATTTTATGCTCCAGATCTCTGCCATACTGAACTGGGTTGAGTCAGTTTAGAAACATATGGCTAGGATTCCCCTTACACAGGACAACCAAGAGACTTTAGAGACAAAGGCCTACATCAATAGTCAATCAGAGCACTGAATGAGGAAATACAAGGACTCTAATCTCTATATTGGGATTATTCATATAGTCCATATACTATTACCCTTTCTATACAGATCCAGACATGAAGTGGAACTTGAGCACTCTTAACTGAGGTGGTTCTAGGCCACTATAGAGTATCAATACTGTTTAGGATATTTCACATATTTTTTAGTTTAGGAAATGATCTGCGATGAAGGCCTACTGGTAGGAACATCAAGCAGTCAGAGCTAGGAAAACAAACCGACTACAGATGGTGAAGAGGAGTGTTGACAAGTGTGTCTGAGTTCAGGGGCCAAGGCCAAGCTACCATACTACTTGGCTCAGAGGGACAGTCACTACTATTTTCAGTTCTTGCCTTTATTTAGTTCATCTCTTCATTGTCTTAAAACTAGTGAGAGTCATTTTTATGAGCTTATTTAGCCATTCTATCTCTTGCTAGGGTATTTGGTAGTAGATACCCTATCACTATATAGCATAATTAAAATTTGTGACCGGCACATGCTCTCTGTCTTCCTTTGAATGCAGATAGTGTACTGATGGACTGATGACACTAGATGACACGTAAGCTCAATTAGTAACCTTGTTTGGACAAAAGCTGCCTATAACTATTGTTTCCCTTTCCCTTTCTCATTTCATCTTGCTCATCACTTTCTAGTTTTGGTACTGCATAGACATATCCCAAGTGTTCCTTTAATGGTGCCGTCTCTTTCATCTTAGGCCTTGATTAGTTTTAAATGTGCGCCATTAACTCAAGTCAATTTATACCACTAGATAAGTGCATAAAACTAATATAAAAGCAAAAGACCATAAAATAATAACTAAAGAGAATTGGAAACTTTAATCCTAGATTAATAAAATGATAAGAAAATAATTTAGCTTTTGTATTTTGAAGGGAAAAAAGTACTTTCAACAAAGACACAGCCTCAACAAACTCCACCATTGAGCACTCAATAAATCTTAGATATAAACTAAATTGCCAGGCTCATCTGAAACAGTCTATCAATAATGTATCTCTAAAATGGCTTTCTAAATCAAAGAGAATGGTGGCCATTTAAGTTTATAATCAGCCGTTACCCCTGTCACATTTTATGCCTCTTCTGTAATTCTCTCCTCCATCTCTTTCTTTACATTGTTTCCATCGACCCCACACTCCATCTTCTCTGCTCTCTGACCTCATACATCCTCCTGTCTGCTCCGGTATTTCCTACCTCCATAATTTTTCATGCATTTCCTCAATATTTTTCATCATTGAATTTCTGCTAGTCAACTGCAGGTCTTCTGAAACCATGAATTTCTTACTGCACATAATAATGGTCAAGGAATTTATTGTAGGAAGACTTTCAGAAAATATTATCCTAAATTTGACTGAACTAGTTTAAAAATATCTGAAGAGATAATTACTGAAATTTCAATTCATAAAGTGACTGTTGGTCCTGGATTATGCTGTATAAGAATATTCCTGTAAAACACACTGCTGAAAAATAATGATAAGGAGTCTGTTTTTAACCTTTATTCTTAAATTTGTTTCGTAAACCACCAAATGGTAATGCTTTTGGTTAAATGTCCTACATAATACTGGTATCTCTTTATTCAATGTTTCAGGATTCAGTCAGGAACTGCATCATTTTTAAATTAGTTTGCAACAAATGTTTGTTTTTTTTTAAAACATAAGTTAATTTTCACTGCAATTGCTAAAACTACTGTATTTAATGTAAAAGTAATATTGGTGTTTAATTTGTTAACTGAAATGAATACTGCATCATGATACAATTGCTTTTTTCATAAGCTAGTTAATGCTACTGTATGTATATTGTGTCTTTTCCATCATGTGAATGATTCATGTAGTTAATGATGCTGTTTAAATTATTGATTGATTAACTGAAAGATGACACAGTGGTTGTTGTGTGACACATTGGTGTTTCTGCATTAAGGGACAATGGGCCACAGCCCAGTCAGATGTTGTACTAAATAAGTAATAAGCTTCCCACAGTGGTTTAACTTAATATTAAATGTTTATAACAACTCTTAACTTTGTTTCCTTTGGCAATATTTTCCAAATCTTCCATGTTCAATGTAATTGCTTATCTAGATAAATATTCGTCTTTTCAGTATATGAAATTGTATTTTTGCCAGGTGCTACAAGCCTGTTTTCAAACTAATGGAGCTAGACCAATTGGTCCTGTAGTATTCTCCATACTCCTATAAGTGTGTGCGTGTGTGAACTTGAAGGTCATTGCCAATATTAAAATGAAAACTCCTGATTTTTCTTGCTAAATATATTCTAATTGCTTTTTCACTTCTGAATTGAGCTTTCCCCAGTCTAGGCCATGCAGCAAATAGGTAGCGAAGCAGTAAGAAAAGTCTAGGACCTTTTGCTCCCTTAAAAACAGTCACATTAATATAAAAATAAAAACTGGATCAAAATCACGAAAGCATCATTCATAAGCCAATACACTCCATTTTGATGTCCATCCAATGCTGAGCCATCAAGGAAGGCTATGTGTGCTCCTTCCACTTTGTGGAAAAGAAGCCATCACTATGATGCGTCTGTTTTAAAGCAGCACAAAATTCTAGCATGGAAACACTGCAAAAAATGAAATCTAAGTAAGTGAAAAGCATCTATATCAAGACATTAAATCTTGTTTCCTTATTATAAGAATTATTGATTTATCAAAAAATTAGTATTTATGATTTTTTAGCTTACTTTTAGAAATCTTGTCAAGTAAAATGTTGCTTACCCCATTGGCAGATATTTTTGCTAAATAAAAGCAAACAACTCTCATTTAAAGTTTTTATATATGCATTTTTTTCAGTGATGAAGAAGTATGTATGTTGTCACACGTGTGTGCATGGGAGACAGCTACAGGGACCAATCAAAGGTAATTCCACGCCAGGCCAGGGGGCGGTGGGGTGCACCAATCTTTCCTCTGATAAGCCTGCAGATCAAATACAGGATATTCTGCCCGAATCCGATGACATCACTTCCAGTTCCAGGCCCGAAGACGTCACGTCCAGTTCCAGCCCCTATGACGTTACTTCCACCAACCTGCCTTAAAACCTTGACAACCTCCTTTGTAATCAGTTCTGTTTTGGACTCAAACCTGTTCGGAACTTTACATGTATTTACCCTTTTTGGAAGTATACAAGTGGCTGCCCCAAACCTTTTCCTGTGTGTCAAGGCTGATTATTTTCACAATGTAGAAAATAGTTTTCACAGTTGTTTGCTAGACTCATGCTAACCAGCAAAAACTTGGTCACACTGCAGAACACACTTTCAGAACTCAGTGATGGCCAGTGCAATTTTCTGTAGTGTGGTGTGCTTGACCGGTAACATCACTTCAAGAGAGGCCCACTGAATTAACAAGCTAAGTAAAACCACAAGCTCAGTTATAGGACACACTCAGGGCCCCCTGAAGGTTGTAGCAAAGGAGAGAAGTAAAACAAAACTGAGTGCCATTATGAACAATGCTGCACAACCTCCTTCTGACACACTAAAACTGACTACTTTCAGCCAATGAATTATTCATCAGAAGAGTGTCAAGAAACAGCAATATACTAACAGCAATATTTCTGGATAAATGCCTCACTGTGACAGCCAAGTCAAAAGTTTTCCTTCTTTTGTGTACATTTACTTACTTACTTACTTATCTACCTATTTATATATTTATTTATTTAAAAAGCATCTGTAAAAAAAGCCAAATTTCCCACTGGAGACAAATGAACTTCTGTCTATCTATCTAGAAGCTCTCAGGAGGCCCAATGAGAGTATGTGCGTGAATTTGACCTGTCATAATGATTCATTCCTTTCTTATGTCCAGTGCTGCCTGGATAGGCCTTGGCTTCTCCTTAATTTAAACTGAATGATTGACTGAAATAAATAAAGAATTTCAGGAAAAGGAAATTTCTATAAAGCAGATAAATACAATCATTTGAGATCAGCAAAAGATGAAAGTCTTAATGGTCTCAATAGCTGTACACACATAAAAGCATTTCAATTCTTGTACACAATTACAACAAATATCCCTAATCACATTATACAGTGTTTTTCATGTCATCTTTCCATCTTACTCTATGCATTGCAATGAAAACTTGTTTTCAGTTTATTTGTAAATAGTTTACTATTGGAATTTGCTATTTAAAATAAACACTGTGGGCTTAAATTATGATTCATTCTTTCAGATCTTTAATTTTACCTAAATAAGGTACATTCTTTTTTGCTATTCACACTATTCCATTTATCACATATTGTTCTAGGTTAAACAATTTAAAGAGCCACATTTTTCAGATTCACTACTGTTTTGTTAATTTCCGCAAAACATTTTTTTCATTCTGTTTATTTTGCTTTTGGTTACTTTACTAAGCCAGAGGATGCAAAGCATGTAATTTCTCATGGTTCTAGTTTTTGGGAATCCTCTGGTGCAAGTACATAGAAAATAAAACACACAGTATGTCACCAAAACAGAACTGGCTGATTGAGAAGCCAAGGATTTTTGATGTTTTGCTGCAACATCCTGAGGGAAGGTAAATGGCAAATGAAAGCTGAAATCCAGAATTAAACAGTTTATTTTATTGTTACATTTTTATAATGCGCAGTATCACTTGGAATGCTATGAGGGTCACATATGAGCCTCCAGAGCATCTATAGCACTAAGGCAATCTTCATCCATTCAGCCATTTTTAGGTTTTCTAAAGGCTCTTTAGCTATAGTTTGAAACAGCAGGCAACAGAAGATGTAAACGACAGTGGAATAATAATAATATAGCCATCAAAACTGAATTAGACTCAAATTCTGACAAAGAAAGAGTTCATAACATTTTAAACATTACAATTTTCTTGCTGTCCTTTAGACTTTCTTGTATTTAGACCTTCACCTGTTCAGTTAGGATTTCAGTTTGACTGACAACAAAGCCCTCCTCCGATTAGTGCTCTTGCTTCTTCATGAGACTGCAGACAGCACAGGTTTATCTTCAAAGTGCTTATTTGAATAATCCAAACTAAAATCAATTTGTGATTCCAAAAATCTTCTGCTAGATGCTGGAGTACATTCATCAGTTCACTCTATTTCTCTTTTATGAATTGAGCATCTCTATTAGAATCCCAAACACTGGTTCTAAGCCTCAGCCATGTCATACACTTATTATTATTATTATAGATTTGACTGGCGCTTTTGGCCAAGGTGACTTACAAGATTGCTATTCATTATAACCACTACATATTTTATAGCTGAAGTACTAGCAGGTAAAGTGAGTCATACAGGGTTGCTTAAAATTTCCTCATCAAATACTCTCTAAAACCAGCAACTTTGTGGTTTAAGGTTCTGGTCAATATACCATGCTAGCTACCATTATATTATATTTTGCATATGTTTCTTCTGTTCAAATGAGGGTGCATTCTATTAAAAGAGTGAACATACATGAAATTATTGTTGAATAATAGGTTTGGATTTCTTAACAGTCACTTTTTATGAGTCTGAGGTTGTGTTAAGCAATATAAGGCTTCATAAAATACACAATATTTCACCTTTCAAGAAGGAATAATTAATGTACTGGCAGAATAAGCCTAGCTCTGTTCCACTAAAGAACATTCAAGAACAAGAGCAATAGTAAATTAGTTACAAGTATAATCATAAAATCCACAAAAAAAATTATAGTTATGAACAAACACTATTTAATAGAAGAAAAAGAGTGACAGATCTTATTGGATCCCCTAATTTCCCTTAGTTGTCTATAGGCTAGATATTACACAATTATCTGAATATGTGTTGTGTTTTAAAACTGCTCATAATGACAGAAGCATTGCAACAGAGAAGGGATTAGACCTCAGCACATACTCTCCACCCTGCCAAATGTTCTTTTTCAAATTTATGTATGCAGAACACAGATAAAAGGATCAATATGCTTCTCGGCAGATGAAAACACAGACCTGTTTTGAAAGTTTACCATGCTAAATTTACACTGCACTTAGATGCTATTATTTCACTTGCAAACATATTGTTCCATTGAACCGTATGCATTATGCGTTATCATATTTCACAGCACTTCAGAACACTTGCCTTTTATATGCCAGCTTGCTTCTATGCCTTGTTATGACTTCACAATGCATTTGTATATTCTATCAAATTTTGACAGTCCAAGACTTTGCAGAGGCACCAGCAAACAAACCTTTTTTGGCAGATGTGTTGCCATTATCAGCATTCAGCAGCCACTTTAGTCCTGACAATGTGAGATGTGCATAATCTTTTATTAGTAAAGAGTTTTTGTAAGTGAAAAAAGGTATCTTAATGTATGTAATGTGTGATGAAAATGGAAGAAAATTGTATTTGCCAGTTGCATTTCTCAAGGCACTTTAAAAGAACAGGACTATAGCTCAATTAAAAATAATATGTATAAATTAAACAAAAAGCTTGCAAGTCAAATTAAACAGGGAAGATGCAAAGCCCTTACAAAATTACCTAACTAACAGGTGTTGCACCCTATCTATCTGCCGAGGACGGCTAACCCACTTGCCCACTCCCACATCCAAAACACATACAGGTTTTGTTAAATGGAAACTCTCAGTTGGCCAGTACGAGTGTGTGCATGAAGGTGAGCTGGCCATGATGACTGCATGCTTTCTTGTGCCCAGTGCTGCCTGGACAGGCATTGGCCTCCCATGAATTCTAATTGAATGACTGATTGAAATAAATTTCAATTTTCCAGAAAAGGCAATTGTTATAAAACAGATCTATTGAAGAACTATTTCAGACCTGCAAAAGATTAAAGTGGGCTCTCAAGCAGTTCTTTCCTTTAGTACAGTTATAACTAATATTCCTGATAACATTATTGTTGTGCCATGAGAGCAAATGGAATGACCAGGAGATAAACGAAGGCCATATCAAAGCAAAAATCATAACCAGGAGAACAAAAGATGAAAGCGCCAAAACCCAAAATCGCACCCAAACACGTAGTCAAAAAGCGAAGAAAGAAAGAAAGAAATCAGAGAAACCAGAATTAATTTTGAGGTGTTTGGTTTTTTGTTTAAGAAATCTGCAAAATCAGTCAATTAACTTATCTCAGTAAATGAACTTTATAACTTTTGATCCTGGCATCATTTCATTCATGACCTTCGACGCTGCCACCAGTAGCACATGGCAAACAGTAAGCAAACTATGCAAAATGGTTGTTCCCGTGCAAAAACAAAATGCTGTAATGGGGAAACTAAAAAAATAATACATACTCTAAAATAACACTAATAAACTAACGTCAGGAAAAGCATCATTGACATTCATCCATTATCCAATGCGCTATATCCTAACTACGGGGGTCACGGGGGTCTGCTGGAGCCAATTCAAAAATATATATAAATTAAATTCAGTAAAAAATGAGTTATTCATGACAGTTATCCAGTGATTTTCATAGTGATTAACATATTTCCAAGGAACGTAACATGCAAAATAAAGTATAAAGTGTAGTGTATATTCATATAATTAAAAGCCAATTAATTAACTTGCTGTATGTCACAGTGTACTCTCACTTCAGATCTACAGTTAGTCAACTGAACATGCTTCTTAGGCAAATATTCTAATCATTTGTCTACATTGTTAGTGAAAAAAACATTCCTTATGGTTGCGAATGACTCTTGGTGACTCTGAATACATGTGTTAAGCTGCATGTACTTCCTTTACATATTTCAGTGAAAGCTCTTATTGTATTTGCAAATAGTTTACCATTAAAAGGTTTTAATGATGTTTTAACAATGTGGCACTGCATTGTTTTCTTCTGGATGCCACCTCTTTGAGACCCTTTTTGTTGATGGTAACTAGACAAGGCAATGAGGATTGTACAACGCATGATGTCATGGTCATAGTGGTGAGTGTCATACTCATTCTACTTGTCTGAGATTGCAGATGCTTCCTACTAAAAGATTAAGCTTCCATTCTTGTTAGTGTATGGTTGATGAATATCATTTTGTTCCCTTACTACAACTACTGTCTTATTGATCTGGGTCTGGTTATGTATTTCCTATTTGGCTGAGAATTTCCTACTGTTTCCTGACAAATTTTCTTGGTTCACGTTCTGAGCTTTGTTTACTTTTTTTTCCTCATCACCACAGTTGCAACCCTAAGCTTGTTATTTTTATTCATCAACTTTCCCTCATTTATTACCATTGTAAGCTGCTGCCACCCAGTGCAATAAGATCACCATCCGCATTACATTACCAAACATTCTTCCTGACTATTGTCTGTCTTCTTTCTTTTCAGTCTATAGCTTCTCTTCTTCATACCAAATTTGCATTTTCTATACTGTCCTCTCAAATTTGTGATTAACCTCTAACTATTAGACAGGTTTAAAGTCTTTGCTGATGTCAATTCCAATGACATATGGATCCAGATGCAGCTCTACATTTGCTTTTACTTACAGCAGGCTAGAAATCTTGTAGCAGCCTCTGGTGTCTCCGCACCCCTGGTCTTATTTCTTTCAAATGGCTTTGTTTCCATACTCTATTAGCAGGACAACATTATTCATACATTTCATACACAGGACCATGTTCCATCTATGAGTTTCTAAGCCACAAAACATACAAACATACATACAGTACATGCTTGGCATGTCACAACCACAGCAGCCTGTAAACTCTAAGACTGGGGTATGCAGAAAGTTTGCTGCTCTGTCTTTTTTGCCAGGTAAATTATCTGTAGGAGTAGAGCATGATCTGTGCCTTAGCAGTTGTAGCAAACCACTTAGGAACCTCATGTTGGCCGAGCACTTCTTGTATATTTTTTGGGGCATAATCGGTTATTTATGAGGTCATTCTGTGGGGCAGGGTTAAGTTTTAAACTGGTGAGGCTTTCTTTAAAAAAACAATCTTCTGTTCTCTAGGACCACTACATACATTTGTTAGAACATTTTGTTTTTATTTAGAAATTTGAAAAAGCTTTAAGATAATTGAACAGTATGAAAGAGTCAGTCACTGTCTAACACTATCCTAGGAAACATAGGGTGCAAGGCAGGAACAAACCCTGGATAGGGCAGTAGTCCATCACAGGGTGAACACAAATGCACTCCCTAAACAGGGAGAACATGCAAAATCCACACAGGGAGGAGATGAACCCTGGTCTCCTTACTGCAAGGCAGCAGCACTACCACTGTGCCACCATGCCACCCAATCTGAAATAATTATTCTAAAATGCTACAATATACTGTTGCTTGTTTATGCAATACATTGCACAAAACAAATAAATACAAATAAAAAAATAGACTAAACCTTATATTTAATGCACAGAAAAAAAGTAATTTCCTTTCTGGCATGTACTAGTATACCATTTAATTTAGTGACCTTTCATTTCTTTTTTTTGTGTACAGTACAGTATTTTCTTTCCTGCAATGTGATGTAAACAACTGCACATCTGAGCATGACTAATGGGAATCCAAGCACAGTTTAATGTAACAGCAGAAAAATTAACACACAAGGACATGCGGGGGACATCCTGAGTGGATGGCCAGCCATTTCATTTACCTTTTCGGATTTTATTTTTCAAAGAGTCTGGCTTTGCTAATTGACATCAGGGTATAAAAATCATTTGTGATGTTGCAAACATCCACAAATTGTAAAACAATGGCATTTCTTAATATCTCTTCTGAATCTGTGCTGTCATTAGCATTTCTCTTCAGCACTGTCCCATTCATTTTATTTTTTACATCATTTTTTCAAACTGGACTATGCATTTGCAGATTGTTTATTTTAGAGTCATGGGGTTACATATTTTTCAAAAGGTCTCCTTGCATGCTTGTGTCAAAAATGTTGTGTGACAATATCATGTCACAAAGACCCTCTTTGAGAAACTCACTACCCTACTTGCTGCCCTGTGTTGCTTGGAGATATTTCGTCTCCCTGTGATGCTGAATTGGATTAAGTGTGTTGCGGAAATGGATGGAGAGAAGACCTGACACCACACTTTAGCAATACATAACACAGGAAATTAATCTCACATTATTAATCTTCAGCACTCACAAAAAAAGGGTTTCCATTAATTTAATATAAAGTGGCACAGTGGGAGGTACTGAGGCCTCAATGAACATTAGAACAAAATGTTCCTCTCACATCCCAAATCTGTGCACAGTAAAGTAAACTGACACAGGATAAGGAAATGCAAGTGTTAAATGTTTCTGTCTAATAATGCATTAAGGCACCATCCTGATTCCTGCTTTATACCTACTGCTACTGTGAATAAAAGCTTGTACTGAAAAATGTGGGCTCACAAATTAACAGGATTGTTGTATTTCAAAGAGCTGATATTTAAGTGTACTTCTACAAAAGATATAACATTTTTCTCTCTCTGTCTCACTCTTTGAAATAAAGAATGTTATTTACAAAAAACAAAGTTTAGCATATTAAGAAATAATTGGGATGAATTACCTGTGCACTCAATGTATGAAATCTACATTGCCTTGAAAAGTTGCTGATTTTATGTATTTTTGTTTATTTTGACATGGAACATTTTCAGGTGTTCAAATAAAATCTACCTGAGAAAACAAATTACATATTTTTTACACATATTAAATTTATGTAATAAACAAAATTATCCAGCACCAACTGGGTACTGTTTAAAATACCAATTGCCCTTAATTAAAGGGATAATTACAGCCAAATCAATGAACATAGCCAGGCGTGTTACAGCCGACCCTCCTCCTTATAAACCTCACCTTACGATCAGAGGAAAGATGTCAGCACAAAGCTATAACAAGCACATATTGCTATGATTAAAGAAATTTCCTGAAGAGGTCAGAAAAAAAAAAGTTGTTGATATTTACCAGTCTGGAAACAGCTACAGAGCCAATGGTTCGGTTCTAGGATTTCACCAAAGTTCACTAAGAGCCATTATCTAACTTGTAAAATGTTTCAGTGAGTGGCTGGCCTGCTAACATTATTCCAACAGCACAATGGAAAATCATCAAGTATGTCACAAAACATCCAAAGAACTGCAGACTTCTCTTGTAGAATTGTGTTTCATTTGAGAATAGCAATAGTGGAAACCACTGCTAAGTACGAAGAGCAGAAAGGCTTATCAAACATTCAGGAGGATGCACGTGGATAATCACCAAGCTGTTTGAGAGAATAATCTATGAATGAGTGAGACAAATGTGAAAGGTTTTGGATGACATGGGCCCTGATATGTCTGGCATTTAAAAGAGTGTTCCACTGTCAGAACATCATACCAATGTTCAAACATGGTCATTTTGGCATAACTGGAGGAGCCATACATTCTATTATGTATCAGAACAGTTTTTAAGGTGAATGTCCTGTCATCAGTTTGAAGAGTGGAAGAAAAAGGGTTTTTGGGTCATGTGACAACAAAATGATCTAAAGCATACAAGAAAGTGCACACCAGTGTGGCCAAAAAGAAGCAAAAAGGACTGCCTAGTGAAAGTACAGATTTAAACTAATAGAGGTGCTGTGGCAGGACCAGAAAAGAGCAGTTCATGTGAATAGCAGATCTAAAGGAAAGTTTAGGTTAAAATTGCTCCACAGCAGTGCAAGACTGATTTTAAATTATAGAAACTGCTTGGTTATAGTCTTTGCAGCTAAACAGTTAATAAGTGTAGTAGTAGTATTGTCACATTTGAAGAGTACAGTAAAATGTTTACTTGCTTCTCTAACCATCAATATGTCATCATTCTACAGCAACATAATAAACAAAAATGCATTAAAATAAATAATTTCTTGGTATAACTAAAAGCCGATATGAAATAAATTGTTATAACCAGATGACATTTACTAAAGATTGCTCTGCAGTGATTACATATACAAACCATTAGCAAATTTATTTTTGCAAATAACCGCATTTTGGCTAAATTCCTGCGTGTAGTGGTGCAATTGCATTTTCATACATTACCAGTTGGTGTTGGATAATAACGTTGATTCATTAAATTACATACATAAAAAAGCCAACACTTAATTTTAGGTACTGCAAAAATGCATCTATTTCTCATATACTGTTATGTAACAAGACCTTATCAAAGTCTTCTTTTGGGCTTTAAAACACTTACAAATCATCAATAAAGTGATTATTACTTTCTGTGCAATGTTGCCTAATAAAATAACTTCACCTTGGAAGGTTCAGAGGTGGGTCAAGTGAGACATATTTCTATAGATATTGAATATTTTAGTAACATAATTTAGTGATAACTTTTATATTATACTTTATATAATACTTTAGTAATACAATTAATGCTTAATAAGACCTAATGAAGCCCTCATAACTATGTTCACAAGTAATTTTACCAAGATGTCAAAGGCTAGTATACCACATTACACAGAGACAAATAAGTACTTTAGTGTTGCTTTTTAAGTGTTAAGACCAAAACAAGCCTTCACTAAAATCTCACAAAATAACAGTATATGAGTAATAAATATTTTTGCAGTACCTTAACTAGAATGTTACTATACACACACACACATATATATATATATATATGTGTATGTATGAAAGTGTTGGCACATGATTTTTACCTAAACTAAAATGTTACTATCTCTAAATATATAAAATCCAATGTCTGTCTGTCTATCCGCTTTTCACAAGAGAACTACTTAACGGATTTAGATCGGGTTTTTTTCTAGAATTTGTTTGAACATTCCGGTTGAGTTCTCTCTTAGTACTAAATATCATAGTTTGCTTACGCGAATCCGAGAGAGACGCTGTGGGCTGAGGGGAAGGGGGCGAGTTACCTGGTGATTGGCAGAGATATCACGGGCACGAGTTCTTCTCCCTACGCGGGGGGCGCTCTCCCATCAGAGCTGAATACGATCAGATGCCAACATTTGATATTGGAGCATACCTACCTTAAGCTTGACCAGAATTATATTTTTTTTTATTGCTTTTTAAAGTTTGTCCTGTTTCACTAGTGCGTGGGCGGAGCTGCGGGGGACGGCAAGTACATATATATGTAAATTTATGTATATGATTTGTGCACTCAGGTGACTCCTTCTAACATTTATTCCGTGTCTAAAATTTTAAATCATTGAAGAAATCAGGATTGGTGCAAACACTTTTTCATGACACTGTATATGTTGTAGTACATTTTCATAAAGTCCATTAGACTAAATTTCCCTTATATCCTTAAATATTTAAATTTATGACCAGGCATTGCAAGGTGGCCCCAGATAACTTCTGCTAAATCAAGAAGTCCCCTTTAAAGATATAATTTTGATTTGTGCAATGTATTATTAAAGAAGCACAAAAAAGTAAAAATTAACATGAAGCGTCATTACCAAGTATAGTACTGCTTTTAAAATTATAACAACATGATAGAAAGCATAACATTTATGATACATGCTCTGACATAAGAAGATTTAGGTATAACTGAAGCAGGAAGTCATAAAGGTTTTTCATTCTCACATTCAAAATTTACTCAGGGCATTCTGACACTGTAGGATTTTGAAGCTCTGAAATATTTCTCAGAGGATACTGTCTCCAATATTTCAAACAATGATAAGACATCTTATTACATCAGTAATGAACATTAATATAACTGTCTAGTTAAAAAAAACAAGTTACTAAGAGTAGTCATCTCTAAGGAAAATGTTTCTCTTAACCTGAAGAGATTTTGAACAATCATAAAGTTCTAATCAAAAATGATTCAATGCAAACAATATTATATTATGGACATGGGTATGGGTGTCATGGTGGCCCAGTGGTCAGTGTTGCTGCTTCACAACACTGTAGTCTCTCAATGTCTGCCTGAGTTTTTCTCCAGGTCCTTTGGTTTCCTTCTGTATTCCAAGCACTTTCCAATCAGTGCAACTATCAACTTTAAATTGGCCCTGCTTGAATGAGTGGAGCTGCATGAGTGAACATACTCTGAGACAGATTGTTGAAACAGGGGCCAGCTTGTTAGAACCTAGACTGGGAAAGTGGGAGAGGAAAAGTGATTGAATCTTATTATATGAACATACTATTGTACAATAATTACTGGTTTAAAAAATAAATAAGATGGATTGGAACTTTAACACCGCCCCAGAAAAGATTCTGTACTTAACTTTGGATCATTACCACAACTTATTCCCAGACCCATGCTGTCAAATGAAATGTAAATTACATTACCCCATCTAGGGCTGTGTAATATTAATTAGTAAAGGTTACTGAGTACAGGTACTGAGACTGTATAATATACTTCTGGGACCACATCTGAACTATCATGTGCAGTATGTTTACCCAATTACGCTAATGAGTTTGGGAAGGTGCAGTGGGGAATAATAAGATTAATTCATAGGATTATAAAGAGCTGATTTAAAAATGGCAACTGCAAAAATATTATTTTGTAGTTTTATGTAATGTGCCTAATATATGAAAGCTAGGAAGGGATATCTGTGGAAAAATATTAATTTTGTTCTTGACGCTTGCTGGGTCATTCATTTACAAGACTTGTAAAACTTCACATAAGTTACATTTTGAACATCTTGATGGTGCTAACTGTTAAAATGTACTAACATAATCTCCATGAGATTCACTATGAGATGCTTTGAGGCATAGTGGTCTATTTTCAGTGAAAACTCTTCACCAGTTTGTAGGTGTTGTAATATCTCATTTACACTGGCCAACTTCCAGGGAGCCTCTTGAACCTGCTGCTGCCGATAAGGTACCTGAGGTTTGAGCCTGCAGATTAGGACACTCACACAAAGCAAGGGGCTTGTGCAAAAAAATGCAAAAAGTGCTTTTATTGAAAGCAGTCAAAATACAAACAGTGTTTAAAAGTGCAGTGGCTCTAAATGTTCAATAAATAAATATTCCATAAAACAGAGTGTTAGTGCAGGTTAAAAACAGTTACAATTAATTCTTTTAAAACGAGTGGTTAAAAACATAAAGCAGAAAGCATAAAAACATGAGCCCTGGTGTACTTCTTTAAAAACAGACGTCTACTTAGCTTCACCCAATACGGGCTCCTGCAGCCATTGAGGTGCCTAATCAGCAGTTCAGCCAACCTTCTGCGTCTGCTCCTACGCTCGGTCTCCTGCTGCGTTCTGTGGCTCTGGCAGGGCATTACGCCAAGCCTCCTGCTGCCAGGCTTGCCACCCTGTGGTCCATTGCTAACTCGCAGAATTCCTTCACTGAGCCTTCTGATTTCCTTGCAGCCACGCTGCCTTTCTCCCAGCCTTACATGGAATTGCTCCAACTGAGCTTCGCCTCAGTCACCCCAGCTCCTTAATCAGGCAGCTGGAGTGGCCTCCTTTAGCCCCCAATTGTCCTCTGTATGCTCCCTCGAGAGACTTTCACCCAGCTGCCTGCCTTCTCAATCTCTCTCTCATGTTCACGTGCCACAGCTCTCCCCGTCTCCTGCCTTCTCTCTCTATCCTTTAACCTCATTTATTTGATACTTCATTTCCTTTTGATTATTTTCTTTCAATTCTCCATTCAATTCACAAACTGGCTCATCCTTTTATGCTTCCGTGGGCATCATGTCTCAATTGCAACCTGCAGGAAGTTGATGAAGCAATTGAGATAGACTGCACCCTTACGTGCAGGTGTGTCTCGCCCCAATTACTCCACCAACCCCCCGCAGCTGCATGAGCACGCACACCCATGAAGATCGAGCTAACCATTTAATTAATTATTTATTACAACTGCCACCTTTTCTGTGCTGTGGACCTGTGATACCACACCAACCCTTTTATAGACAACCTAATGAACAGCAAATTAATACAAAGTGGTATATAACTAGTTCATTTAATACTTGTGAATGTCCTGCTGTCAATTTGCAGTTTCATCTTCAAAAGAGAAGAAACTTAACATAAAAAACACAGTCATAGCTGTAACATATCTAAATTTCTTTACTGTATCATTGATCTGACTACTAAATGCACGTTTCAAGAAATGATTGAATGAATATAAAGGAAAGGGCGAATAAGTGTACAGAAAATCTTATATGTCTTATCCTTTCATCTCATTGTTCTATGTATCACAGAAGATGTGAATATTTAAATCCAACCTCCCCTGAACAACACATATTGGCAGTCTGCTGACCCAAGAGTTAGAAGGGACAGACAGCCCAGAGGGAAAAGAAAGAAAGACAAAAAACTTGAAGAATACTATGCGACACAGAATATTTTTCTGAAAATATTGACCTTGGTTTTACATGAACCCTAGACTGGTATCCCCATCCTTTTTATGATGCTTTACCTGTTCATTTTATAACTAATTAGACTTTAAATTAGCAGCTAATCTAGGGCTGGTTCATACTTTGTGCTCACTAATGCCAAGATGATCTCAGCTTCCCCACAATCCTGAACTGAATTAAATGAGTTCAAACAACTGCCAGATTGATTTTAATAATTGTCAAATTGAGACAACATGCTTTAGACATTTTGAAAAGGTAATAAATGAAATAATTTAAGAATTTGTGTTGTGTTGCCATTAATATTTCCCAAATGCATTCTTATTGTATAGTGATCTGGTGCATTTATTAGAAAGTATTATTTAATATTATTATGTATTATTAAGCACAGACTACTGTTATGTCCAGAGTATTTTATTTATATTATTGTGGAGTAGCGATTTTGAGTGTGGAAGGAAGTCACTGTAAAATGAAGTTATAAATGCACTGTATTTATTGAGGAAAGTAGCAATGATTAACCTCTTCTTTAAGAGCACCAGTAGATTTTAGGTCACTAATGTGCTCTTGACATAACCAATTTATCACTTGTAGAATGCATGAAAAGGTCAAGACTGCCTATTCGCTGTGACAAAGACAAAGTGCATGTGGAGCACACCAAATGATGTCAGTTGGTCCACTAGCTATTTCCAATCATTAAATGCTTGAAAAGTACAAGAGCTTTGTTTTGGCAGAAGAGGACAAATGGTAAGCCATTTTAAACAAACTACCCCTTTTCCTTGTTTTGGGCACAGGCTTGAATACACCTTTTTCTCACTTCCACATCCTTATTTAGATTTAAATACAGCACAGAGACTGAGGAACTTCATTCACTGCAATTTATATCTGAAAAATTTAATTCTCCTCCAAAACAGCAAGTCAGGTTTGAGGAAAGGAATAGCAGATGGAATTTCAGTCTTCTTTGCTCTTGGTATGTCAGACCTTCCTTCCATAGCTGTGAGTGTAATGTAGTGGTGATCATTAGTCTTTTGTGTTATTCCTTTTTGTTTTTCTTTACTCTTTCATGAGACAGAAACCATGGTGCAATAGCTTTACATGTCAGTACTCCGACAGCCATGCCTGCAGGTGTATCTAACTATGCAAAATGCAACAAATATATTTAAAACAGAGCAGCAAATGTGCCAGTTCAGCAAAAAGCAATGTTCACTTCATAATTCCTACACAGTAATAGCAGAAAAAAATCTGGCAATGAAATATGCATTACCATAATAATCACTGACGCAGACTTCCAGCATTACAATTAATCTTGTTCCTGATATGAAGATATACATTTACACCCTTTCTTTTTGTAGTCTAATATTGTATCTGTCGCACTGTAAATTGCTTTATGCACATTATTAAATATATGTTAAAAAGTAAAGATGGAGTGTGTGATTTATTGATACTCCACCCATGATGACACAGTGGTTAGTTAGCACTGCTGAAAAAAACAGCATATTAAGTTATATAGCAATGGTAAACTGGCCCAGTTTGTGTGTTGTCAGGCCCAGCGATGGGATTGGTGCCCTTGATTCCTGCTTCACTCCTAATGTGTTCTGGATATTCTCCACGATCCAGAATTGGATTATATGTTTTTGAAAATGTTATGTTATGTAATTCAGAAACCAAGGGGTAGGACATATAGCAAGGCTAATGTCAAATAATGGAAACGTTGGAATGAATCAATAAAATGATGCTAACCCTACAAGTGACTTTTGGTTTTCTGGTAAAACGTACTGTATAAATGTTACCTGTGAATCATATCTGCTGTAGGTGTCTTGAGCAAAGGGCAATGCAACAGGATTAAATGCATCAAACTATAAATATAACACCAGAACATGTCACTTGCAGATATTCTCTGATGATTTTGCATTAACTCTTTTAGGCCTAATTTTTTTTCCTTTTTTCCCAGGGCTGCTTATTTTTCTAAAAAACTCAGCTTTCTAAAAAGCAATGATTTCACACATAAATCAACATAAAATACTTATTTATGACAAATGTCACTCTGTTTTTTGTTCTTAGAGCCTCTACAGTATGTAAATTCACATACTTATTACACACTTGTTTATCTTATCGCTCATAAGCTGAAAGGCACTTTCTGGAAATAAAACAGCTACCTGTCTTTCGTTTTCGATTTCCAGATCTCTTGCATTCAAATCAAAGTTAGATAAATCAGCCTGATTCAACAATAATACACAAAAAATAAAAAAATAAATAAATAGTACACAGAGTATTTTTCTTTGTGCATTCACTTCATTCTCTTGCCTGATGTCAGTGACATTCTAGATGTTGTTTACTCTACAATACTCATGCACACACAAAACTTTGACATCAAGTCAATGAGTCTAACAGTCCTCCTAGCAAAGAGGGCCTACCTATAATGTAACAGTGAGTTTTGTCGACATTTACAGCTGATTATCACCCTCTACCAATCTGCCCTCAACCCCTGCTGTCAACAAAAGTCAACATCCACCCTAAAAGAGTCAATGGTGTGTCTTAACAAGGAGGTTGAGGAACCTGGAGGAGAACTTTGCTTCTTGGTGCAAAAAGAATTGTCAGCAACTTAACATCAGCAAAACCAAGGGACTGGATGTTATGCCTCAAGGTCTAGTCCCTATTCTGTAAGTGGATATGGAGATGGTGCTTTGCTACAAGTACTTGAGGTTCCACATCAATGGCAGGCTGGACTGGTGCAGTAACACCAAGGAACTAAGAAAGAACGGCAGAGCAGGCTGTTTTCTTAGGAGACTCCATTACTTTAACGTGGGTTGTGACATCCTTTACATATTTTATAACTCTGTGATGGCCAGTGCGATTTTCTACATTTGTGTTGAGCTGTAAATGTCATCTGTAGAAAGGCCCACCAAATAAAAAAACTGATTAAAAAGGAAAGCTTAGTTATGGAATGCACTCTTAGCCCACTGAAGGAATTAGTAGCAGAGGAGAGAATGAAAACAAAACTGATGGCAAATATGAACAATGCTGCACATTCTCTCTTGGATGCACCATCTTTGAGTACTTTTACTTCCAATATACCTACAGTAATACTGCTTTATAATACCTCATTATGTCTACTCTCTTATCATTAGCTAAAACCATTTTTTTTCTTTTTTGTACTTCTGGTATGCATTTGCGGAGGATCATTGTTGTTATTTTTTAAAGCTTATGTCAATGTTCAATTGCAACCCTGATTTGCATTAAACAAGTTTGAGGACATAATGTAATATTATTCTAGATTTTCCATCATTTATTCTCACATCATTTCTAGATATTATATCAATTTTCAGTCTGTTTCCCAAACACTGTATAATATTTCACAACCTGACCACAACAACATGCCACTTTTCACTACCAGCATACAAACTATGCAATACAAACTAAGATCACAGTATACTATACAGCTGCATATTTACAATATCACACAGCATTTGACATCAATATGCTGTAATGTGTTTTGAAGCTAAATCATTTAGCTTGACTCATTTTCTCATATTAATGTCATTGCCTTGGACCTCATGACATGAAACAAAACCTGTCCTGACACCACTGGGACACAAAGCTGAGATTCACAATATGCAGGGCACACTAATATACAGAAAGATAATTTAGGCTCATTAGTTAACACAAATGTCTTTGCAATGTAGGAGAAAATTAGACTTCAGGCAGACACTTATGAGATCGTGATTCAAATCCAGATCAGCTAAAGCTATGAGGTACAGTAGTAGTAGTGCATCATTTACCATTGTGGTCCTGAAAGCTTTCTTTCTTTCGTCTTTGCCACAATAAGATAAGGACTGCTTTGAAACTACCTGAAGTGAATCACTCCTTAACAAAGAAATGAAACTATTTAGTACAAACAGGTTTGTAGGAGTTATATCCATTCTTCGTATCCAGGCTTTTTTAGTTACTTCATAAATAAATGATGACCAACAGTTGCACAAAGGTCATCCATCTATTTTCAGTAACTAATGTCTTAGAGAAAGAAGAGGAAACATTTTTAAAACACTTACATGGACAGTAAGTCTGCATGCCAACTCTGCATAGACGATGCCTGGGACAAAAGATGAATTCAGCAATATATAAGGGAGCAGTATTAACCACTGTACCACCCAGTAAAGAAGCTTATGTTTGATTTAAAAAGTTGTTAGCTTTTTGACTGTGGAATACTATGAAGGCACAGCCTTTCCAGAAATTTTCAGGTTAGAACATAAGAACTAACTTGACAGCCCAATATGGCTCATAAAACCTTATACACCCTAAGTTTTCAAAACATTGACATTTGAAGGTCCCTAAAGTACTACTGCCTGTCATGCTACTTAGTAAGTTAATCCATGTGTCTGTGGTTCTCTCAATGAATACTTTGGTGAAATTAACAGTTAACCACTTCCATCTGCTCCACTGTCACCTAGTTCGAAAGAAATCCCACCATAATTTTGAACACTTCTGTTGTGTCATCTGTAAGCATTCATTTAAATTAAAAAGATTCAAGTTCTTCAATCTTTTCTCATAGCTCATGCACTACAGTCCTATAATTAGCCTAGTTGCTCTTCTCTGGACTTATTTACTGTAATTTTACTACATCTTTATTGAAATTTGGAGAAAAAGCAAAACATAATATCCACATGATGAACAGGCATCACCAGTGAATCACATAACCTAAGTGTAGCCTCCTCTGATTTATACTCAATGCCATCCATCCATTCATTATCCAACCCGCTATATCCTAACTACAGGGTCACGAGGGTCTGCTGGAGCCAATCCCAGCCAACACAGGGTGCAAGGCAGGAAACAAACCCCGGGCAGGGCGCCAGCCCACGGCGGATGTAGGAAATATCTTTATATATAATACTCTACCATGGCTGTTCGTTTGTCTGTCCAGGATTTTAAATCACTTGTAGCTCGCAAACTATTTGACCTATTGACCTGAAATTTGGTACACATATACTATGTGATGTCTACTGTCCGCTTCTGGGGTGACAATTGACCTCCAAGGTTTTTCCTCTTTTGATTTTTACTTTATTTTATTGTAGAACAAACTCTTGGCAGCGGCAGGCAGGGTGGCCATGTGGCGCATGCGTACGGGCACCGTTCTCATCCCTCCCACCTTTTCCATCACTTCCCCTACCTCTTCATATCTTAAATCATTCTTGAGGCAGATTGAAGACTTACGTGCCAGCTTAAGGGAAAATTAAAGAAACTAATTACTAATTGTACTAATTGCAACACAAACACTGACTTAATCAGTTTTAACACGAAAAGATGCCAACGAAAGAACAGAAGAAGTGGGCGGAGGGCGAAGGATGGAGAAAAGAAGAGCTGCTCAGGAAGCACTAAGCGCATCAACCTCTGAGCAAACGAATGCTAAACGTACAGAGAAAGAGTATGAAAACTATGAATGCTCAAGTCAAGTGTATTCACTGCACGTTATCATGCAGTGGGCTGTTACTGGTTAGCTCATAATTACTAATATTCTTTGGATTTAATTAGCTTACATGGTAAAAGTATCTAGAGCTACATGAAAAGCAAAAGTGATACACTGGAAGCAAAACCATAAGCAATTAGTTTAGCGCAGACATGTGCATATAAGGTTCCTGTTGATGACTGAGGACCTGTTGATTTAACTGTATCACTTTTACACACCCTATACTTAAAATCAGTGAGTACATTCAAAGAGCTAATTCCGTGCAATACTTTAAAAGTTTGACCAATGTGTCTGCTTATTGGATTTTTTTTCCCAACTTAATATTAAAATGCTACTTATTCACAAAACATTAAATATTTTTAAATTTCAAATGAGTTTAACAGCTTCAATGGACTGAATAGGACATACTCTTTAAACATTTGCTGAATTGGTTTATGTTATTGATCTAAAAAGATTTACTAATTAGAAATTCAATCATCTGTTCATTTTTTAAACTCGCTTAATCCAACTCAGGGTTTCAAGGAGCCAATGTTATGTCTATGCCCAAAGGAGAAACCAAATGAAGAAAATTAAAGTGAATAGAATAAAATAAGAAAAGGCAAGAAATAAACAACTAAATAGCTACAACTACAAGAATTCAAAATTCTACAAATAATAATTAAGAAAGAATAAACCCAAAGGACAAACCAATAGCAAAAGCCTGTGACAAAACCAAGGACCCAAATAAAATGAAAATAATTAATAAATTCCTAACAATAATTCTCAAAGAGACAAGCTAAATCAAAGCTACAGACTAAAAGACTTTAATAAGTGGACACAAAGGATCCAGGGCTACAGCAGTCTAAGAATGCCAATGTCACAGCAACTCACTGTAGTAAGGAATGGTCTTAAATCAGGGATGTTAAACTCAGCTCCTGGGGTGCCGCAGTGACTGCAGGTTTTTGTTCCTGTTACTTTTTAAATTAGAAGTAAATTACTAATTTCAATGGAACATACACATGATGCCTTCATATTAATCGACTTTTTAAGATTCAAAACATTTGCTTCTTTTTTACCTTAACCAGCAAATCAAATAATAATGAGCTACAAAGTGAGCTAACAAATGAGCAGCTAACTCGATTCCATTTGCACCTGTGTGTCCATCATAAAGTGTACATTCTATCAGGAAGTAAAATGAACAGTTACGCATACTATTTGATGTCACAGAATGAGAAGGCTATTAAAGTCATAGAAGTACATAATATTTAATTAACAGCAAGGAATGTTTTCTGAGAAGAAGTAGGAATTGCTTTTATGTAGTGCATTTCAAGACATTCAGAGCGCTTTACACAGAGATGAGGGAGCCACTTCCACCACTACCACCAATGTACAGAATCCACGTGGATGATGTGAGAACAGCCATTTTGCACCTGTATGCTCACCACACTTTAGCTACTAGGTGGTGAAAAGATGAGAGCAATAGTTAGCCACTTAGGGACAGGGAGTGATTAGAGGGTCAGAATGACCAGGCTGTGGTGGACAATGTAGCCAGGACATCGGAAAACACCCTACTCTTTATTGAGGATGCTCAGGGATCTTTTATGACCACAGTGCATCAGGATCTGAGTTTTACATCTCATCTGAAGGATGGTGCAGCAATCTAAGTTTTTCCTAGATGGTCTCCCCGGGCCCAAACTTGCTTAGCTTCATGTGGATTACCTGATCAAAACTAGATGTGTTATGTCTGCTGGATACTAATATGGATTGGATTAATTAAAATATCAGTTGCAACAAAAATGTAGGAGCTACTAATTGTTTCACTTTGCACCTCGATTTTGGATGCTGGTTAAGGATTCTGAACATTGAAAATCAATTAAGTAAAGCCCTCTAGGAACTGAGTATAATAACCTAGTTTTAAATAGTCCCCTCATGTATAATGCGACCTTAATGCCCACAGCACTTCTGACTCACACCCAGCCACTGAAGAAACAGAAAACATTTTTAGCTTAGGAACTGGAAAGAAGAAAAGATGCAACATACAAATAAATTAGACAAAGAAAATGCAGTGGGAGCAACACAGATGAAAGTAGGGTCTAGGCGATGTTTGGAAACCTAACAGCCGGAGTGTGTCCCAGAATGACAAGGCATTATTCTGCTGCAGGGTACACCCCAACACTAACTCTTATTGATCCATTCATATATCCATCATGTGAGCTTAAAACCCACCTAATCTAGTTCAGGAAGTCTTTCCAAGTAGATGTGTCCACAATGAATGGATTAACCATGAATGGGACACTAACTCATCAGAAGGCACATGCACAAAAGCTCATACTGAGGCAACTTTGAGACGTTATTTAACACAACATGCTCTCTTGGCAACCACAGGGGAACATGAATATCACAAAAATAACCAAAAATAGACACAAACAGATGATGATCAGTTTAGATTTGAAACCCAGGCCCCTGAAACTGTGTGGCTAGCCATCATGTCATGCCATTAATGATCAAAAATACATAGCATAAATGCTTACATACTTATATCAACATAAGCTTTGCTCAGGACTATACAATGATTCAGAGGTGAGCGACCTCGCGCTTTACTGCATTAACCATTACTCCCACGCACAGGCCTGCTCAAGTGAGGATGAGGTTTATTGAATAGAAGTTGCCTTCTGTTTTGTGTTTTATTATAACAGGTGCTATCTGTATTTCTTTGAAGCATGGTTTAGAAACAGTGCTTATGGCCTTGCATAAGTTTAAGAACACCTGAATAAATCATTAAATACACATGTAACAAGTAAATAGAGATGAGGTTCATATCTATGTATATTTATTTCATATTCTTCAATGCAGTAAAAATTTTAAAAATCAATTAGTTACCCACTTATTCACCCACTCACCCTTCCATCCATGAATTTTCTGGACCTGCCTAATCCCGTAAAGGTCACAGGGAGCTGAAGCTTATACCAATAGCGTTGTGCACAATGAAACAAATGCCACAGTTCATTTAATGGCACATTTACCCAGAACGAGTCATTTTAGTATTGTAAATTGGTCAAACGTACTGACTAAGTGGCAGCTTGAACTAGAAAAAACAAAGTTAACATGGGAAAAATATATAAATTCCACATGTGACCTGGCTGGAAATCAAGCCCAGTTCTCAGAATCAGAGAGGAGGCAGAGCAAATTATCCTGCAAGCCCTGCTAACTGTATATCTAATTATTGTAAATCTATTATTACAGCAGACTGTTTGGTCCTTTAAATTATGAGATATGGTCTGCTTGGCTGCATGCTAGAGGGGATATTTACCTTAATTTTGAAATGTGTTTCTCAGCATATCCATTAAAATTATATATAGGCTTTCTTTTCCACAAATCTCTGCAATTAATTTTAGTTTCATGTGGCCTGTATTTTATGAACACTTTTAACCTTGGTCTTTTGCAAAGCCATAGAAATGAAAGTTTGGCATCAGCAGTAATTCAGTAAGGTTTGCACATACTAGTAATTTGTTAGTGTTAGGAGAAAAAATAAAATGCAAACTATTTAATAGAATCCAACAGCCAACTTTATTCAATTAAACATAATAGACTAAGCCACTCGAAATAGGCTTAAAATCACAATACTGTCAAATTGCTGAAACCTTCAGCACATCACACAAGAGTTGTCAAAACATAAGAAAGTATCTGTCAAACACTCAAACTCAGTTGAGCGAGCAATTAATCCACTACTTGCAAAGAAAGGTTAGAAAAGAAAAAAAAAACGAAAAAAAAAACAGAAAGCCAAAAGGGAAAGTAAAGTCATAATTCAGTGATACTTAAATGGGTCCTGGGACAAGTGACTAGTTTTCAGAATGCTTCTTAGGGTGGGATATTAAATGTTTCCAACTAATTACAGCATCAATCACATTTTTAGCATGGAAATAATCATAATTAGAAGAAACATGTTCTAGTGACTATATTTACATTTTAGATTCTGCAGTCTTTTATTACATTGCACCTATAAAAATTAACTAATTCTGTAAATGTGGAATGTGGACTGTGCCTTTTCCTGTTTATTTTTTTTTATGAATCACAACAAATTAAGTTTATGTTCAATTGTGTACAGTACAAAGAGTTAAAACACCTAAATAAATATCAAGGAATTGCTGAATATTGTGTTTTCAAAATCCAGTTAATCCAGAGGGTGCTGCTGCCTCACAGTTAACAGACCTGGGTTCGCTTCCCTGGTCCTCCCTGCGTGGAGTTTGCATGTTCTCCCCTTGTCTGCGTGGGTTTCCTCCGGGTACTCCAGTTTCCTCCCACAGTCCAAAGACACGTGGGTTAGGTGCATTGGCAATCCTAAATTGTCCGTAGTGTGTGTGTGTGTGTCCTGCAGTGGGCTGGCGCCCTGCCCAGGATTTGTTCCTTCCTTGCCCACTGTGCTGGCTGGGATTGGCTCCAGCAGACCCCCATGATCCTGTGTTTGGATATAGTGGATTGGATGATGACTGACTGACAGTTAATCCAGACTGATTTAGAAAATTCTTCCATTTATCTATTCATCCATCCATTATTGAACCAATTTATTGCAGTTCATTATCGTGAGAAATAATTGTCTTATATTTATCTTGAAGTGAAAATTATAATTTTACTCATTATTTTGTGCTGAGATGTTTGAAAGTATGTACTGTGATGGACAGCCGGGGCCCATGCCCGGCCAGGACACCCTTCTGTATATGTTCCAGGGGAGCAAGCATGGGCTGTACAATACCTCCCCCGGACCACTTGGTGGCTACCCCTCTGGATGACTCTGGTGCCTCAGATACCTGCAGGGCTCCATGGAAGATGGAGTTCTCCACAGTCCTGTTGGGATCCGTGAAGGCTACCAGGAGGCACTGCAGGGGTTCCTGTGCCCGTCTGGGCTGTAGTTCAGCTACACCCGGAGGTACAATCGGAAGCAGGTGGTCAAGCACCTGAAGCACTTCCGGGTATGCTATAAAAGGAGCCACCAGCCAGCACTCCGTGAGCCAGTGTTGGGAGGAGGGAGACAAAGCTGCCAAGGAGGAATGGAGGACTTGAAGAGTTATTTGTGTTTGTGACTTGTGGTTTGTGGGACTGTGTTGTGGCTGAGGGACACGGGGAAGACATGGGCCACCAGCTGAAGGAGGATAATAAAATTACCTTGTTTATTTTAACGTGCCTCCGTTGTCCTTCTGTGTCAGGTCGGGCGCATATATAGCGCCTTATTACAGTATATTATTCCTTCATAGTCAAGACACTGAATAAGTGCATATATGAGTTGATAAAAGGCGTGTGAAAATACTTATGATCAATATCTACTGCAGTAATAGTTGCATCACACAAAGCCAATATTTTAATCCATTTCTCAGGTGACTTTGCAAACTGTGTTGGCCAAATGAAGTAGTTCAGTAAGCGTGGAGAAGTGAAAAGTGAGAGAATGGTGTTTGGGACTGACCGAGGCTTGAATATAGGTTGGGCGAGGAAAGCAATGCTGTCCAAAATAAACCTACAAACCAAGGTGCCATAAGGAAATGTGAGAATACAGCAGCATAAATTTTCTATAAGAATTTATCTAAACCAGTCTACTTATGCCCCATTTTAGGTTATAATTTTAGTGTGCTTGAATTGAATGGAGACTTTGTCTGTTTTAAAATAGCTTTGAAGTTTGGAGTAATAGAACAAAAAACAATCGAAAGTTACATTTCTGGTTTGAAAAAGGCAATTGCATCCAACTCCAATTTTTTCCATATATAGTGAGATAAATTCTTGTTTTCCAATCACACATTAAACATGAGGGACATCACCTGGACAGTGCTTTGGTGAGGCTGCATCTTCTCATCGAAATGTCTTTTATACAAGTGTCAGACAAAATACATTTAATATTTTATAGCACAGATTATGTAAAGTGCTTACATACTAAAAGCAGCGTTGTTAGCCACTTATTCCATTTAAGGGCTCATTTACTCACATACTTGTGCTGACTCACACTGAACAATTTAGAGTTTTTAATTGAAACATTTTACATCATGTCATGTATTATAGTGCAATTATACTTCTATTACTTAGTAATTATCAGTGGAAGTACAGCCTAATGAAGCGTTATTACTGTGCATTTGTTATGCAATTTGTCAATTGGTATTCAGGTGATAAGTAAAGAGTGAAGTATGAAAAAGAATGAGAAATGTGTAGTCACCTATAGTGCTACAAGGTCTACAAAGTAAATATCAATATCACTTAGTTACTGTACATGATTCTGTATGTGTACTGGTAATTTCTCACTAATTACGTTGTAAGTGCACTGTAATAAATTATTCTGAAGTACCTAAACTAAAGACTCTTAATGCTGAAGTGCTTTATTTGTCAATCTTTCTGACTCACATACGTTTGGGATGGGGTAGGAAACTGAAGTACCAGAAAAAAAAATAATAATCACATATACACAAGGAGAATGTACAAACAGAGAGTTACCAGTTCAGTTCAAGTAATGGCAAATCTGTGCTGCCCTCATTTGAAACTGATATGTGCAGGTTAGAGGGGAGTGAAGTGTGGATGGATTGAAACATGGAAGGAATCGACTTGCAAAAGTATAAGACAAATGAACTGACCTTTAAACTGTAGGCTAGCATTGAAAACATTTTAATATCATTCTACAGCCAGAAAGGAATTGGCTCACCTACCCTAAGGATAAGAGGTATGGTATAAAGTACTCAATAAGGTAAAATAAATGGACAAAAGAAACAATCACAAACTTTGAGCTACTTTGCTTTCAAGTGAACAACTATGAACAGACACAATCACTGATGAAACTCTTGATATGTGAGATTAAAAGTTAAATAATAAGAAATGAATAGTCATGGGTGATGCCTTATACTGGCAGAGCTGCATTAGGTTTCCTGGATCCAGATTAAATGCCAGCTTCTGCTTATTGACAGGGATGTGAGAATCAAGATATAGCAAAATAAAAAAGTTGGGTGTTAATAATGCAGGATGGCAGTGATAGTATAAAGGTGTGGATCTGTTAATATGATACACAGTAGGTCCCTTAATATGAGCAGGGAAAGATATAAAAGCACCAGAAAATATACTCAATATTCCTGATAGAAAGCAGTGTGGCCATCTGCAAATTAGCTTTTCTAGTACAATAATGTTCCATTCCACGAGACTAAGAACATCCAGTAGATTCATCTTCATACTGCAGACTCCCAGTCACCAGATTTAATCTGATTGGTGGAATGAGATGCAAAGAGCTATTCAGAGCAAAAATCCATCATCAGCAAATCTGCAACAACTATGAGACACAATGTCTCCAGCGTGGGCCAAGATCTCTGTGCTGCACTTCAGACACTGGGTTGAAACTTGATCACAATGACTTTAGCCTCTTTATTAAGGGCGAAATAGGAACAAGCATTTGGGTGGTAGCCGCATTTAATAAAACGGTTACAAAATTGTGATATCTATTGAAACACAAGAACAGCAGGCCTGACTCAAATTCATTTATAATAAAATAATTAAAAGGGTATTATTCAGGCCTCTTGCAAAAGGGAGAATTCATAATTCTTTTGTCTATTTATTTTAAATGCTGCTGCAAATGGCCTGAAATAACCCTGCAATCGACAAGTGAGAATACAGCAAGCCTCTTGGAGCAGGAAAATGCATAATCAAGATTGCAAATGCAGTTTCATTCCTACACACAGGAAGTGAAAGTAAATCTCTGTTCAAAACACAGGTGAATTCTTCTCAGAAGGAAAACTTGCTTGTAAATTTTAACGGAAACTAAACATGTTTCTCACAGGGTCTTGAGTGACCCAATAAAATGACCTGGGTTTCACTGTTGTTGTTGATATCAAAGCTGTACATGAAGCCATCTCCCTGAAGCAAGCATGAAAGAAATAAGTATAATCATTTGGAAAGCCTGTCATTTAAGTTATGCAAGTACCATATTATCTGAGAGATTACAGGTGACCTACTTGAGATAATTGCAGTTGACCCTATAATCTCCTGACACTACAAACCCAATTACAAACTTTTTTTTTTTTTATAAAAGATTTATGCCCACAGGAAACATTTTATTTGCGCACTTAAATCCCCAAGTTCAAGCTTATTTGTGGCACAGAGGAAGGACAGGGAAGAAGATATTGCTTGGTTTTTTTCATATTACTGTCAGTCAGGTAGGTAATAGTGTTTTTAATAAGGATGATGTTAGGGGTCTTATGCAGAACTCAATACTACTGCAAAGGAAAACAAATAAAAGGCCTTCTGTAATATCTTAGCTGGGGTCAGCAAACATAAAAACTGGCAGCCTTAATATTGCAGTGAGTGGCAAGGTCCAGGCTACCTAAAGGAAGCGCAGTTCTAATGTCAACGTATTAATAGGGAACGGCAAAGGTTCAGTTCTGCATTCCTAATAAAAAGCTCTGCAATGTGCTACTTAATATTTCTAAAATAGCATTAAATATAAACCTATATGTCAATTGTCACTTCTTAGTGTTTTCTTTGTAACTATGCGGTTTTTTATACTATTTATTAAATTCTCCTGGAGCACAGGATGAAGCTTCCAGGTATTATGCAAGACTCATAAAACACAAAAACAGGCATTAATCCAAGAACTAGTTTTCATATAAGCCTTGAGAAACCAAAATCATCCTGGCCCCAAACTCAACAACACAGACCAAAAGGAGCAAAGACTGAATTCTTTGTAAGGAAGGTAGAAGGAGGACTATAAATAAGTTCCAAATAACAAAATAATGTTGCTTAATATAACTTGAGGGTTTATTTCAAAATACAAAAATGAAAAACTAGAACTAAAAAAATCAAACATTCTTCTTAGAAAAGTTAACAAAAATTTCACAATCCAGAATGCAGAATCAAAAGCCAATAGCAAGGTTAACAAATAAAATAATCAAGGAGGGCATTTATAATAATAATCCAACGGTCAAAAGCCAAATTCAGAAAATGGAAAGCCAAACTAATGTTTCTGCAGTGAGCTGAGGTTTCTGAGGCTGTGTAATTAATGCTGATGGGGGTCCCTCAGCTGCAGCATCAACAACATATGCAAGACACAAAATACAAAGAACTAATAAATACATAATCAATATCAGACAATAAAAATAATTAATAAACAAAAAAAAAATGAGCAAGAAAAAATAAAATCCAAACATGAAAATAAATCATGAAACAATACTTGAAAGATGATAAAATGAATAGAAAGTGAGAGAAAATACAATAGCTAGAGATAAAACCCTGGCAATACCATGAAGAAGTACAACACCTTCCTCCTTAACAGTGAATTATAAATGACAGCATATTACAGATTTAAATGGTTATTTTTGTCACATGCTCTGAATATAATGACATTTTTACTTACACGCGCAAATCCATCATTGCCACACTCTTCTGTCATGATTAGTGAGTATACAGTAACTACCTTACCTAGAACACATCTGTCATATACATTCTATTATAGTATTACAAATGAAAGTATCAAGATGTCTATTACCCAAATCCATTGCCTCTGTCAGCACAACTTACAGCACACAACATACATTTGGGGATATCAGTAAGGTAATGCAAATTACTCGTATTTTAAAGGATTATCACTTTCCATCCACACATTCTTCAATCCATTTAATTCAAATAATAGCTTCAGGGGGCCAGTTAATAATACCAAAATCATTAAGAATGACAAAAGAGAATGCAAGATGGAGTCACAAAAGGAGCAGAGAACTGAGTAGAAGTCATCAAAAACAAGAATCGGGTTCAAACAAACAAACAAAAGGTTTGGACACTAAATGGTCTTAGGTTTCCTTTAATCACTAAAGACAACCTCTCTGCCACCATCTTTTATACGCTAAGGACGATGGCACCATATGTTATGTGACCTGTGTATCATGAGTGGAAACAGGCCTAGTGAACGTAAAAAATATGGCTACATCCTAGCATGTCCTAGGTTGAAAGAATGTCCTAAAATGGAAACATCTATGTAAAAAACAGAGCACAAAATATTGTCACCAAAATGTAAATATTCAAAAGGTGCAAAAACTAATCAAATGTACATTGTCCTTAATCGAGGAGTACTTCTTAACAAACTCTTAAAGCGGCATTTCAATATAGCTGAGGAGCAGACCCTCAGAATGGGAAATTGGTCAATATAGTTAAATATCCCAAAAAACTGGGACAAATAGCCCCAACAACAGGAAGGTTCAGTTAACTTTGCAAAAAAAAGGGCAAACAAAGAATCTTTAAAAAATAAAAATATTTATTTTGCAAAAATGTTCTGAAACAAAGGAAGCTTCTGAGAGCATAAATTGAACAGAAGAAGTTGTCTGAAATAGGCAATCCAGTAGCAAGCAAGCCTTAATACATAATCTGAAAGAATGGTCAAAAGCAGAGCAAAAAAGGGTAAAATAATCCAAAAATACAATAAAATAATTCATACAGTTGGTCAGAATTTACCAAAATCACAGAGCACATTCAATGAACTACATGGGACTGATTGTTTCCCCAGCCTTTATAGGGTAGGGGGCAGTCACTATGCAGTGATAGACAAATGGCCTCACATCTTCGGTAAACAACCACAAAATCCATGGAGCATAGAAGGACAAATAAAGGCACATAGAAACTAAAGAGTATACAAAACTGATACACATAGTTACACAAATAACAATATTAACATAAATAAGAATCTACCATGACGGAGAGAACCTGGTTAAAACATAACATACACAAAATGTAAAATACATTTACAACAGAGGTAAACCTTATGCTTCATAATATTTATTGTTAAAAAAAGAATATGAAAGTTGAAAAGAGAATGCAAAAGTAAAGATAGTTAACAACTTTTCATAAAACTGTAGTTGGATGTTGCCTATAGTCATGAAGGAAGACAGAAGGAAAACATTGAAAAGAAAGTGGCCATTAGGTATATGAGGAACATGATTAGCAAGTGAAGCCATGAAGTCATCAGCTTTCCAAGTAATCAGAAGTCCCATATTCTTCGAAGAATAAAGCACTGTCTATCCCTCCATCAAACCATCTATCCATTTCCAACCTTCTGCTGTGTCTTATAAAGATTAGTAGGAAAGATAAGCTTAAATAGTGATTAAAAATATAAAAGTTTATATGTACAGAACATATTAGTAAGAGACACTAACTGCAACAATCTGCTTCATAATGCTGCTGTTAGAGTCATGGCACACAAAAAAATAAAATGGATCTCATAGATGGTTTGACTGCATTCTCATCTGGTAAAGTTTCAGGTATTTTTAACTCTAATACACCTTCCTCCTGACGTAAAAATGGATGCGACTGTAAACTACAGAACATCTAAATGATGCACCTTTCTGTTAACAGTCTTTGCAGCGGTTGTCAATGTGAACTTTTGATGCTTATTTAGACTAACTGCACCTCCACTTTGGATATTTCTAATTGCAAAAAAGGTAAAAAGTAGATACACACTATGCTAAGATTAATTTTGTTGTAACAAACGTTATTTATCTATATAAGGATATCTTTGCACTCTTTATGTTTACAGACAAATTTAATACTAATGCAAGCAAGTGTTCTTTTCCAGTTTCAATGAATTTTAGTGATAGTCATAAGAAAATTTTACTGAAGGGTTTTTACAAGTGCTCATTTGGAAGAGTTATTTGTTGCAGATTGTACTCCTCAGAAGAGAGTCAATCTGCTGCAACGTTTCCTTTAGGCAAATTATGTATATTAGACGTTACAAATTTCTTAATGAAGTTACTGCCTTCTGCCTCTCATCGGCATTAAATTTGCTAGCAGTTAATTCATTCTTTATCTATAATATTACCACCAACATGACTAATACACAGAAGGCCAAGTATACCTTTGCTTTTCCTATGTTCATTGAAAGACTTAAAAGTGACTGGAGCCTTAAGCAACATTTTAGCACTGAGCTATTTCAAATCTGGTGGGTTTTTTGAAAATCGTTACTGCGGATTTCCAACCTGTGTATAAATGGCTGTCATGAGGGAATAAAAACTGTGCTCGAGTCTGAAATACTGTTCATGTGAATTAGTTGACTTTAATCATTTGTTTTATAGGACATAAATTACTTTCATGAGCTAATAGGCCCCTCTTCCAAAATATTTCCCTGTTTGCTTTTGCATGTTTTATAATTTTATACTAAATATATATATATATATATATATATACAGTATATATATATATATATATATATATATCTTCATAACTGTGTTTTCCCTTTATTGCATTTCCTACCAAATGTGTCTTTTGCTGAGTCTGAATTCATGCTATGACATTTACTGCACCATATATTATGTCTGTGTATAAGCAATGCTGAGCTCTTTTTTATGATTTCCAATAAATGTAAATAAAATCAACCAACATTTTAGTGGTATTCATTGTAAGCATATTTCACACAGTAAATGTTACCATATAAAGTAAAATTTAATTAAGTGAAAGTGATATCTTACAATATCTTACAATAATACTGTATATAGAAGGTCTTGGTATTATAAAATGTTAACAATGACTATCATCTTTAAAATGCTAAAATAACTAGAGGATAGTAAGGACAGATCAGTCAGTCTATTTAGTCTCACTCAGACTATCTTCTACTTTTGTGATATTTATTTTCAAATACCATTTTCTTTTGTTTTTGATGGTTTTTTTTTTGGAAACTAATACTGTTCCTGCAGTGGGTTGGCTCCCTGCCCGGGATTGGTTCCTGCCTTGTGCCCTGTGTTGGCTGGGATTGGCTCCAGCAGACCCCCATGACCCTGTGTTCGGATTCAGCGGGTTGGAAAATGGATGGATGGATGGAACTAATACTGTGTATGTCATACACATGAAAACTGCCAGAGTTATGTAAAGTGTAACATTCTTTCAATGCAGAATATATTTTTAAGGGTTACATTAACAATATAGCATTTAAGATTTGTGATTTTGCAATATATTAATAACATTATTAGAGTAGATAAATTATATTCATCTCTAGAGGAAATTTAGGCCCATACAGCAGCAGAGACATAAAAAACAAAGATATACATTCACAAGACAAATAATAAAATCAATCAATAGATAGATAAATAAATAAATAAATACACCTATTATAATAAAAAAAAAAAAACCCTGCAACAAGACGAGTCTTTTAGGAAGATTTTTTCAAGTCCTGCAAATTGAGACCTTGGCCATTAGATTTTTTCAAATCACACCCTCCTCTTAACTATTTTCAACCATGCACATGTTAATCTCACCTCTCATTCATGCGAATGCTTTTAACAGACACATTTTCTGCTCTTTCAGCTCTTATAAATTTTAACGTTTTCCTCACTTTAAATTCCCAATTAAAGAAGGCGTATTATGTCCAAATCTTATTGAAGAGTTTCATCATGAAGGGTTATCAACAGAAAAAATGAGTACATGGGCAATCCTAGCACTGAGAAACAATGAACTCAAACGAATTAACGCAAAAAATGTCAATTGGTTACACAGTAAATTGGTTAAAAGCATGTCAATAGACTATGCTGAAACAGTTGGTGGTGATTGTGCAGAAAATTAAAACATCAACTTACAATATCCCAAAGAATAACTACAACCGTTAACACCATCTGGTCTTCCACTGCACAAATTACTGTGGAAAGAAGGATGTATCCAAGAAAGGTAATGTAGCACATCTTCCATGGATAACATTAGATAACAAAGGAGATCTTGATATGCCATTTGTATTAAAACGTTAACAATTTCCCATTAAAATAGCTTCTGCCAAAACAATTAACAAATCTCAGAGCCAAACTTTCGAAAAGGACATTTTGCTTAATAGAGAGAAAGAAACGAAATTCAATCACGGGCAGTTATGCGTTGCGTTGTCTCGATGAAAGTCCGAACACAGAATTAAAATTCAATGCGATATTGATGAAAATTTAATTAAAAAAATTGGGGTTTTGCAGTAAAAGTGTAAGTTTAAAAAGTATTTGCGTGTTAATTTCAAAGCCAAACAGAACAAAATCATATTATGCACTGAATAACTCTAACACAACATGAAAAAATGTACTTTCAAATTATTATGTTTTACTCTTTTTTAATATGGTTAATTACTCGCTGTAATATAAAATGGTTGCATTATGCATATGTAACAATTCTCATGAAAATAAAAATCTGTTTAAATTGTACAACCACATCCCCATACGTGAGCAACAGAATCACAAAGAGGCTAGCACATAGTGCATGTATGGAGTTTGGCGAGCAAAGCGAGCAGGGGGCAAAGCCCCCTAGTACATACATATACAAATGTGTGTGTGCAGAAATACCAAAATGAGTACAAAAGAACTTAGAGGTAAGTATTTAGTCAGGAACTTTAGGAGGAAGCATTGAATTGCCTGATAGCAGAGAGCAGGAAAGACCTACCAAGAGGCGCTTCTTAGGATACCATGGCGGAATGAGCCTGTGACTAAAAATGCCCTAAGAGAGCACTTTCTGTTGGAGATTTCTCATAATGGTATCCAATAATGCCAACATTCTCATTTCCACAACAGCTTCCGGTGGGTACAGGGTTACTCCTGTCATGGAGCTGGATTTAATGGTAAGTTTTTTCATGTATTTTGCATTATTTCAACTCAGCAGACCATGATTGCTGCATACATTGAAAGTCCTGAGCATCCTGGGTGGGTTTTTGATTTGTTTTTTTTGTAAATTAATACTGGTTATGCTATACACAGCAAAACTGCCAGGGTTAAATTAACACAAAGTATAACATACTTTCCACATACAGTACATTTAAAGGTTACATTTACAGTGTAGTAGTTAATTTCACATTGGCAATTTTGCTGCACAATAATGACATTATGAGATTAGACTGGATAAACTTTACTAATCCCAAGGGGAAATTCAGATGCATACAGGACCAGAGACATAAAAGACAAGGATACACTCACAAGAAAAATAATACAATCAATCAAAAAGATTGTGTAGAAAATGAAAAATGAATACAACTCCAAGAATATAAGTGTTTAACCTCTAAACTACATTGAAGGCACATTAATAAACCAACAAAGTACATCACCATAATGAGACAATGAGGTACTGGCATTTCAGGTTATGAATAACTATGTTTTCCACAACACACCCTAATATTCCTGTGTTCTTCATATTGAAACCATTGATCCCTTTATTTTTCTCTTCTTCTTACTTCCAAATTGTGTTCAGGATTACTCATTTTTAATGAGTGGTTATCTATTATCTCCCAACCTCAAGTCCACTGTTTATTTGCTTCTTGGATATCCCACTTGGGGTCAGGGACTAACAAACAAAGAGTTGGACTCATCAGACACATAACCTTATATTTTTGTATTAAAAGCTAAAGTAACCAAATTTACACATAGGCTGCCTATCCTCCTGATATACAGCATGCATTGTTTATGTTCATGTTATCCCATGACAAATCTGAGAAAATTGTCTAGCATCTTTTGTGTAGTGCACTTTATAGTAGGACATGACTAAATTTAACAAGATTACTACCAACTACCAGATATTTGCCCATGTCAGCTACCATCAATCTCCCATTACTGGCTTCATCTCTCTCTCTGTGGGTACCAAATATGGGAATTTCAAAGGCCATCGCATGACAGCCACATGCTGTACATGCCAAAAGATAAGAAAAGTCCTTTTTCGGCAATATTACCTTTAAAATCATTCTACTATATCAACATAATAAATCCTGGTCAGTAAATTACAAGAAAACACAAGTCTGATGCAAAAGTAAAGTAACCACCAAAGTAGGCAAATGAGTATCAAATTAATATACGTATTTAAGAGGAACCTTCAAATGTCAATAGGATGGTGATTATAATTTTACTTAAATCAATCAGAAATATATCTGCAAATGAAAAACTATTGACCATAATTTGATTAAATAGACTGAAAGGTTGAATAACTACAGTGTCTCCCTGCCAATTTATACCCACAAGCCTTGGCACAGTGGCAGACCAAACATCAGCTTTAATGATTTCAGACAGATGCTTAACCAAGGCTTAAAAAAAATTGAAATAAATCCGACTACAGATATGAAGCAGTAATAGAAACAATTTGTGACCTCCATAGGAAGGCATGATTCTTTTAATTACAGGAAATGATTTGTTCAAAGAAGCTTTGCATTCTAAATGCAAAAATGGGGAAAGGAACACTAATTGCTATCATTTCAGTGTAAAACTCACTGTAGGACTGTCAGATTAAAAGAAAATCAGCTACTTTAAGCAAAGCTAAATGTGTTTATTGTTAGTATAGTTTTTGGAAATCATTTAAAATAATGATGAAAAAAGATGCAATGAAATTTAGATAAGAAGCTTATTTTCAAATGATAAGAAAATAATGAAAAATCCACATTTTTAGCCTAACATTTATATACAGTACATCATATGACATATACTGTATTTCAAAATATATTTTCTATGCGTCCTGCATGAAAATAATGTATTTTAAATAATAAAAAAAAAACTTCATTTGTCATAATAGATGAAAAAATGTAAGATTCAGAAAATGTAAGTATACATAAGGGTCTTGGAAACAAACATTTTAGCAAGATAAAGAGAACCTGGAGCAATATTAAGGTCTTTTCTGTAAAAAAAAAATATATTATTTTTAAGGATTAATTGAGCAACTGAATGGCTGCTCTAATGCAGTCTTGTCTTGAAACCACTACAAATACACTTCTGACAACCAGCAGTGGAATGATGGGGTCTTTTTTGTTGCATTTCTTCCTTAATTTAGTAAAAATGGGTAAAACCTAAAACTGATGGCTACCAACCACATTATAAAGTCATAAATCAAAGAAATACGGTATGCATGTGCATCTACTGCATACTTCGAAGAAACAAACTTTAGACCTTGAACAAATGTCTATATTGCTCATTTGCATGCTAGAAAGAGAAACCTACTTGAAAATAATTTTCATAAGGTGCATTTTCATTAAGAAACTAGAGACTGACATTATGAAGGGCTTTTACCATCTAATTACAGTATATGCCAGCATTTCCAAAAAGATTGAGATTTTTATAATAATTGTTATTAGCATTCAAAAAGCATTCTTATGATAAATTCAATTGAATTGGCTACTGAATTCAAGCTCCCTGAACAGTTCAGCTGGACACATTTAAATAGCATTGACTTTCAATTACTACATTAAGGAAATATCAATCACGTCAAAAAAGAGGCCAAGAAAAGCTGTTTAATCCCAAAAGATGAGGTCTGTCCCTACAGATTATGATAAGGGTCAAAAACTTCAACCATAAAGTTCACTGTCTAAATCTTCTAGGGAAAAAAATAAGCTGATGCTGTGCAATGACAGTTCTGCTTCTTAGTACAACATTTGCTGTACAAGTTAGAGCACTATACTGTTTTTGCAATAATACCACCAGTTACAGCATAAAGGAAAGAGTAATTACCATTACCCTAACAGCATACAACCAACTAGTTTAACAAAACTATTGCTTGAAGAATTTAAGGTTAAGATACTATGGCAATACATCTCTCAGACTTTGGAGAAGTGCATGTCTATCAAAACCAGCAAATGTCCTGGTTTTGATAGACATAAACCATTTACCATCTGGAGGAAGAATGAACAAAGACATGACAGGATCTTAATGACTGGAAAAGCAGGTTGGATTTCTGATGGGTAGAGGCAACCAGCGATTTCCACAATGCACACCACTCCTTCTAGCCGCCTCCTGCTTTTGACAAAGATATTGCCATACCAAAATGTGATAGAGACTGTCAAAATATTTCCAATTAAAAAACATCCATTCTTTAATTGTCTCCAAGTTGCTTCTGTTGAGATTTTGAGACCATAACAGATGTGTTTACCTACCTATGCTGGAGGTTTCAAGAGATGTTGCTGTATCTTTGACTGATTACAACATATTAAATCTTTTTCTTTCTTTGCTGTATTGATCGGTAGGTGAGAGGGTAGTTAAGCTAATTCGAATAATGATATTTTCTGTCTTCTTACTTTGCAATTTAATCATTTTAATAAAATATCTAAAATCAACAATAAAAAAGTTTTAGAAATGATGACAAGTTAGTGATCAATGATTTAAAATATATTCGCTACTAGATCCTATAAGTCATGTTACAATGCAATTGTCATTTTGTAAGGTAGAAATTCTACCAATAAAAATATAAATTTTAATTTAAGTGCAAACAGTTTTCAGAACAATAAGCCATGGTATTCTATTGTAGCAACATGCTGCATGTTTTAATTAAGTATTTACTGTACTCTATACATATGACAATAATAGCACTACTACCTTATAGCAAACTACAGATTGTATGATGCACTGCAGGAAGTATTGCCAACAGGAAATCTCTTAACAGTAATTCTTTGTTTCTTTTGAGACAGTATACGTCAAACATTTTCAAATGTTTTTACAAAATGGCATATTTCTACCATTTAACAAGTCTGATACTTATAAACACACTTATAAACAAAACTATTTTCGTTTTCAACCTGTCCATAATATTAGGTTTCCAAAAAAAACGGTTAAATATTAGCAATAGGATTAGGGCTTTGCTAACTCCAGATACTGTATGTAAATAAAGTCTGCTAGATCATACACAACTAAACGGACATCTCTGTTGAATAGGTAGACTTCCAGTGGTTATTTTCCTGGTGTGTTTCAGCTGTTATTACTATTCTGTGAATTTAATGTTTCATATTCTAGTTGTTTCAAAATTTACTTTGCTAAAAAAGAAGAGGCAATTATTATTGGAAGATTACACAAAAAGAGAAGTGTCAAAGGACCCTTGCACTGATATAAAATTGAATCACTGCAGTAGGCAAAGTGGCAAAAATCTTATTTTTTGTTTTATTTTTCACATGCCCCTGCACATTGAAAGTTTCATCATGGAATTGACCAAAAGCACCATATTCAAAGGTGTGCATGTGTGAACTGACCTCACCTGGACAATTAATACTACCTCCATAGACAAGACGACATAGCAGTGTCTCTACTTCCTTCTTACAAGCTGAGGAAAACAAGCCTACCTCCCCTCATTCTTAAAACATTCTACAGGGACACCATTAAAAATGTTCTGACACGCTGCATCACTGTCTGGTTTGGAAACTGCAGTGTCTTTGACTGCAAAGTCCTACGATGGATAGTGCACGCTACAGAAGAGATCTTTGGCACCTCCCTACCCTCTATTAAAGACACCTTTAAGTGTTGTACCTGCAAAGCCCATAGCATTGTGAAAGACTGCTCCCACCATTCCTATGGTCTGCTTTGATCCCAGTCGCATCTGGCAGAATGTACCATAGCATATGAACCAGTTCTGCAAGGTTTTGAAACAGTTTCTATCCCTGGGATGTCCAGATTCTGCACTCGCCTCAGATTTGTTCCTAGTAGTCTGCCTACATAGAGGACCTCTGTTACTACTGTTGTCTCTATTATTACCTGTTGTTATCACTAAACTATTTATTACTATCTATTTGAATTTATTCATTTATCTAATGGTATAGTGTAGTATAGTTTAGTATAGATTTTCTTTTTTTTTACTTGTCCTGCACTGGTCCTTTGCTATGCTATATATGAATTATTTGAGTATCTGTTGCGCTGCGGCCCTGGTGAAAATTCCTTTGTACCATTGGATAGCACAGCATTGTGTATGGATGGTATGACAGTGAGGCCACTTGACTTGACCGTGATTGTCAACAAAGATCCCCAAAGTTCCACTATTCAGAAGTGCACTGCTGCTCATTAACTGCCGTTTACACCTTTGTTTGCCTCTTTTTGTCTTTTCATTTGTTTCATTCTTCATCTTCTTGCCAATATTTAAAATGAAAGGGGGTACAATGATGTTAGCCTCGTACTCATTTTTGTTCAATAAATTGATTTAATTATTTTTGTGTTTGTACTGAAAAATAATGACTACATACCATTACCAAAAATATTTCCAGGGAGCAAAACAGACTACTCTTTGTTTCATCATCTTATTAGTAAATTTATACATTTTGACAAATGTAACTGTGATTCAAATAAATAAATAAATAAATAACAAAAGAGCACTTGCTGCCATGATGACTTTAATCTGTCTAAATATAATCAATAACAAGAACAGCTTGTGGAGATAATAGGTCCCAGAGCAAAGCAGTTCTCAAGGAAGGCATGTTTAAGTTAGATTGTGTTGGAAAAAAAAAATGGTGCTCCTTTTTTCCCACGCAATGGCCTATGACCTTTGTGATAAAAAAAGAGAAAATTCAAGTTTGAACCAGCTGCATAAAATGTAAATGTCTCTAGGGACTACAAGGACGTTTTTGTGGGAAATCGTATATTTTTCTGATCGACAGACTGAACAAACGAGTAAATAAAAAAGATGAACAAATGAACCAAGGTCAGCATTGTGCCTGATATTTTTCCTGCTCTTTGCACTATGCATGCTGTGTATATCTGAAATAACTAAAACGCCTCCAGAAATTTAATCAAACCATTTTTATAAAGGACAGAAGAGAACTGACAAATATTGCCTTTATCTACCCAGTTAACAAGATCTAGTCCAGTTAAAAGGTAAAAATGCAGTGGTACTTGTGGAATTGCAGGGAAAGCAAAAAAGCTGCATTTTCAATCCATTCCACTGGCTCCCTGCTTGACACTTGATATGCTACTTAACCTGCATGTGTATCTCTCCAAAACCTTGCTTTGAATTGGTTTGTAATAGCTCTTTTTTCTAATATAGATTGTATGCTTCACTTGCTCATAGAGTGTGTACTAGTTTTTATTATAACTTTCTAATGCAGTACAGTAAAATACACTGAAAAAGCTAGGCATGAGTGATGAGGTGATAAAATGGTCAGAGCTTCTTTAAATGTGATTCATCAAGCTAAGTTATCTCCTTCACTATATATATATATATATATATATATTTTTAATGAAACTATTTTAAGGCACTACCCTAATAAAACATGTTGTAGACATTTACAGAAGAGTGTTGCAGTCCACATCCGATATTAACAATGCAAGAGTGAGGCTTAACAATGTTAATATTATATTCAACAGGAATTCTATAAAATGACAAAAGTAACAAAAAAAACACACATAAATCAGTTGCTTACTCAGTATATTTTTTCAGTATTTTTAAATAAGAGTTTCCAGATGGTGTTTATCTCATATTAATTGCAGTTTTCTAGCAACAAATAAACAAAAACTGAATTCTGCTGTATTTACAACATTTCCAGTCACACTTTTATAGCTGTATGCTGTTAGTTAAGCCAAGTTATAAATCGTAAATATAGAGTATAGTGCATTTGATTATAGGCATTAGAGTCTGTGCTAGGGTTCCCTATGTGTTGGGGGTAAAGTTGTTTTTCCCTTGACTATGCCAAATTAAATAACAGAAGAATACTGTATGTTGAAGACATCCAACAGTGAGTAAAAGTAATTAAATAAGCAAAAGAGCTTAGTATAATTATTGTTAAAAAGACGTCAAAACTTCCCAACGGTCTATAGCTCTTTTTTTCCCTTTCCCTTTAATTGTAATAAACACTTAATTCTTGCTTGGGTCGTGGTGCCCCAGTCCCAGTGTTGGACTAAAGCAAGTCTACACTTTAAATGAGATGCCAGTGTTCATTGCTTTAAATGATGTAAATCATTTTCTTTTAAATGCACTTTGCATATTATGCTGCATATTCATTGCTTTACCTCTAGAGAATCATCTAAAAGTGAATAAATAAATTAGACGGAATAAATAAGCACAGTAGCTGTAAGGTAAAGAGGACAGTTTATCCATTTATCCCTCCATTCTCTATCCTGCTTTGTTCTCTTCAGTAAACATGCTAAAAGAATGCATTGCAGGACACACTTACGGACTTTACCCATACTCACTTACACCATTAGAATTGTCAGTTAAGCTAGCATGAATGATTCTAGAAAAGTGAAAAAAAAAAACCTATACTGACACAGGAAGACCATGTAAACCACACAGAGGCAGTGGAAGGTGGGATTTTAACCCACTCACTTGGAGATGTGTGAGAGTGAGCTGTCCAAAATCAATTTACTGGCCTTCAACATTCAAATTCATCAAATACCAAGCAACGAACCAATGTAAAAATAATGATAAAGAATCTAAATATACTATAATCACTCACACCGTTTTAATTACTTTTGTAATACTTAAGGACGTTGGATGGTGGCACAGTGCTGTGGTCTCATAGATTCATCATCCTGGGCTCCAAACCAGGTGAAGTCTACATGTTCCTGTGGTGTCTGCTTGGATTTGTCTTCAGATACTTTTTTTCACACATTACCACAGATGTGCAAGTTAGGTGGTGACTGTAAACTGCTCTAAATGTGATTGTCGGTAAGTAAATCCCAAGATTAACTGGTGCCATTTTCAGACTTTCTTCCTGCCTTAAACTTGATGTTGCTAGGATATACTAGTAATAGAGAAAAAAGGAGTTTATTGAATGTTTGTACTATTTTTGCATTTAATAAAAATATGATCTTCATCTAGGTGGAGATTGTACTATGTATTTTCTTCTATTTTAATTGTCAAATTGAACTCACTGGAGCCATAGTTAGGTTTCACGAGTAAGCATACACTAACAGAAAGGAAAAAAAATAAAATGTACTTAATGTTTTAAAAAAGTTTGGATTGTTTAGCTTCATAGGTGATGAACAATCAAAGTTCTCTGTAGGCTCAAATATTTTAGCTTCCTTTCAGCTTCATTTTCCGCAGTTTAAAGACCTGAACTGGGGTGGATAAGAAAGGTCCACTACTCTTTTTGTATTCTGTATAAACCTGAATGACATCAAGATCTTCTGAAGGCAGGCAAGACAGAACTGCTACACAGTTCTTGGCAAAAGTGTTTTGAGTTTTTGTTTTTTTGACTCTGTTCTGGAACTCCCCCTCTACTGTATGTATGTTGCCAAACAGTATATTAATGCAAGAAAAGTGATTCATATTCCATTTACAAAATAAAAGCATTAGGGCAATTGTTTACAATGCAGTACAGCAGTTTTGTGATTGAATTTATACAATTCAGGTAATGAAGATCAATGTCTAAAGAGTTATATTTAAAATCCACATCTCTTTGTGTTAAAATAAACTCGTGCTGTGACAAGATATTTTTGAAGTCTCAAAAAGGGTTTAAAGACAAAAATAATTTTTTTCTTTAAAAATAGTGGTCCTATTGTCAAGCTGTTGAGGTAACATTTCGTGAAATATGCAATCTGACATGTTGACATTTAAGTTAAGGCAGGACATACAATAATGCTTGCTCTCTTTTATATGCAAGGAGACCCTGTGGTTCCAAAGCCATTCATGATTGGGATCTACCTGTTGATATCAACAACAGACAACTAGAACATCAAATGCATAAAAAAAGACAATGTATTCCTTAGTCCCATGATAACACTGAGTGCAATGAACACATGGCTGAAGAATAATATTTCCTAAAAATCATGTATATAAAATATCTCTGAGACATCTCTGTTAAATAAAAGGCTACTTGCATGACCCAAAAATGCAAGGCAGCCTTTAGAAATCAAATTCTTCATATTTCTCTCCTGTTGTGTGTCTCTTAGAGAAAGAATATCACCCAATGGCTAACAGTCAATCTGTCCTTACATTATATAGCAGTATTCAACATAATAATAAATAAGCAGTGTAACAAAAACATAGCAATGCAAAAAATACAGTAGTGAATAATACCTGGAGGACACTGAAAGTATTTGCTATCAGTTCTAAACAACACATTCTGAAAAAGCTGTACAATTTCAAACACTGCAACAAAATAAACCTACTAATCAGGTTCTAATATATTAAAACATGAAGAAATCAAGTTATGTACAGTATAGCTACAAAGCAGAGAAGAGAATGTACAGCGTCATTGGTAGAGTGTGCTGGCAGCCTGACTATAGAACATCCAGTGTGATGGCGATAAATCTGATTGAATTTCAGTTGTATATCGAATAAGCATATTTGAGTAGGAAGACACATTTACACACGCCATCCTGTCTGTCTTCAAAGTACAAGATGTCATACGGTATATGTTCAAGGTGGAAATTCTTGGTTCTCATGCCTGGAATAAGTTAAGGCATATTAAGGAAGTTCTGGGTATTTTATGAAGGATTTAGCTTGAAAAACATTTCTGCAGTATTTAATCAATATAAGTAAAACTGCTTGGAGGGTCAAAGAGACCCTCCAATACAAAGAGGAATGTGTATTCCAAATCCTGAAATATTTAGTCTGTAACCCTTTTAAAAATGAATGAAATGGGAATAATTTTGCAAGAGTGATATAACACCTTAGGAGCCATACGTTCCTGATGAACCAGTTTGAAAGCCCCCCTTCTTACAGTGAGTCAAATAACCTCTGCAGAGTTGATTGTGCCAATATTGGATCAAACATTCAAAGTCAAAAGACCAAAAACAGTAGGTGAGGGAATAGAATTAAGCTGTCAGTGACTAAAAGGGTCCAGAAAATTGCATTAGTGTGCCAGCTGCTGAAGATCTCATACAGCCTGCAGAGCCTTAGGAAAAGATATTGATGCAAGACTTAATCAGTAATGAGACCAAAAGAGACATGGCAAGAACAGGAAGAAGAAACTACAGTACCTTGCTAGCTGAAATTTCTACTGCATAGCCACCAACTGAAATAAATGTCACTGAAATCAGTTAAAGACACTAGACTGATAATACATTCAAAGAACAACAATGCACTTCATTTCTGATGCTGGCCAGGAGCTTTCATACATGACTAGCCTGGATTGACCACAATATTATACTTTTGAGGATGCAAACCCTGTCTCATATCCATTGACTTACAGCACATCAGGGCACTAGAATAGGTTTCATGGCTATAGTCTATTAGGCTATAGACGTACTGTCCACTGAATTCTGGACTTCACAAAGAAGTCATTATATTATTTATTTTATATTGCCATTTTAAAATTGTTTCTGCAAAAGTATTTCAATTTAGATTCAACCCCTACTCCAAAACTGTCATATAGTATGCTAAGAATATTTCTCTCCTCTGTAAATTGCAACCTATTGTATTGTATGATACTTTCTTTTTTCTATTGTTATAACTATTTCTTTATTTAAGGAAATGAAAAAAGAAGATAAGTTTCACCCAGCTGATTTTTTTTTCCAAAGTATAATCAGGTATTTCTGTATTTGTCTATTCCTGTCTGCAATTGACTCTAATTGCATGGAGTGCTTTTGAAAGGTCTGCAGTGTTTCCGCTTCTACAGCCTCCCCTGGGATGGTGGTCCATGTGTCTATAACTCTGTATGAAAACAGTTTGCAGATCTTTTGTGCTCAATCTGGTTTTGCTAAAGTTTAACTCACAACTCCTGCTATTGTGTGTGTGTTTCAATCCACAAACAGACTAAAACAATTTCTTTGGACTTACATTATTAAATCAGATGTTATTTTTTCCACAATCTTGCTTTTTTCATAGCTTTGATGATGCAAAGTATCCCATTTACAAAATGCATTTCAAGAATTTAAGTAAATGTTAAAAACTTTGCAGCTTTTATACAACAAGAGATAATATAGTATGAATATCACTCCACATATTAACAACTCATAGCAAAAATTGACTGAGCAAAGACAAAACTCAGCCTATTATCACTGCCCCACAGAACTAAACTATGCATACTGCCATCCTTTAAGGTACTTAATCCATTTCAGGGTCATAAAGGCTGCAACGTTTCCTGGTACCACTGGATGAAAGGCAAGGGCCAGGTTTGGCCGGAGCACCAATTCATCATTGGGCCTACTAACTTATGACAAGAGAAATTAGAGATGACAAATAATTCAACATTTGCCTCTCTGGGACAGCAGAAGAAAAACTGGAGCACTGTGGATAAAAAAGAAAAAAAAAAAAAAACACTGACTATACTTGGACTAAATCTCTGCAACTATAAGGCTGTAGTGCTAACTAACTACTGTCCTTTGTGCTGCTCATAAATAATAGGAAGCTAAAATTCTTTAGATGAGAAGAAGTCCAACAAATAATCAAGGATGTTTTATCTTTTCCTTAAGTGCCAATATCAACAAATACATGTATTAGTTGTCTTTCAAAATGAATATCATCTCTAGCTTTTTGATATACAATAAATACATTGAATGTGTTTTTAATAAATAGAGCAAAGACACATTACATGAGTAAACAAAGTCTGGAGAACTACTTTCAACTGCAGGTAATCAAACCAACTTACACACAGTTTCATTCCAAAGAAGAAACCTGTATAGTAAGTGGTTCATCTTGATACAGTATGGGCTACTATAAAAGAAGCATTCATTATTAATTAATGGGCTTTGTGTGTGGGTGTGCATGACTTGGCACTGCATCGGCCTTGCACTCAAAGCTGCCAGAATACACTCCAGCTCCCTGGATGATGGGAGCTCAAGAATGTTGTGTTAATAGTATTGACATGTTAAAATCATGCATATCAAGAGTTCATGAAACTTTAATCTGAGAAAAATCACACCTAGGACTTGGTTTTGCATCTTCTTAGCAAAGTTCAATAAGAAGCACAAAACTTATATCAGTCATCCAAGTACCAACAACTTAGTCATGCAAACCTCTCTCAGGTTTTATTAGAATATACAGAAAGTCTCAACACTGCCTAGGCAACAACATCTTTTTGAAAGGAAGTTCCCTCTGCTAAGCCGAGTTTCTTCCAAATAAAGCTTAAGCACAATTTCCAAAATTCTAGTTCTGGTAGTTAAACTACTTGAAAATTATTTTAAAAGACCTAATACTAGTTAATATATCTATCCCAGCTATTGAAATGAGTTACCTATCCATCCATCTTCTGAATACTCACCTTCTATTACTGGATTGCAGAGAGCATAAACTGTCCATGCTATGTTGGATGCAAAGTAAGGAATTCACAAAAGCTAATTTAAATTTGGCACTAAACGTAATATGTTCATTTTTAGGTAAGAGAGCAAAATTAGTGTACAGAGCACTTCTATAAACATGAAGAGAATGCGCAGACATTTCTTGGTCGGAAATTGAACATAACTCTGAGGAGCACCACTCACTGCATCGCCATGCAGCACCGTTCAAATTGATGTGGCCACCTTGCTTTTTATTATTGTAAATGTCAGTGAATCACTTAAAAGGGAATGTTTGGGGTCTGTGGATTGGTAATCTGTAACTTTTGTGCTACCTTTCCTCCAGCTGCACATAAAAAACAACCAGTTGACTTTTATAGTACTTTTAATGGTTAACACTAACTCAGAGTGTTTTATACGTATGTTATTTCAAATAGAGCCCAGGCTAGTGACATTATAAATGTAGAGGGGTTTCCACCACACCTTTCCAGTGTGAGGTCCAGCTCTGTAGCCTCTTGCAGCACATTCCTGCTACAAAACATAGCACTATCTGAGAAAGTGTTACAATTGAGACATTCATTCCTTTTTAATGCTAATCTGTATAAGAGAGTGATACTACAGTATAATAAGATGACCTCATGATCTTTCATAACAATATGACAATAGATTAAAAGGAAGAAAAAGAAAATCAGGAAAATTAGTTTTATATGCAAGAGCTACTCAATAGCAGATGGCAGACAGCCAGTGACCGGAGATGGAGCCACATTACTCCTCTTGTCCACACAAACTCAAAGTTTATGACAGTTTGCATTCTTTTACTAAACAAAACTGTTTTAAACTCTTTTAAATGATACACTTTTTCAGAAATGTGTAATTTCATTGTAATTATTCTACAATGACAATAAAAGCTTTCAATTCAAATCAGAACGAGATCAAGGCATTATAGACAAAAATCAAGTGCAGGGAACACCTTTTCCCAGGGCGTCACCCGTCAGCACCAGATTAGCTTCCCAATTGCTGATTGCCATTAATTGAAAAATAAACATGCATGCAGAAAAAT
>JANRMT010062832.1:2410519-2470246 GCA_026402145.1 Polypterus bichir lapradei | reverse complement strand
AAACTGTTCATGCTAATGTGATTCTAAGCATTGAAATATCTAAAGTCTCAGATAAAGTAGCAGGAGTTGTGCTGCTCCTGGCCTTGAGAAAATTCTGTGGCGAACAATTAAAAAGATCAGGTAGTGAAAAGTATGTGTGTGAGACAGAAGACAAAGTGAGTGTGAGAATGATAAAGTATACGTAAGCAGATGTTGTCATTTCGAAGTTATCATCTCCATTCATTTGCAATGAATCACTTTTGTTAAACAATGTATGGGACTATTCAGTGGCTGGTAAAACTAATATTGATTACACTATAAATACTATTATTAAATAACATAACATTCTCAAACCTGCCTTATCCATCTCAAGCATAGTCAGCAGCATTGCGCACAAGAAAACATATAACCCCGGATGGGACAACAGTCCATCGCAGGGTCATTTTAGCTTGGTTAATACTGAATACAGACAGGAAAAACACGCAAACTCCACAAAAACACTGACTGGACACAGGATTATAGCAAAGAATTCTGGATCTGTGATGAAACAGTGATAACCTCTGTGTCATAATTTAATTGCAAACTAAAAAAATATACATTTCATTACCCTTTACAATAAATTAACTTGGGTGTGGCATGTTTGTCATGTTTATACAGCTGACAGAATACAGTAAACATTGATAAAAATTGTAAACATATATAATAAGCAAATTGTTCATAATCTACATGAATTGCAGTATGCATCAAAACAATTTGAACTGTACTCTATCTTGGTGGGTGCGGCAATGCGGTGTAATCAGTGCATGCTCCAAACCAACGTTGTGGATTCACCCACATTTTTCTTTCCACTGTTAACAGCAATTATAACTTTCATATTGGACATGTTTTAGCAAGTCTATCCTTTAAAGCTTATTCTTCTTTAACTGTCAACTACTGACTTGTTTAAGAATCAATTCATAGGGCCAAAACACCTATGTTGTCCTGTAAAGAGCATCTAAGCATAATCTTAAGGGGTATTTACCAATCACTCATAACTACACTCAGATTTTGGGCATTTCTATTACATGCAAAATCGAGATGCATTTATCAAAAATTGGCCATTCATAGTGAGCATACAAGTATTTTCAACATTAAGAAAGTTTCCTAATCTACTTTTTATTTAGCTTGTGCTTCTTTGAACATTTACAATAACTCAGGCTAAATATTCCACTGGGAAAAATAAAGTGCTGTCCATCCATCCCAAGTTAATTTATGGCTGCTATTACTCAAATGTAGGTATCTTTAGGATATTGAAGAAAACACTGTATTCTGAGTAATCCCAAGTGTACACTGGGATAAACTGCAAGGCAGGGTTGTAGTTGGTAATCAAACCCTTTTCAGGGCTATGAGGCTGCCATGCTAACTACTGCTATGCCATGCCCTCCACCAATACTATAAATATGTTCTGATCCCTATAATGCTTTTGGAAATTGTTTTCATTAGTGCAATCAATAGGACAGCTAATCTAATACAAAAACTCTGCTTAACTTATTGACTGACTTTCTTGCTTTCTTGTTTCATATTCTTCAGATTTTCGCACAGAAACACACAGGACATTTCTTGTGTCCTCATTTTGTATACCTTAAAATATCATCTCATCTCAGCTCATCCTCCCATCTACTTTTCCAGGTGAGGGTTGTGATGGCAGTAGGCCAAGCACGTCAGTCCTGACTTCCCTATCCCCAACTACAGGTGCCATCACTTTTTGGGAAATTTCCAGGTGTTCCTAAGCTAGCCTAATTTCTTAGGCATGTCATGGGTCTGTTGCAGGGTCTTTGCCCAGTAGGACGTGTCCAGAACAGCTTTGGGGGAGCTGACCTGGGGGCTTTCTTACAACATGCCCAGACCACCTCAACTGGCTCTTCTTGATCCAGAGGGCCTGCAACTCTACTTTAAGGCTCTCCTGAATCATTGAGATGTGTGGAGAAACTTCATTTCTTCCTCTTGTAAATGTAGTTTCATTCTTTTGATCATTACCCCCATTTCATGACCAGAGGTGAGAACAGGGATGCAGATCGACTGGTAAACCATGAGCTTTATCTTTAGACTGAGCTCCCGCTACACCACCATGGACTGGTACAGCACCCACAAAACAGATGCTGCCCCTCCAACTGTATTTGAGTCATAACACATCTAATGTAGACTGCTGAACTAGATTTAAAAGCTGATATCTAATCTTGCCACCCTAAATGACTGATGATTTATATATGTAACAATTATATATATATTAATTAAACACATCTTCCATATATGTGCACTTGGGAGGCAGTCTAAGGGCTTAACTGGGAGTGAGACACAGAGACTGGGTTTGTTAAATTGTGCTAATATCTTTTCACCCTCTTCTACAGACCAGCAGAAGGAAAGTCTGCCTAAGACTCCACCTACTTCCACTTCTTCAACACGCCCTCCTATGAAACCTCACTTTCTGCCCTGATCCCTCCCCTTCCTGTCTCCTTTTTACATAACCAGAACCTTTAATCCTCTTGTTTAGTCTTATTGTGACACAGTATATGGGGTGGACTTTTTCACTATATATAGTGGGGTGTACTTTCTTCACTATATATATATATATATATATATATATATATATATATATATATTAGTCTAAATTATTTCAGAAACAAGCAATGTACTTTAGGTTTTGTGTTTATCATTTCTGCCCTTCATTTTTACCCTTTTGATTACCAGCAGATCTTTCACTAAGCTTGTTTGTTGCCTAATCATGGCATAAAGCAAATTGTAGAAACTCCAAAACGAATGGATGTTTAGAGTTTTTAGAAAATGGTTATGCATCAGATTACTGTATATTAAATTGTATAACATTAATGGGTAGATTTGCTCCAGCCCAGGCTCTGACACTAAGTATTACCAAAATGTGTGCTGCTTTGCCATCTGGTCTATCACACTTTTTCTAGCACTTCTAAACATTTCCATATGGCCCTGATAAAATTATGGTTTTGTTGGCTGATGCTGCACGTTTCCATTGATGTTCACATTACATAGCACTGGTTTGTTTTTAACAGACTCCCTAAGAAACATCAAGATAGTAAAGATTATTTAAAAGATTATTTATTAAGATATAAATGTAAACAAAAGTTCACTTCTTTTTGCTTTTGCTTATATTTTGATAGGCAAAAAAATGATAACTTACTGCATTTGATAATTTATATAACCAGCTGAACTGCCTCTTAGCCTACTTTAAACACTTTTTGACTTGTCAGGTGCCATATAATCCTAAACTAATTCCCCCTTTAAAGGCCCCTGTCCTTGAAGGAGAGTTTTAAGCATCATGCAGATGAATCATCACATTACTCATAGACAAGTCTTTCTTCCACGCCCAGTTACTGTGTTCAGATATGTTGTTTCTTAGTTATTTCAGCATGTCACCTAATTTTAGTAGCTGCTTCATTTAATGGAAAAACTTAACTTTTTGGAATACAAAATATACAAGATGGAAAGCCGAATATATTGTATGTTATAAACCTGCTTGAGACTAAAGGCTCAGGAAGCTTAAATAACCTCTTCCTTGGCTTGTCCCTCAGGGTTTTGCCTACTGCTATACCCAAAGCTTCAACATATAAATATCTGTTAAAAGACACAGACAGTCAACATGTTTCCTTCAGCTGTTTGCCTTTTCCTTTAAACAGCAGCTGTCTTTATTGCCTGTTTAGCAGGAGGCATACGGATGTATGCCCAAAAACAAGTGCAACTGCCCTCCAGTCATCCACGAAGCTGAGCAGCTGCCTATTCCCAGTTGGCAAGAACAAAGCATCTTGATCCATTTTAATTTAGGGTTTGCAGTGCAGTGTATTTGGGGTTATCTGTGAAACAACTCCTATGGGGTCCCATTGTGCTTTATGTGAGAAACCATATTTGTATTTTCTCAAACTGACCCTTTCTTATAATTCGACTAAACGTCCACTGTTTTCATCTCCAAACTCATTTATTTAGTTTGCATCACTTCAAAATAATTTGCCTGTAGTTATTAAGTATACAAATGATACATATATTTTATATATCCATTTAAGCAGTCAGTTTGACCTTCTTTATAATTGGTTTCAATTCTTCTTCTTTTGGCTGTTCCTGTTAGGAGTTGCCACAGCAGATCATCTTTTTCCATATCTTCCTTTCTTCTACATCTTGCTCTGTCACACCCATCACCTGCATGTCGTCTTTCACCACATCCATAAACCTTCTCTTAGGCCTTCTTCTTTTCCTCTTGCTTTGCATAAAACTACAGATTTTCACTTCATTTTTCAGTTCTACAGGTTTACATGTACAGTAGATTCAGAAGGTTTTCAATGGCTTCACTTATTTCACATTTTGTTATGTTGCACCTTATGCTAAAATCATTTAAATTAATTTTTTCCCAAAACCAAGCAATACTCAATACCCCCACAATAACAAAGAGAAAACACGATTTCAGAAAATTTAGAAAATTTATTGAAAATAAAAAATTTAAATATCACATTGACATAAATATTGGGACCCTTTGCCATGTCTCTTTAAACATGGCTCTGGCGCATCCCATTCTATTCATGTTTTTTTCACCTTGTTTGGAGTACAAGTATGGTCAGTTCAATTGATGGGTACATGATTAGTAAAGACACACACTTGTCTAAAGAAGGTTCCACAGCTCACAATATGTATCAGAGCACAAACCAAGCCATGATGCCGAAGCAAATACCTGCAGAGCTTAGATACAGATTTGGAGAAGGTAACAAAAACTATTTTTGCAGTATTGAAGTTTCCCGAGAGCACAGCAGCCTGCATAATACATAAATAATTTAATGTGTAAAAACCATGACTCATCCTAGAGCTGGATACTGGCCAAACTGAGCAATTAATGGGAGAAGAGTCATGGTAAGAAAAGTGACCTAAAAGCCCAATGGTCATTATGGTTGAACTCCAATGAACCTGTGTGAAGATGTCCATTAGGACAACCATCAATGCAACATTTCACTAATCTGGGCTTTATGAAGAGTGACCAGACAGAAGCCTCTCCTTAGTAAAAGACATGAAAGCCCATTTGGAGTTTGCCTTTAAAGGATTCTCAGAAATGTGAGACACAAGATTCTCTGGTCTGATGAAACAAAGATTAGTGCCATGTTCAGAGGAAACCAGGCACCTCTCATCAGGTGTGCAATACCATTCCAGCAGTAAAGTGTGGTGATGGCAGCATCATGCTATAGGTTGTTTTTCAGTAGCAAGAACTTGAAGACTAAATATAGTTGAGAGAAAGCTGAATGGAGCAAAATATTGAGAGTTCCTTAATGAAAATCTACTTTAGAGTGCTCTGGATCTCAGACTGGGCCAAAAGGTTCACTTTCCAACTTGACAAACCCTAAGCAACAAGCAAGTACAACACAGGAGTCTCTTAGATCAGAAAACAGCACTCTACCAACATTCTTCAACCAACCAGTCAGAGCTTGAGAGGATTTGCACAGAAACAAAAAAAAAATCCCCAAATATAAGTGCGTGAAACTTGCCATGTTATACTCAAGAAGACGTCTGGCTATAATTATGGCCAAAGGACCTTCAAACTGAGGAATGAGTAAAGGGTCTGAATACTTGTGCTAATGTGATATTTTAGTCTTTTATTTATTTCTAAAATCCTGTTTTCGCTTTGTCATTCTGAGGTATTAATGAGGAATGAGGGAAAAAATAATTTAATTGATTTTAGCACAAGGCTGTAACATAACAAAATGTGAAAAAAGTGAAGGGGTCTAAATATTTTCTGAGTCCACTTTACCTCTTAAAAATCTTTTCAGTATCATCTTACAGGTAATTGTTAAAGGTACAATTTTATTTCCCTTTCTACTTGGGTATAATGTCTGTACTTTTATTGCAGGCTCTGCTCCATTAACTTGCTTCACAACACAGAAATTGTGAATAATTTATGTTTCAAATGGCACAGCATGCTTATATTCAATATTAGAAGATATGCCGAGTGAAAGTAAATGGGCTAAATGGTCCACTCTTGACTTTGATGTTCTTACTATTACTGCCATATTCTTAGCATAGTCAAATGAGGTCATTATATTCATGTATGAAACTCAGTTGGTAGCAGAGCACATACAAATGTGTCAACAGAAATCACTCCTTTCATTATAACTTTTTTAAGTTAAACAAAAAAATAGTCTCCAGAACCGTATATAAACTCAATACAAATAAAATTTTATTTAGCACTTCATATGATTACCTCCATTAACAGAAGCAAAAACTCTAGGGTGTTATACAGTAGTGTACTTTCTGATCATAAGAAAAAAAAAACAGTTTAACTGACACAAGTAAAGGGATTTAGTATAAAACAAAAGTCACTACATCACACTGTCAAACTGGCTGTCATTAATGGGAAACAACTGCAGCTTTCCATGCAGATCCCTTAAAACATTTAAAAAATATTGTTGTGATACAGAACAGCAGCTTGTTTTCTTACTATAGTATACTTTCTCTTTTTCACCTTCAAAATAAAAGTGGTCTCTATAGTAATAGTTAATTATAATAAACCTCTCCTGGAATTGACAGAAGTTTGCCAGAACCAATTAAACAAACCCTATAAAGATGTGCTTGGTTTATTGTGTCTTCTGAAGCATATAATACTGAGAAAATGGGTATAAGATAAGTGCAGCTTGATGAATTTTAAAATCTCTCAAACATTTCCTTCTTTCGTTGGTCTCATCACTTCTAAAAAGTGAGAAAAGGCAGAAAAGTAAAACGTGTGCATTTCATATATTTCTTCTTACATACGACAGCATTTCCAGAGCTCTAAACTCCAACATAATTTTAAATAAATTCAATTTACATTTAAACAGCAAACAAATCCAAAAAGCAGTAAAGATATAAGCACTTAGGATTGCCATATGTGTTATAATACTTCTAAAATATTAAACAGATTACTTATAGAATTTTGGAGAAATTTACAAAATCAAGTTTTAGTGGTATTAATTTATTTATTTAATATCTACTGTATATCTATTTTTTTTCTCTTATTCCAATACAGGATCAGACAGGAGTTGACCCTGTCCACAAAGCAGTATACAACATCAGATTGATATCCAGCGCATTACAAGACATATTGAATCACTCAAGAATGAGCTGCCACTTGTGTTTTATATAGTGAGGGTCCCAGATGGGGAAAAACATCTAAAAATCAGAATGAAGTGACATAGCCAGCTTCCTGGTGGTCTTAGAGACTGTGGTGGAAAAAGGAGGAGGTGTTAGCAATCAAGCCCCCTTCTTGGTTTGGAGTGGTTCTGCGATATATTTTTTAGAAAATACCTTTTACAGGCTTCTTCTTAATGTACTATTCCAACCACAATTGTCTTCGTTCTTTCTCCTCTGCTCCTCCCAGGTGAGCTTCACCCATCTTGACTCTCAACTCTGACTAATCTGGGGAAAGTGGGGTGTTCCTTTTTATCCCACACCCAGAAGTACTTCCGGCACATCAGCACTGTAACTAAGAAGCACTTCCAAGTCAGGTGGGACCCCCTTCTAACAAGGGAGCCTGTCTCTGTACCTAAAGACCACAACAGGGCTGCTCAGCAGAACTACAACTCCTATCCAGTTCTGCATGCATTCAAATGGGAGCCATACCATAGAGATGTTGCCATCCAGTGTGCTCGGGGAACACATGGCTCTGAAAGATGGTTGGGAAAGGTACCACTAATTAACACAGCGGGGACGCCCATGTGACTACATCCTGTTTTACTATATATATACAGGATTGTCACACACAAGCGACTAGGGGGCACCTAAAGGAGCCAACAAGCCGCGCGGGGACAGTGGGCTAACCGCTCTCTCTTTATTTCAACAGGAAAGACGAGCATCTTGAGTTCGTCTCTAAAGCCCTATTCAGCTGTCCCGGCCGCTTCCAGGTTCTTTAGTCACCTCCGGTCCCTTGCAGATGAAGTCACCACCATCCCAAAATCATTTGCGTCATCTTTGCCAGCATTCCTATTTCCATTCCCACCTTGTAAATATGTCCGTGTTTCCCCCATTGGTTGTCACTTATTATCCCATAAACTGAACATTGTTTTGCATTTCTGGGTGTGGTTTACAGTATATGGGGACAGAAACCCCAACCCTTAAACAATGTCTCTGTGTTTTCTTCACAATATGTAAAATAATGTCAAAGACTCTCAGGGCTACCACAGTTTAAGCAGTACCATTCCACACTAATTTATATATATTATATCATCTATACTAATAAAAGGCAAAGCCCTCACTGACTCACTGACTGACTGACTGACTGACTCACTCACTCACTCATCACTGATTCCCCAACTTCCCGTGTAGGTAGAAGGTTGAAATTTGGCAGGCTCATTCCTTACAGGTTACTTACAAAAGTTAAGCAGGTTTCATTCTACGCGTAACGGTCATAACTGAATCCTACTTACGTACATATATACGTCCATAGCCTGCAGCCCGGTCGCTGTGTGAGACGGAGTTGCGTCCCCATCCGCATGACTCCCACGTAGTTGGCTGCCTGCCTATATTGCGTCCCCCATCCCTACGCCTCCCAAGTAAATGGCTGCCTGCCCATATAAGGCTGTCTGTCGCTCCGGTCTCTTCATTCCCTTCCTTGCTTCGCCACAGTATTCATGTCTCCTTGCTGATAACTGCAGCCTTTTTATTTAATCCACGGCTTCTCCGCTGTTTTATTGTGCTGATAACTGCAGCCTTTTTATTTGTTTATTATGCTTATAGTTATTGTGTAGGTATTTTAGACTTAGTTTACATTGTTCAGGTACCCATTTCTTTTACCGTTTCAACTGTACCCCCATTAACATGTATATCGAGGAGATCACCATCGATCAAAGAACTGTCACTTACCGAGTGGTTTCCATGCCCGGAGATGCTGCCTGCCTTTTACATTCTCTGTTACATATTGCACGGCCATATCAGGCTCAATCTTGATATCCGGTGGAACATTGTGTCTTATGTATTAAATGACTGGGACAGGTTCAAGGTGTGGACTGATGACGGTACAGGAGATAATTATACTACACAGGAGCACTATAAGAGTAAAATGCTTAAGCCCTTCACCTATGGTTCTGCATGTGAGTTGATGGCTGCCGCTGAATTGTTCGGTTGTCGCTTTCAAGTGTACCGAAATAGCCAAATATTTTACACCTTTGGAGAACCGCCAATGCCTCTTAAACATCTTAGATTCATAGGTGACGATTTAAGTAGTGGACACTTTGATGTTTATGAATGTTTCAACTCTCAAAAGCTGGATGCGAAGTTATCAATGAAGCCGGTTGTATGCTTACAACGCTTGACAGATCCCGAATGTCACTTCAACACAAGTCCTGCAAATACTAACGTAATTGAAACAAAACATGAAACTCAAACCAATTATGACAGCAGCAATCTAAGCTGTGAGAAAACAGTAAAAAGGAGGCATGTCAGAGGTGGTACATTTTCTGATGCAGCTAGATGGAAACAACTTTGTGACGCTGCCGCCAAATACTCTCAGAAAATTCCACAAGTTAATAGACGCGCTGTCGCTAAATAATCGCAGGCAAATCCACAAGTTCATAGAGATGCTGTCGCTAAATACTTGCAGGCAAATCCACAAGATAATAGAGACGCTGCCGCTAAATACTCGCAGGCAATTCCACAAGTTAATAGACATGCTGCCGCTAAAAATTCGCAGGCAAATCCACAAGTTAATACCGGGAATGCCTGTTAAACATCTTAGATTCACGAGTAACGATTTGGGTAGTGAACACTTCGATGAATGAATGATGAATGAAACCTGTTATCTTTACAACTGTAACTTGAACACAACAAATTTCCTCCAAATACGAACCTGATTAAAAGAAATAATCCTTGATGACAGCAACACTCATAACAGTGACAAAACAATTACATTGACAATCATGTTACATTATTTTTAAAATGTTTCCTTTTCTTTTTCATAACTTCCTTAACACACTACTTCTCCGCTGCGAAGCGTGGGTACCTGTATTTTGCTAGTATATAATATATAACTGTACACACACAATAAAAGTTTACTGTTTTATCAAGGTTCTGTTAAATTGATTTAAAATACAGTCAAGACATTACTAATGTTGAAAATGGCTATTACTCCTATTATTATTCACAAATGACATCAAGGCCCCATTCTCAGCGGCCATTACTTCAGAATCCTACTGGTGCATTCTCTTAGCTCATTCTTAATTAGTCATGCTTAAATGGCATTTGGTTATTATAGAAAACATTGTAATTGTGTTAGCACAGCTAAAATCTTTTATTCTGTTCAATAAAGCAAATGTAAATTGTCTTTGCTGCATGGTTTGTAAGGTATTGGCATTCTTAAAGTTCAAATCTGGTTTCAAAAATGGAGAAAACAAAACAGAAACACTTCTACCTATTGCTGTTTTGTAAAAGTAAGGTTTTTCCATGCAAATGAGAATAAACTGAAGATTTCACACAAATGTGTCCACATTGTCTTGAGAGAAGATGGTAATCTAGATCTAACCAGAATTGAAGAACTATACAACAGGATAAGTACATAAGATTCAGTAGTTTGAGAAACTGACACCTTACATGTTCTCAGTTGCCGGCTTTCCAAAATACCTCACACCAAATGGCAGGGTCATCAACAACAATGAAAAGACATCTTTGACATGCTGGCCTTAGGGGCAGAGTTTTAAAGAAAAAGCCAAATCTGAAGCTGGAAAATCAAAGGTTGGGAGCATGTGCAGATACAACATGTTGCTAAACCCACCACATGACAAAACACCTGGACTGGGACCCGAGAGAAGCCGTGCAATGAGTGACACTTCACCTCCACATTGGAACAGTGTGAGGTTTTTATTTTGTACAGTGGCAATCCTTGCCACCAAACCCCAAAGTTTTTCCTGCAAGATGGAGGACCTGTTTGCAGGGTTGGATGCAAATTATCATCATACCCAGGACAGAGAAATTGTTGGTTAAGGGTTTTGCTCAAAGGGCCCAAGGAAGTTGAGTCACTTCTGGCATTTATGGGACTCAAAGTGGCAACCTTTCAATTGCTGGCACAGATCCCTAGCCTCAGAGTCACAATTCCGCCCTAAACAAATCAAAAGAAAAAGTTAAAATGCACAGAAGCTTGGAATCACCCTTAAATCCACAGTCCAGTGTCTGTGTCTTGTCTGTTGCTATGCAAGTGGTGAATGGTCGTGTGTTGAATTGTACAGTCCTGGAAAAATAATTCTTCACAAGGGTACCTTTAGTCAAATGCTTTAATTAAACTTTCATAGTCAAAGGGTTTAATACCACACAAATTTAGAGGATAAATCAATCACAATAACAGGAAAACCTACAGTAATCGTTAAACAAAGCTCTGTGCATGACAGGAAAGTTTGAAAACGGCAGAAGAAATGTAGTTGAGAAAGACTGCTCAGACTTTCTTATATCTTAAGCAGCATTAATCAATTTTAGAAACATGTTTTTTGAGTTTGCTTTATTTGTGTGAGAAATCAGTGGATAACCAAATATAAATTACCTTTATATTCTAATTTAGAGTGGCACGGATGGTGTGCATTATGGGTTTGAAGCCCATGTCCTTTCATCAGCTATATGCACATTCTGTCTTCTCTACTTACTCCAGGTTTGCCCATCTACAAAATCATGCAGGTCAGGTTAAATGGCAGTTACTGAATGAGTGAGAGCATTTTTCTGAGTGTGCCTTGTGATGGATTGTTGCCCTGCCTAAAGATGTTCTCTTCCTTGTATGCTGCAATGCCCTCTTCCCCACCTTGTAGGACTCTGAATTGAATTATGTGTGTTTGAAAGCGTTATTTTTTAATTTACTCTTGCGTATACTATATTTTCACTTTTCCTTGATATCCAAAAGGAAGTTGTAGCAAATAAATTTGAAGATACATTTCAAGAGCTAAATAACTACAGTGCTACAAAATGTATATGGAATTTTGCAGTATTTAATGCTCTGATACTGTGTATCGTAAGATAAAAAAGGCAAGTGTGGGAAATCTATAAAACACTGTAGGGACAACCCTACTGCTTACTCTGCATGACATAACTGACTCAACAACTGTGACAAAAGGGAGTACTGTCACAGAAAGGCAGAATGATAAAGAGGATGGTAGACTGAGTGACTTACAGTCTTCAATAGCAAGTGTCCCTGGCAAATGGAAATACAATGTAGACAGGGTTTCACTCAAATACAGGAGAAAGAATACAGTTTTACAGGTATACAACTTGTTAAAAAAAACATTCTGCATTGGCTTCAGGGAAATGAAAAGCAAAGGGCAGAAGCAAACAATTCCAATAACATTAATACAATAAAAGAAAAGACGAGCAGCATATACAATACACTTACCAACGTCTATGTGCAATGAAAAGCACACGTGAAATCACAAATTAATCCACAAAATAATCACAGCGAAGCCATACCCCAGTTAAAGTACTCTTGTGGGATTTTTTTTTTTATGACTCCAGTCTGCCATTCAGAAATGGGAAAAGTCATTCTGACACAAATACAGGAAATAAACTTGATTTAGGATATTTACAGGACCAAACAAAACAGTATGACAGCTTTATTAAGTCAGCTTTCTGTTGCTGTGTAAGTGAGTGCTCAGACAGTAACACCATCATGCTGTATGCACAGGTGGGCAGTTATCAGAAGATTGTGTGTGTACAGTACTGAGAGATGGCGGTAGGCAGATCCATTATTACGGTTAGGCCACAGGAGGTCATAACCACCTGAATAGCCTGCTAGGCCCATCCATTAATGCTTTTTAATAAGAAATAAGTGAGTTTTGTGCACAAAAATCATATCTACTCAGAAAGAATTAAACAGGCAATTTTTTGATTAATAGTTTGCCTAAATGCTGGTGGCAAATTGGTGTTACCTAAAGCAGGAGTGTGTGTGAATATCAAGTCATTAATGTAGATCATTAATAATTAAAAGGTAGACAGCATAATTTGTGAAATATTTGTGTGTGGATACTTTAAAATGTCTGAAACTGAATCCTCACTACTTTAATTACAGGCAAGCCTGGAAACCACTCTGGCTCTAAGAATACCACATTGATTGGGACAGAATGCAGCTAACAAGTGCTAAGAACTTATAGAATTAGTTTTAATGAGAAGGCACAACTAAGAAAGCTTTCTTCAGTGTTGCTGAGGGAGATTCGTTTAGAGTGAGATATTTTCATCTCTCTCTGCTATGCTGTTGCTGTACATGGTCTGTGAGATTCATATCACTTACACTGCACATACAGTACATGTGTTTCCTGCCATGATGATGCTTTCTTCTAATCTTGAGAATGGTATTAATATAGATCATGGCATTTGATTACAGTTTTTAATTAGTATAGTCTTAAATTACATCTTTCATGTCCACCCTAACTTTAACAGCTTTTAATGCATTTGTGGCTGGTGGTATTTTTGGACTTAATGCTCTTCTTTGGTTAACTGTAGTTTGACTTCTAAATAAAATGGCTATTCTGTTGAAATTAGTTCATCTTCAGAAATGTAAAATGTTGGCTCATAGTGGCCATGACATCTTTTTATAAACCATCTCTTCTCTCTGCCATTTTCCACCCATGGAAGAAAAGACCACCTCTCTCTCGATGGACATATTCAAAGGCCATATCGGACTAGAGATTAATCAATAAGAACTTTTGGCCTACTATAAGTTTGCCAACATTCACATTTGCTCTTTGTTTTTTTAGTTTGGGCATTTAATGTGTAATCTACTCTCTATATATAAAATTCTAAGCCTAAAAGTGCAATGATTTTGTGCAACGATGTGTCACTTTTTTGTCATGCTTTAAATCGGGCTCATTTTAAAACCTACATATACATGTTTGGTATCATTCTTTTCAGAATTTATCGAACTTTAATATTATGTTATTAGATTTTCAGACTTTTATTCCATTTTTTAAAATATAAACGAAAAAATATCAAGAACTGACATCCCACGAGACGAGACTTTAATAGGACAGCTGCTGTACAGGCTTTTAAATGTTCGAAGGGCCGCGTGAGATGCAAATCATGCAGCACGGCAGCAGCTGATCGAGCAAAGAGGAGGTAAAAAAAAAACTGTATTTGTTTCCCATTGTATCACCGTTTAAGAAGGGGTTTCAGAGGAGCAACCGCGTCTCCTTGGACTTGCGTTCAGCCCCCCTCTTCACAACACGACTGGTGAGTGAATTCAGCAGGGGGGGAACCCCCTAGTACATAAATGTGTAACTTTTTTGTCCTGACTGTTCTGGTACTCTGTCTTCTTGCCTGAAGGTCATAGATATAAAAGGTAATTTAACATATAAGGGCTATAGCAGTGATGCATAAAAGGTAGTATGAAGGGGAATAGGGTCACCCTAGGACTCTTCCATGAAAAAAAACCAGATGTGATTATGTGTGAGTGAGTCCTACAATGGACCGAAACGCTTTCCAGGAATATCCCAGAATGGTTCATGTCTTGTGCCTGATGCTGCTATGACAGGCCCCATTCCTACAAAAGTCTGTATTACCTTAAATGTTATGAAATTGCCAAAAAAAACTTTGTTTTTCATTTTTCAAAGACAACACTATTTAGGAATTTTTATTAATGTATTATTATTTTAGGGTGGCATGGTAGTGCAGTGGTAGCGCTGCTGCCTCGCAGTTAGGAGACCTGGGTTTGCTTCCCAGGTCCTCCCTGCGTGGAGTTTGCATGTTCTCCCCGTGTCTATGTGGGTTTCCTCCGGGCGCTCTGATTTCCTCCCACAGTCCAAAGACATGCAGGTTAGGTGGATTGGCGATTCTACATTGGCCCTAGTGTGTGCTTGGTGTGTGGGTGTGTTTGTGTGTGTCCTGCGGTGGGTTGGCACCCTGCCCTGGATTGGTTCCTGCCTTGTGCCCTGTGTTGGCTGGGATTGGCTCCAGCAGACCCATGTGACCCTGTGTTCGGATTCAGCGGGTTGGAAAATGGATGGATGGATTATTATTTTATTTTCAGAGTTGTACATCTGTTTTTTTACTGCTTCACAGCTTGTCTCTCCCATTATTAAGACATATTACGTTTTCAAACGATTACAATGGGAATTGCAAGTAAATTGCACAAAACCCATTTGTTATGACATTCATCATTAAGTCCACAATACGACACTTTCCAGACTAACTGCCAACCAGCCATTCTGACCAAACTGTGTAATTCAAAGTCTACACAATGGCTGGAGGTTAGCCAAGGATTGAACTGTAATTTACTGTAATAACAAGCACTAAAGATCTGAGGTAAAATGTAAAAAATACTATGAAAGACAAGTGTGTTTAAGAATGGCACAACATAAAATTGCAAGAACTGCTGTTATAAGGTTTCTACTGTTTGGCAATCATCCATAGGCTCTGCCTAATGCCGGGTGGAATATAATAATTTACAGGTGCTAGGTACTTGGTCTTTGTAGGCTAAAGGTTACAAAACCACTTTCTGACAAGCTGAGAGCACAAGGAAAAGAATAATACTAGGCTGATTGTAACTTCTTGTTCAGTAGGCAAGAGGATTATTAAATGAAACATATCATGCAATGAAAACTGCATCTCTTAATTATGAAATATTACAGAAGTCAACTGATGAAATATGTCAGCGGGCAAAACTCTTAGACACACTTTGCTAACTGCCTGTTACAACTGCACGTACACCAGGTACTTGTGTATTCACAAAGCATATTTAAATATGTATTCTACCTGATGAAGCAAAAACCACATATTTACACACTTCAAAGGCAAACCTTTGAAATATGTTACATTATTGGGCTGTTTAAAACTTTCATATTTCGTTCAACAGAATTTGCTCTGTGTTTAGAATGATTTGCTGTCCTATACATTTACAAGGCAATATATCATCCAAAGGGAATACTGGCCATAAAACCTAAAAAAATAACTTCTTTACTGATAACAGGGCTCAACTACAGTAGCTGAAACTAATTTCTAACAGTTCAGTTACAGCTAATATACGAGAATATCCCTCAAACACCATGTTTTGCATATGCATTTAAAAATAAAGGATTAATTGCTTGACTACTTTTATTATATACTGTATATAAGGTATTATTTAGTTGTCAGTTTCCTTGGAAATAAATGAATGTACAGATGATCTGTTGTTTCACTAGTGTTGCTACCCATCTAGGATGAAGTGAAACCTAAGTAATCAATATTGGCCTTGGTGTTAACGTTTTACAGTGCAGTGTGTCTGTCCAGTTGCTATGTCTTTGTTACATACCATTTGGTACAGGAATCATAAAGTGCTAATATTTGTGATGCTCCATATGTTGGAGAGCAGAGGGAACGGCAACCAGACAGACACATAAGCACTTGACATTTTAATAAAGTGGATTGATTTATTCTGTCCATTCATTTTTAAATCCACTTAACCCAATTCATGAAGCCTATCCAGGGAACATGGGGTGCAAGGCAGAAATCACCTTTGGGTGGAGCACCAATTCATCGTAGGGCACACTGAAGTTCACAGTCACTCAAAAGGGACCAAGTTAATAATTTAGCAGAAACATACTGTATCTGTGATGCAGGAGAAAAAGTGAAATAAGAAAAACACAGTAAGAACGTGCAAACTCTTGGTCAATTAAATCAGTTTTAAAGTTTACAACATTGTACTCAAGCTGTAACTTATGTCTGTATCCAGCTGGCATAAAATAGGGTCCAGTCCAGGGTGGAATGGTTATTCATCATTGATCACTCGTTCAACTTCAAGTGAGCTATTGACTTTTCAGTATATCCTTGAACTGTGAGAGGAAACACAACGTAGGTAAAATTATTAAAACTCTAGGGCATCAGGGAATACAGCCAAGTACCAAATTCTATTAGGCATCAACATTACCCTGAAACACCAATCCCAGCCAATATTATTTATTTTTTTTGCTGGTTTACCTCTTAGTTTTTACTTGTTTTGTCAGCACTGAGCAAGGACATGAGCTTCTTCTCTAACATTAACAATGTCAGAAATAGCCAGAATATTTTAGGCACATATAGCTTAAGAGGTGAAATAATCAAAGTGTTTAAAATTATGAAAGAGATTAGTATAGTGGATCCCAGCTGTTATTTTAAAATAAGTGCTGCAATAAGAACACAGGGACACATTTGGAAACATGTTAAAGGCGGATTTCACTCAAATGTTAGAGCATTTTTCTTCACTCAATGAACCACGGACACATAGTGTCACGCTTGGGTCACAAAGTTGCACAGGTTCATTCAGGGTTTTCAAGAAATAAATACTTTATTCGAATACAGCATAATAAAGCATAAAGAGTAAAGTAGAGGATGTATTGGGGAAGAGAGACAAGGCAGTGAGACACATGGACAGCTACTACTTCGGTCTTTTAAATGTTGGAAACCGTGTGCGACATGCAGAACACACGGCACGGTAGCAAGCAGCTGGCTAGCAGCTGATCTGCAAATAGGAGATGAAAAGCTGTATTTGTTTCCCGTTGTATCACTGTCTAAAAGGGGGTTTCAGAGTAATGGCCACGTCCTCTTCGGGCCACGTTCACCGTGTTCACAATGGAGTAAGTCACTAAGTAGTAAGGTGGAGAGTAAGAACTTAGAGACCTTTAAATCTCATCTTGATATTATTTTGGACAATCCCCTTGAAGAGGATGGACATGCATTTTTGGCAGAATGGCCTATTCTCATTATAACTGTTATCACATTAGGATTCATAGATAGCTTTTTTTTTGGGAGTGAGGAAAAGTGCAATATGAACTACTAGAAGGATACAAGAACTCTTTCTTAAGGAGTCTGTTCATCAAATGTGGCTATGTGAAATTCTTACCTCAGTTCAAAAGGGGTTTTCAACCTAACAGATTATCAGCCAGTCTGTTAATGGAATGAACTAACATGCTTATATCCTTTGGCAGTCACAGTGGAAGAGATTTTAAAAAACAAAAGTTGACATTAACTTACTAACTATAATCTAAAGAACTGAAATGAAACAACATATACTAGAAAGACTATATGCAGTTTTGACAGGCAATATAATGGGGGCATGCAGGTACTTCAAAGAAAAAGTTCATTTATGTCATCTCGATTTGATATCATTTATCTGTGGATTTCAGGGACAAAGAAAGCTGTCATGCAGAATAAAAACAATTCAAAACCGATATCTTACAAGAAATAGTGCTTGTAATATTAAACAGACTATGTCAATTAACTTTCTAGAACCTTCAAACATCAATGTAACTTATATTTTCAGCTCATGATATAACGCATATTGAGGAATTGCACAGTAAAACCACAATGTTTTCTGGTATTGTATCCATGTAATTTCAAGTTCAGCTCCTCAGATACATTGTCTAAAATTGTATGATTCTCTGAATGTAATGGAATCAATAATGCTTCTCAGAAAAGGCAAGTCCAAGCCCCAGTGTGGTTTCTGTGACAAGCACATCTCCTTTAAGTATTTTAGGTTCAGCCCATCAGTGGTATAGGCAGGCGTCTAGGGCAAATCTCTGTGGACTTGGGAAACAAGTTCTTAATTAGCTTTTGCCCTAGGTGATTTATGCAGCCAACTAATGTGTGTGTCTATAGGCAAAGGCATTGTAAAAATCAGCATCTATTTTGATGGTGAAATGAGGGAGAAAATAAGCACTCCAAACAGCTGTACACTGCAGAGCTAAGCAACTGCTTTGGATTTATACAGTAATAGCCATTTTAATGGAAACACACTAAAAAGCATGTTCTTGGTGATGATGACTATTTAACACTATGAAGATTGGTGTGTGTTTTGTTTGGATAGACAATGTGATCCATGCACATTCAATTCACGCTTTTTTAAAAATATACTATTGTTTAGACCTAGAATTATATATCTTACTGATTTTTATCAAAAAGTATGCCTGCTCTTGGTCATCCAAGAAAATGGCAGCCTTGAAAAAATAAATGTTGGAGTGCCAACCCAGTCATCCCTGTTTACGAACAACACATGCTCAAAGGCGTGAAAAACAGAATAACAGCCTCCCATTAATGTGGGGCTGAGAAATTCTTCAGGTGTCTTCAGATTATTGAGGAGCTCCACCTCTCTAGTCGCTTGGTCATGAAATGATGCCACCCTTCCAGGTGGTCATGCTTTTATGGGCCAGAGACAGGAATGGGGGGAGTCAGTTGCCCTCACTGGGTGGTTTCTCAGCACTGTGGTGGAATAGGAAGACAACACATTTAGCGGCACCACGCCCTCACAGTCTGGGGTGGAACTATATACCTGGGAGGAACCTGAAGGATGACCCTCAGACACGCATGTGTGACATGTATAAAAATAAAATGTAAAATTACAACAGGTTAAAACAAAAAAATAGAACAGAATAGAATAGAAAGCCTTCATTGGCAATGTAAAAAACATTACAACTAAATTACGAGCGCCACTCCAACCAGGTACAACAAGCAAACAACTCTACTATTGTGGGGACGATAGGGGGGGTGCATAAAGATGTACCCACTTATTAAATAATAAAGAACTTATAGAGCACACATTCTTAAACTGGTGAAAGGTATATTAAACTCCTGCTGCTGAACTGAAGTTGAGTGAAAATCCGGAGCTGTTAGGTGGTGGTAGAGTTACACACATTGTTCCTTAATGCAAAGTGCATTCAGTTGTCTTCCTTTGATGGAATTATGGCTTTATTTTTAAATAGTAGCACAGTTTAATGATAATCTGCAATTACTGCGTGTTAAAAACTGCCAGTGTTTACTTGAGTTTAATGACTACTGGCAGGTTATTTTTTTTTTATTTCGGTAAGGGATGGCTGCCAACTGAGTCAACGAGCCAGCTGGGGTATTTTGCCATTTGGGTGTTAAGAGGGCAGACTTGATCTCTTAAAAGTTTTAAGTTAATAAAGAAAATACAATTACAAGCGTTATGTGCACCAATCCAATCAGTCAAACTGACTGGGCCATAAATTTGTGAATTTCACTGCATTCCTGCCCCTAGTTATGTCATGACATAGCTAACCGTTACTCACATTTTAAACCCCAGAGGTGTTTTGTTCTTAAGTTTGCGAAATACTGGGAAGAGGTAGGGCTTAACCCCCCTTGTATAAGACATGAGCTTCCTAGATAGAGTTATTTGGGAAATTTCAGGGGTTCTGTGTTAAAACTTACATGAAGAATTTTGAAAACTGTATTTTTTTATAAAAATAAAAATTATCATTTTTGATGCAGTTGTCTTTGTGTGTGACGTTTGTGTTTAACTATTTTGAAACACTGATGTTTTTATGGAAAAGCATACTAATTTATAAGTCAATCTTGGCCAAACAAATTAAGACAGAAGTAAAGAGTTAAATCTTTAAATCACATATTTACTATATTACTATGGCTGAGTTCTTTCGTTTAACAACAACAACAACAACATTTATTTATATAGCACATATTCATACAAACAGTAACTCAAAGTGCTTTACATAATAAAGAATAGAAAAATAAAAAACACAATAAGAAAACAAAATAAATCAACATTAATTAACATCGAATAAGAGTAAGGTCCAATGGCCAGGGGGGACAGAAAAAACAAAAAAAACTCCAGACGGCTGTAGTTTAAGAAACATTACAAGCATAAGGTCTTTTGTAACATAACAGTAAACTACAGCCTATTAGATTGCTGTAATACAGTCCAATCAGGAATACCTAAGAAAGACATCAATTGGCTGCTGCTGTATAAAAATGTAACAGCAACAATCTGAGCACATTTCATATTCATATTTAAGTTCCTAAACAATCTTCCGCCTCCTTATATTTTGGAGTGTCTGCCTCCCACCCATCCCAATCATAACCATATATCCTTGAGTGCTGATATGCTTAGTGTCTAGGAGCCATGATAAAAGAACTAGTCAGGAGGTCTATTGCTCTTATACACCAAAAATCTGTAAAGTTTCACAAATAGGTATATGATGGGCTAATAACTATTGAAACCTCAAAAACTTCATCCTTCCCTTTCTATAATTCTTTTTTGCCCCTGTTATAATAGATCGGAACTAGTAGTATAGTATCACATACTTAAAAGATTTGCACAAGCAAATAACTACTGTTTTTTTTCCAGTTTTCACCTGTGGTGGTTTGCGTAGCTGCACTTGATGCTTCACTTCAGCACAGCACTTCATTTCAGCTGCCTGTGATTTTGGAAGGAATGAAGAAAACTACACATGGTTTTCTTCATTTGGTTGTGGGGCTTTGGTCTTTTGGCCTTGAAATCTCTAGTGATTTATTTTATTTAGCTGGAGTTCTTGTTTTCCTCTCCTCCCTGTCAATTTGTCCTTAGTATACGATAATAGAACTAGATGTTTATATTTCTATTGTGTTATTAAAGAAGTGAAGTTCATTTTATTTACTTAGCTTATTATATTTTAGTTTATTCAATTTTATAGAATAGTTTGATTTTTATTACTTTTTTAAATTAAAAAAATATTGATTTATTACAATATTTTCTTATCCTCATAACCTACTAGCAGTCCCCCAATGCTCCACCCGCGTAGTGAAAAAGGACAAACATTAAATATCAATAAGCAAACAGGTATCGCTAGCTAAATGGAGACAAGCTACGCTCTAAAACGTGGCCAGAGGTGGACAGATTCGAACGGAGGCTGGCGTGTGAGTGAGGAGGGCCCTGCCTGGCTCCCCACTCCTGACATCATGCTTCCTCTCTACCTCAGCCTCTTTCTTGGATCAGCAAGAATATATCACTCCTGCAGGCGAACTATGATACTTAGCGAGATGAGAGAAGTCACAAAATCAACCAAAACATTCAAGATAGTTATATAAAAAACCCAATTCAAATCCATTAAGTAGTTCTCTCATTCGCTAACTAAGTGGAAGGAAAAGTACGGTCCGAGGCTGGAGCATGAGTGAGGAGGGTCTCACCCGGCTCCCCACTCCTAATGTCATGCTTCCCTCTCCCCTCGGTCCACAGCCTTTGTCTCGGATGAGTGTGAATAAATCGCTTCTGCAGGCAAACTATGATACTTAGCGCGATGACAGAAGTCGCAAAATCAACCGGAATTCTCAAGCAAATTATAAAAAAAAACCTGATCTAAATCTGTTAAGTAGATCTCTCATGAAAAGCGGACAGACATACAGACAGACAGATGTTGGATTTTATAAATTTAGAGATGGAAAGAAGCAGGGCTTCATGTTTAAGTATGAAAAGTGCTACATATATATTTTTCTTCTTATTATTATTATTGTCTTTGGCCTACAGAAAAAAATCATACAGCCAACATCAATGTCAAACTGAATCCATTGTGCGTTTCTTGTTAGTTTTGGTTTTGCAATACAAACAAAATTGTGCAGTCTGTCTGCACTTTTAACATTCTCTCAGTGAATTTTGTTAGCACTACCTTTTCTTACATTATTTAAGTAACCATTCACCTACCAACAAAGCCTATGAGTCAGTATATGCCTCCCGAATGTGTTAGCTCAACAAGCTGATGCTACTTTGACCCCACTTACTCCCATATATTTTTGGGCCAGACTGGGAAAGATGGAAAGACATGCAACTCATCACTGTTAATCACAAATCAGTACAATAAGCCTCCTGCTCCCTTAAATGATGTGCATTATTTTTGAAGAGTAGATTAATTTTAGAGCAGATAGCTTTTCATAGAAGAAAAAATTCTATGACCATATCAGTATAACAGATGAAGAAAAATGTTTCTTCCAATTAATTTACATTAACACTAATTTACTTCAAGAAGTACATGCTTCTTTGAGATCTGTCCTACATTATCATATCTTAACCTTAATAATTTCTTCATGCCTCTGGCATTGCTCCATCACACTATAACCCCAAAATATTCTGGGATGAGCTTCCCTAAATACATAACCTACCTTTATGTTCCAGTTACTTTACCTTGTATCTCTAAAAGAAAGCCAATCAATATGAAAAATGATTAACAGTGATGTTCACTGTGAAAGGTGCTAAATTAATATTGGTTATCTTTAATAGATTTTGTGTTAGATTTACTTAATTGCATTTCAAAAAATGGAACACTTTTTAAAAACACAATTACTGACAACTTCAATATTTTTAATTGGCAAAAATTAATTGGTTATGTCTGTAACTTCAGACCTTTTTAGAACAAACATAAAAAATAAAAAAATAATTTAGATTTACAAAATTCTTTTCTGAGATGGAATATTACCTAATCAGTAAGATTATCGACAAAGCTGAACTACAGCCAATAAAACGTTCATGTGTCACCCAGAAACAGATGTCTTAATAACATAAGGCATATAACGCTCTTCTTCATAGCAACGTAAATCAACTGACCAAATAATTTGTGAAGTCACATTGCGTTAGGGTGACATTTCCGCATTTAACAGGAAGAATCAATAAAAATGTCAATATGGAATGATTAAAACACAAGCTACCTCTTGCAAAATCAAAGCTTAAAAAGTGTTTAGTTTATAAAATATTACAGAAAAGAATATATATGCTCTAATGATGGTAAAATCTTAAACATTAAAAAAAATGTTTTAAGTGCATTTGAAACCTGATTCTTAACCAGTGGCTTTAACATTATTAATAAGCACACGTTATTATTAAGATTTCATGGTTTTAAAATATTCAAAGTAACCACTGAGGAATTTTAGCTGTAATGTATTAAATATTTTACTCTTATTCAGCAAATTCCAGAGATAGAGCTTGACACTTTCCAAAACTACCTAACACTCAATTTTTTAAAGCTGTTTAGCTCAGAACAAAGTTTGTGTCTATCCTTATAGGAGAAGATTCAAGGAAATGTATCTGAGTGTACAGGGAATTCTATCCATTGGTACTGTAAATTGCTGGGTTGCGGATATGTTTGAAGAACAATGAAGTCAAAGTATCCTGGGAAATCTGACCTTGCAATTTTTCGAGTCAAAAATGAGATACATGCCATGAATTTAAAGAGTAATTTTATATGTGAACAGGTGAATCATATAAAATGCCATAACAAGTATACATAAGGTATTGAAATGGACTGAACCAATCATAAGAGACTTATATGATGTCATTTCAATTTCTAAAAGCTTGATTATTTCTCTGAAGTTTACTTGATTTTCTAAGTTTAGCTATTTGTAAAATGGCAGGAAATTGACAGATTCTAAGATACGTTCGATCAATGAAAGTCTTAACTTTTAATTTTTTCATTCATCCCATTATTTATGTCTCAAATGTGTACAAGTAAGATGTGCAAAAATAAATATATTATGTTCTTTTACGAAACACAATAAATGTCTTTGAGCACTTCACTTACACATCAGCATGCAATTAATGGTCATAAATGTTTTGTAAACCTCTTTGAATTTTCATCTGCTTTCTTAGTTATCTGTTAAACTTTTTTAACATTACAAATCAGATCATCCTGATCAAGGCCAGATCTAGGGGGGTACTATAAGCAGTTACTCCGCAGTTACTCAAAATATTGCTTCAAACCACCAACTATAATGCAGACTCGTGATGGTGTCACTCAAAACGCTAAATACCCCCACACTTTTCGATCACATTGCTTGAAATGCCAATGGGACCCTATTCCCCTTTGATCGTGCTGTTTGGAATGCCATGATGGACTCCAAACCCCATCTAACACGCTCTGCTGAGCGAAACACTCCCACCATGTAATATTTCTAGCTGCACCACCAACATGTGTTCTAAATACTGGCACAGATTATGATATTTGTGAACAAGTAAATTCCAGTAAATTTCTGAGATGGTTAAGTTAGAAATATCCTGGCTTCCATTTGTTGAAGTGGCTTGTAAGTCTGTGACCAACCTCACAATGTAAACAGTTTGTCCTGAAAATGAAGAAACTAGCTTAAACATAATGAGAAGGTGCTTTGAGGGGGAAAATGAAAGCATTGTTCGCTTTTATCACTAAAATGTGCAACACACACCAAGTATCAACTCTTGTGTGCTCCATTCATCTAAAGACTTTCATAAGGAGGAAAGAAACTCTTTATGTGTAAAAATAAGCTTTACTTAAATGTACTAAACAAAAAAGAGGCAGCATGTGAAGACTTGCACATAAAAACGTTGACTTACCCAATCTCTTTTATTCATTAATCATAGCAGAGGATCAAAAACGTTTTCTCTAAATGGGAGGTTTTCAGGTTCAGTCCTAGAGTATCATAGTGGCCGCAGGATTCTGTTCCAACACAATCCTTGCCTAAAACTGAATTTTTTTATTAAATTTTACAACTTTTTAGTGTTTTCATTCTGCCACAGGAGGTCATTTCCATAATGTAAATTGTTTTCTCGGTGAACAATGACATGTGGCCTGGAGTCGATTAGTATTTCTCAGTCCTTCATATTTTAAAAATGTATTTCTTTCCAAATATTGTACTGCTACAGATAGCTCATAATGTCACACATAGATGTACAGCAAATGAGGTAAAGTTAGAGGGTGAACTGCTGGTTCCTCTGTCATTTAAATCTCATTGTTAACTGGCAAATGGTTACAAAATCAAGAAGCAGTTAAAATGGAAATTTACTGCTGTTTAAGACTAAACAGCAGTTAGAAAGTTTGGGAACCTTAAGTGAGTTAACTAAAATTAAGTTCTTCAGTAATGACACCTAATTAGGAATTCTGTTAGAACAAAAACATGAAGCTACTACGGTCCTCCAGGTCTAAATTTAAGGACCTTTATTCCAGACTACATCTGTGTTCTTTTTGTATGGAAAGTAGGAAAAATACTGACTTCACAGAAGGAAACTTTACATGGCAGCTTCCAGATGCAAACGTGACAGATTTATTTTATATTTTGTGTTATGTTAGAATACCTATCTGGCACCTCATTAAATTATACAACAAAAAAATAATTTTTGGTAAAAATTCAGTATTTGGCAATCAAGTTATATCTGAAGTGATACAATGCCCACTTCATGCATTTTATTTGCTCTTAACTTTCATACCAAAATATGAATAGTCTTTTTTGCCTTTTGCAAGGACTAAGGCACAATCTTCACATTCCTCCCAAACCTTTGATCAGAAATGCATGTAAACAGAAGGAAGTGGGAAGGTATGACATCACATGAGAATACAAGATTTCTCTACCATCAGTGTAAAGAGTGCTACATGTTTTCTGTCTTGAAAATACTTTCATTTATCTTAAACTAAAAACCCATTTATGAGCTTTAAAAGAAAGTAATTACAGCAAATACCTAGTAAAATCTCTTTTACATTACTACTCAGAGGCACTGTTAAGAATCAATGCAATGCAAAATATAATTCATCACTGCTGAATCTACCACATTGAGAAAAAGGCTAGTTTTTTTTTTTGTTTGTTTTTCTGTCTCTTTATCTCTCTTTGTCATTTAACCATACACATACATACACATTCAATGTTAGGTCAAGCATTTCATAAACATTTCTAAAATTTAAATTATTGCATTGATTTGCTGGCAAAAATCAATACATAGAAATATAATAGGAGTATAGAATTTTGTTATGTTTGGTGACCATGGAAACATGCTCAGCTTTCAGAGATGACATGATTTTTATATTCATAAATCATTTGATTTTTTTTGAGTGGAGGGAGCATTTTACATAACAATTGTATTGTATTTGGCATACCTCTGCCCTCCCATGTGTGTTGACTTGAAGCCATCCATCCATCCATTATCCAACCCTCTATATCCTAACGACAGGGTTATGGGGGTCTGCTGGAGACAAGGCAGGAAACAAACTCCGGGCAGGGCGCCAGCCCACCACAGGGCACACACACGGGACAATTTAGAATCGCCAACGCACCTAACCTGCATGTCTTTGGACTGTGGGAGATAACCGGAGTACCCGGAACCCACGCAGACACAGGGAGAACATGCAAACTCCACGCAGGGAGGACCCGGGAAGCGAACCCCAGTCTCCTAACTGCAAGGCAGCAGCGCTACCCACTGCACCACCGTGCCACCCTCGACTTGAAGCTTTATGCTAAAATTGCTTCAATTAATTTTTTACCTCATTTAGAAACACTCAATACCCATGAAAAACAGGATTTTAGGAATTTTGATAATTTCTTAAAAATAAAACCTGAACTATCATTTTGACACAAGTATTAAGATCATTTGCTTTGATACTAAGGTACATCCCATTCTCTTGATCGTCACTGAGTTATCCACCTGTGGTCGATTCAATTGAATGGACAACCCAAGCGATAAGGTAGAAAGAATTGCCTGCAGAGCTTAGAGACACAATTCTGTCAATACACAGATCTGAGTAAGAATATAAAAAACTTTCTGCTGCATTGAAGGTTCACAAGAGCACTTTGCCCTCTATAGTTCTTAGGTGGAATAAATATGAAACAACCACAACTCTTCCTACAGCTCCCTATAGAACCAAACTGAGCAATAAGGTGAGAAAGAGTCTTGATAAGAGAGGTGACCAAGAACTTGATGGTCACTCTGACTGAGCTCCAGAGAACCCGAGTAAAGATGGGGGAAAACATCCAGAAGGTCAACCACTACTCCAACATTTCACTATTCAGGGCTTTATGGTAGAGTGGCCAGACAACACGTGAAAAACAACCTGAAGTTTTCAAAAAGGGACCTAAAGGACTATCAGATTGTGAGAAACCTGATTCTCTGGTTTGATGAAATCAAGATTGAACTGTATGAGCCTCAGTTTTAAGTATTGCGTCGGAAGGAAAGCCTGCAAAATACCATTTCAACGATAAAGCATGCTGGTGGCAGAATCATGCTGTGGGCTTGTGTTTTTTAGCAGCCTGGACTGGGAGACTAGTGACATTGGAGGGAAAGGTGAACAGAGCAAAGTACAGAGATATCCATAATGAAAACCTGTTCCAGAGGACCCTGGACTTCTGACTGGGCCCAAGGTTCATCTTCGAACAGAACAATGATCCTATGCACAAAGCAAAGACAACAAAGGAGTGGTTCAAGGACAACTCTGTGAATATATTTAAACTGCCAAGCCAGAGCCTGAAACCAATCGAACATCTCTGTAGATACCTGAAAGAAGCCGTTCAGGGATGTTTTCCATACAACCTGACATAACCTGAGAGGAGAAGAATGGAAGAAAAGCCTCAAATCCATGTGTGTGTGAAACTTGTTGCATCATACCTAAGAAGACTTTAAGGGTTTGAATAGATGTGTCAATCTGATATTTCAATTTTTTATATTTAATAAATTTACAAAAAAGTCTAAAATCTTCTTTTCCCTTTGTCATTCTGGAGGATTGAGTGTCGCTTGATGAGGGAAAAAATGAATTTAAACGATTTTAGCACAAGGCTGCAACATAACAAAATGTGAAAAAGTGAAGGGGTCTGAATACTTTCTGAAGACACTCTGTATGTTAACTGGCACATCTATAAGGGATGATTAGGTCCTGCCCTGCAACAGCTGGAAATCCCACCTAGGACTGTTTTTTGCCAGTGAAAGACTCTTGCACTTCAAAACTCTGTTATGAAATGAGAAGGTTCAGAATATCGATCCATAATTTAAAATGTTTATTTGCTTGTGAATCAACTTTATGCTGGGCTAACAATGCTTATTAATATTATTTTTAATACCTTGCTTTTGTTGATGACAGAGCAACAGGTAATTGTGCATTTTTATATTTTTATTGAGATAAAAATATTTAATTATACTAGCTTGTCTAAAAAACATTTTCACATCTACTACCTATACTATGGCTGTAAGAAATTAAGCAACTGCTTATGACAGGAATAGAGTTGTTTTATTGCATGCCTAGATATGATTTAGTATTTCTTTGTATTATAAGAAATGCAAGGAGATTCACTTACTTTTCCTTGGCTTGCCCTATAGTTGAGATTGTCACTGACAAATGATAAATTCTACACTGACACAATTTGCTTCTAGTCCTTTTCTGAGTATAGTAAAAGCATTATCTTGAAAAACAAAAGGAGCATAAATAGTTTTTTGAGTGACATTAAACTGTTCATTCATTTTTGTCCCTCATTATAATTCTTTGCACTATACCTCTCAGTGGCTGACACTTCATGAGAAGGTGTTTTATAACTGCATGTTAGATTGCAAAACCTTATTTCCAGAAAGGTTAACATTCTAATGTTCCAGTGGTTACAGTTTTGCCTGAAGTTACAGCAGGTTCTGAGTGGGCCAGGAACTTGTAAAACAGAGTTGAGCTGCACAGATTTTAGTCTTTTCACTTTGCCCTCAAGGCAACACAAGAGTTCATAGTTTGAAATATTTTGTAAATGCAACTTAATTTGCTCAAACCCAATATCTCTTTTCTTAGTAAAGTATTCTTAAGGTAAACTGAGGAGAGTGCACTAGTGCACTCTAAATTGTGTCTTGTGTTTTCTGAAGGACACTCTACACAATACTAGAACCTGAAAGTAACATTCAATGTTGTTGATTTTATAATTACAATATTCTAACACTTATCATTTATAATGTATTTCAGAACTATTTTAGCATAAATCCTAAAAAAAGCAAAACCAATTAGTAGTAGTGCTACTAGTATTGTCATCTGTTCAGAATATTGTGCTATCATTCCTAAGGAGATAGAACAATACACCTTCAAAGATTCATTCTTGTCTAGTCATTGTGTACTAGGTCCAGTCTCTCTACCATGGCATAGTTAAGAGGTAGATTGCTGAGCTTCATTGTGACAGGTTATCCATCAAAGTTGACCCTTTGACATAAATGACAAAAAAAAATCCATTTTGAAGTGAACCATTGAGGGGAATCGAAGTTTCATTGTGAATGTGATAGTAGATTGTCAATAATGGGTCACATTAATCAAATCTTCATTAACAACTAAACATGAGCAGTATCTGAGCATATTGGGTGCCCAGAATTTTAACTCCTGAAAGAATCATTCATTGTCTTAATGGCAATCTTGATCTAATAATTTCAGACCAGGAGAAATTTGTGGAATGAAACATCACCATGACCCAGACAACAACTGAAACGCCACCAAACAAATTCAACCCCCAGGTCAGTGTCAGGACAATTTTTTTTAAGATGTTAAAAGGTGTTATCTGTTCATTAAATGCCTTAAGAAAGCTCAGATAACTAGCCACCGTTCTTTTGATTTGCTTTGGTATTTACAGCAGACAACAAGAAAAGGAGCAAGGAAAAATTTTGAACATGCCCCTTTATGACAATGCTACCAAATGCTGCACACATTGTAAAGGTAATTTGTGAAATTGTGGATTAAAAGAGATGACACACCTACACTATTCTCCAGAATTGGGCTTGTGTGACAAACATTCTTTTTGACAATGTGAGAGGCTACCTCCGTGGGGTACACTTTGCCAGTGATGAAAATATCAAGGTAGTGACAGAAAAGTAGATGCATGAACAATTTAAAACATTCATTTGAGTGGCATGAAAAAACGCTTTGTGAACATTAGAATGTGTTTTAGTGTTCAGAGAGGTTATTCTTCGAAATAAAGTGTGTTTGGTTTTACAGACACCAGACTTGAATAATTTCCCCAATGTGAAGAGATTTTCAAAAAATATGTGCGAAAACGTTTATATAAGAGCTCACCAATTTCCTTAAGCACTTGAAGATAAATGGCTGGTCCTGGTGATATGTTAGCTTTCAGCCTATTTAATCTAAACATCACTTCTTCATCCACAATTTCCAAATCACTAAGTTCACCTTTAGTAGTCCCCTGTTACTTTTATGAGGTTATTGACTTCTTCACATGTATAAACATCTCACTGTTTACTAGGCAAGCTGCATACTAAGACTTCATGCTCCTCAACAGAATTCTTATGCTCTGTGGGTGAAAGCACAAGAAGTAAAAGCAACAGGCTACTCATTGCCATCTTGTATCTTTGAGGATACAGTGTACCTTTCTGAAGTAGTAATCATTGTGGAACAGTCACTGAAGACTAATTAAGGAGGAAACAGAGGTAATCCACTGTCATTCCAAAAATGATAATAATTCAGCTTCATTAAGAAGTTCAGACATATTGTTTGTAACATTCAGTTTTAATAATATTGGTGAGATGCCATGTGTTGACTGAGGAAAATGGACTAAATCAACCTGTGAGGCAGCAAAAAGGCACTTCTCTACATTCACAGTGAGGACATGCTATGTAGGAGCAGCAAGAACTGAACTGAAATGTTGGTTGTGAGTTGTACTCTTTGGGCGGTGCACTGCTACTATGTCATCAGTGTACACTGCAACATCAGATATATGTTGAAACTACTATGAACTGACAAGAGTCCAATGAGTGTAATGGAAGACTCACAAGAGTGGTTAGTTTCCTGCTATCACAGTGTAGAGATATAGACCGCAACATTAATTAAGGCTGGAATTTATGAAAAACTGTTGCCCGGTAGTTTGCAACACATACAGTATTTGTCTGGTGTTATAGGTTTGTTCATAGCTATGAGGCCAGCACAAAAACTGAAGCCACCAGCTTTCTTCTTTGCAATAACGTTTTTTGAGACTCATGAAGATGGTTCCACAGGTTCAGTTTTAATAGCCTCTAACATTTGCTTCACCTCTGTCATCATTTCCTCATGGAGTGTTAAAGGTGTCCTGTACAGCGGCTGGATAAAATTGTTAATAGAGAGTTTGAGCAATGGTGAGTTTGGGGAGGAGGAAAACAGCAGGTCATTTCCAGGCCCAGGGTAAGCAGGCAGGCAGAACTTTGAGCTTGTGCCTTAAACAAGTGAGAACTCAAGGCCCAAAAGTAAATCAAAGTCCACATTGGAATCCAAAGCAGAAAATGAGGAAAAAGTCTGACAGGTATTTCAGTTAAACAAATAAGCTTTGGCTGAAATTTCAGTTACCAGGGACAGGTATGCATCTTTTAAGCAAATATGCAATACTCTGAATCTATGGTATTTTAAAAAGCATAGATAACTATAGAAGTCCAACTGGATGAAAATTGTGCCAGCTGAATTTTGTGCTGGAAGATAGAACAGCATATGGAGAAAAGATTAGTTTTCTCACATTTTCTACATTTCCTTGATCTGTGCAGATAGGCACTCTTATAGTGTGTACATTTACCACACTTGTTTCAGTGTTAGCAACTGTCAACATTATATGCTCAACTAGAAATGTGACATCATGGTTGTTAGACCACATTCACATACAGTATTTGAATGTGGAAAGGCAAGACGGGGATTGTACATATCACTTTTGTAAATACTTGCAACACAAGCAGATGCAATTTCAACTTGAAAAGTGATCATTGATTGTACGAGTTTCTGTGAGTTCATCTGCCTCCACCAGCTGTCTGTTCTGAATCTAAAGGTAAGAGATCATTTTATTCAGTAAATCCCACATTATCTCGTCTAGTAAACCACTGAACCTGCACAGTCTAACCAAGCTGCATTGACCTGTCATATTGAGCACCTGACTCTCCCAGAAACTGTGCTTGTTAAAAGAAGATCAGACAGTACAACAGGACACACCTTGAGTCCAAAAATTAGTTTCTAAAGCAGCAAGCCCTTCTAAGCATGTGCTGTTTTGAAGATATGCTGGCCTTGTACATCCAAACAGTGGAGCAGTAGAGTGTATTGACCAGCCACGGAGGTATATTTAAAGCCCTGTGCCAGCATGCATGTTTCAGCTCTCTGTTTCCAAGAATTCCACGAATGAGGGGGATGGCCGCAGACAGTTTGGGCAAAGGTGATGCCATTCTTACTCACTCCAAATATGGTGTCATCTATAAAAGAAGTTTCTACAAACTCCTAATCTTTTACAACTACCCTTCATTTTTGAAAACCAACCAATCAGATGTCGGCATATTTTGCCAGCCCTCCCAATGTCACCCTATTCTGGTGAAAGTTAGAATTTTTCTACCCAGCATACTCTTTCTTTCTGTACTAAATAGTGTCCTGACCCAGGCACATTAGACACTCACAAAACATACTATCTCTAGTCATATACAAGCAATAACAATGGCATTACACTTGTGTTGGCTTTACCAGATTATCAATTATAAGGGCCTTGCATGATCCTGTGCCTTTTCCATGCCAAATGCTTGTACTCCTGGCCCTATTTTATTTTTATCAAGTGTTCCAAGGAGACATGCAAGTAAAAAAAAACATTATTTACATTACAATAACTTAACATAACTTTTTATAAAAGCTTTTGAGTTTAAAAATATCACTCTTATATACAAAGGACGGGTCTAAATTCAAATATAATAAAGACAAACAATGGTTTAAAAATTAATTGTACTTTAAATATAGCACTTGAATATGGATATCCCTTGACAGTCAATCAAATTAAATTATTATGTTATTTTCCCAATTACTCTCTTCCCAATTCAACTGAAATTTAACCTGGTATTGTTAGTTCATTTACAAAAAATACTGAGAAAGAAAACCACTGACTACAGTGTGAATCAGTCACATACATGAGTCATCTAAAATTCATGTTTTTCAGTATTTGCTTTATTGTAGACAATTTCATTGGGAGAGCCCTGCTTTGGATCTCTAAAAGCTAAAGTTAGCAGTAGGGTTCCCTTTTGTAGTAACCTTATTATTAGAAATGTACTTTAACCTACTTATAAATGTAATGACGGAAATGTGAAATCAGTGTAGGACATAGTAGATATTTTCATTTTTTCTACATTATTTTGCTTATTCAACAGAATGTTCCCACAACACCTACAAACTAAATTTGGCCATAGTGAATCTACATTACAAACAGCATTAACGTTGTATTAGGAGATGAAAACACAGTGAATATGGTGAACTGTAAATAAAATGCCTATTTTGCCTCTGTTTAGTTCTTATCACTGTTTGACTCAAATGTAGATTGGTTCTTTAAGATCTCTTAATTCACGCTTGAGATATGAGCCAGCTTTACACTTTAACATGTGCTACTGAAAATAACGCTCAAATAGAATGCTTGCTGTGTGTGACAATGTTCCTAGAACAAGATGAACAGAGGTTTTTAAGGTGGCAACAATAAATTATAAAATGTTCTTAAATAAAAAAAAAAAAACATAAAGAAGAGCCAAATTTATGTTCCCTGCTGTCATGTGCTGATAAAAATCAGCATTGGACATTTCTCTTAAAAACAATTCTATAAGTAGATCCCAATGATTCTGAGTAAGGCTGCTGTTTGACAGAAAAAAATTTAATCACAAGTCATTGTGTGATTAAAATTTTTAATTAAAATTAACTGCATATTAATCACAATTTATCATATTTCCTTCCAGCATATTCATATTTGTCTATTAAGCAGAAAAATTCAGTGATTAATTTCTAATACAAAACAATCACTTGCCTCTCCATATTAAATTATAACAATTTTTATTTATTTACAATTTTGTATTACATCTACAATGCCCAACAACCATCAAACACCCTCCGGTTAGGGTTGTTATATTATTTGGGAAAACCAATCTGTATGGTTTAGATTGCTGGACAACATACTAAAAGCATTAACAATTTAAATATTAAAAGATAGAAACATAAAATCCAGGTTCTGCTTTTATGCAATATCAGTACTTGTTATAGCTCAGGTTATGCTTAACTGCTTAACTGCTTGTTACACTGGTGGCAACTCGGCAGGGTTACTTGAAGATGAGGAGCCATTAATTAGATTAAAAATGTGTATTGATTAGGCTTAGACAGAAAAAAAATTCTAAATATGTATATGATAAGTTTGTTTATTTAGATGTTTTAATTACACATTTTCACATTGTCATAAAATGTGTCATTTATGAATTATAAAATAGTAATTATATTAACCTTGCGCTCAGATGGATGGAAATATTAGCATGATCATTTTGCACTGATTGTTGCTTAGCTTTATTGGTTCCAGTATAATATAGGCTAATGTAAAAAACATACAATTAATTAAACAACAACAATATACAATGTCTGCTATGGAAAGGTCTGAGTGAGGTATAAGAAATCGAGCAATTCTACTTTCCTTCAATTGCTCTTTAGCTTCTTGAACATGGGTAGCACCTGCACTGTGCTGTTTCAGGTCAGGTGGACACTAAAAAACCTCCACGGCAACTGTATTCATCACCAGGGACAGGGCTGATCCACTGGCATTCTGTCTCCCACTCATACTTACACCTTGACAGCATCTTATGTTTCATGGGCAGACTTAAATTAGCAGCTGCCAGTGCATGTAGTGTCTGTGCGATGCAACAATTTTTTTTTTCTTTTTAATGTCAATATGTGAACGCAGCATAATGGGAAGGATGACACTGACATGCAATCTCACTCAGCGCACAGTGCTTGTCCATCTGCAATGTAAATGTGACACAAAAATGAAAGTCATACACTGTTTGGTTTGATTTTAATTGTTCTCATGTTGTAGAAGTTTTCACGTGCATATCTGAAATGATGTGCATGAAAATACAGGACAAATCGCGTCCCATATTGGATCAATACAGTATTCAGCATTTTATAATTTAATATGGATGACCCATATTATAATGGTTAGGTGGCAGCAATTTGTGTGTGTGCATGGATAAGGACCATTATCAAGAAACAACACAGGAAACGATCAAGTGATGGGGACCTGGTATTACTTTTAATAGACTTGGATTAATTTGGCTCTACATCATTACATGCGAAATGCAGGCTAATTAACTGGATTATATTAATGTATTTAGGGTTTGCGTTAAAAAATTTAACTGCAGAAATTTTTAATGCATTAATCTTACGCATTAATGGCGATTAATCAGCAGAACCAGTATTGACAAAAGCTTGTATTTTTAAAATTTTGGATTAGGTTAATATGACATAGTTCCATGATATGATATACACAAACCAATTGGAGTCATTACTTAATTGATCTTCTTCTCTCTGTTATAATACTAACTACCATTTGCCATTAACATCAAACTGAATTTGTCAGCACCCAAGTTCTAGAGGTACATCTTGCCATAATCACAAAATCCTCCATAAATATTACACATAGTAGTGTACAAAGATTTACGCAGCTATTTGTATGCCTCTAGGGCAGCATCAAACCATAGTTTCATTCATGCCTGTAGAGTAGAGTATATGGAGGCACTCATGAGGTTCTAAGCTCCTACTTGCCAACTCAGGACAATTATTGAATGGCATCAGGTGATAACAACTCTGTGTGGCATCAAATCTCAATCCGGAGTCTTTACATGCTTCTAGCTGGTTATTACAGCTGCCCACCCCCTCTTCCATGTTCTGTGAATATCTTTTCCCTGCTTCCAGGTACCTAAGCCTACAGATCAACACTGCCAAATTGATCAATAGCTTATCCCTACAAGTAGTCAGGCCCCAGAACTAAATGTTACCCCTCTCCCTACATGTACACCATATTCACAGACACTGATCTAATTACAGTTCCATTTTAATTCCTATGCATTTCTTGTTCATTGCATATTTCCTATCATTACTGATTGCTGTTTGTTAATATGATGTCAATTTGAACAAATGCTATTCCTTGTTCTTCATTCTCTTATATAATTATGACATCTCATATGTATTGTTATATTGTCATGTTTACTGTTCAAATATTGCACTATGGCCTGGTAAATGTAATTTTATACTACTATATTATGTACCACTTGACTTGACTATTAGAGTAACTAGTCTTGTGTTGCTCTGTTTGGTTTAGACTTCCTTACTTGTAATGGTCAATTTTGTAATCTTGTTCTGTAACACTTGTTTCAAAACAATCCCCAGGTGAATGTTTACTTGATGAAGGCCGACCAAAACAGATGCCATGAAGACCATTCTCTCAAAATCTGTTCAAGAACAAACTTTTTCATTAAGTCACCAAATAAATCATCTGGAGATCTACTAACATCTCTAATATCAGCTAAGGCCAGCATTCTGGACATTGGGAGTCAATGACAGAGTGGCAGGGTGGAAACCTGTTGTCATTAATAAAATCAAGAGTGCTCAAGTCATGTTTTCCAAATGCACCACAATGATTCACAAAAGTTTAGGGACAATGTTCTATACACACGAGAAACATAAGTATTTTTATTTGTTTGTTTTGTCTGATGTGAGCTCTTCTACATGTAGAAAAAAAGCTAAAAATAAAATGCAGATAAAAAAAACAACTTTGTTACATCCACACATGAATACTCATTTAGACATTGTATCATAGGACTCTTCAGCAGAATGCCAAACTTCCCATCTATGAGAAACCGGATGTGTGAAATAACAAGATTAAAAAAATCATTAAAGATTAAGATAAAAAATTAACTCCCCACACCTCTGAAGTTGGAGCTAGATGAATTAACAGGAAAAGAACAGGGGGATTTAGAGGCCAGTACCAGTTTGGTAGTGATGGCAACCAGAAAAACCAGCCTCTGCTGTATTGGGCTAAGAGAGAGTGCGAAAAAGTCCTTGAGAATGAAAATATGAGGTGAGAGAAGAATTTGAACAGCTAACAATTGAAAAGAGGGAATTCAAAACACCAAATCAATAGAAAGCAACAGAAGGGCAGCTTCAGAATATATTGAGGAAGGTTCCAGGAACATTAATGAGCAGAAATCACATAGGGGATCAGTGGATAAACCCTTGGCAAAATGTTTATGTGGGTAAAGTTAAAAGTGATGGAGAAAATTAAACTTGATGACTGAACTGAAAACTTTTCATCCAGGAGTTGAAGCTAAAGAGCAACACCACCACACAGAAAAATTCTAAATACATACATATGTTTTACATCAGAATTATCTAAGAAAAAGATTTTTGGAATGGCCTGATCATAATCCAGACTTATTCCCTATAGTAATGATGTAGGAGGATCTGAAACAAACATTTTTTTTCCTTTGTGACAGACAATCCAATAGCTAAATGATTTGGCTTTTGTAGCTTTTACTGTTAAAAGTTGTATACCCATAGACTGAGTCCAAAGGTGTAATTACATTTTCACATGGGCATTATGTATTTCATAACATTACTAGCAGATTTCCCAGTGGCTTCGGTCACTGAGCGGAAGGGAAAAATTTGTGGCTCTCATGAGGCAACGGCATTAATGCTGTCTGAACAACACATCCCACGTGATTCAAATTTAACCCCCTGTGCTTGGCAGTACTCACACATGATGTCCATTTCCCCTATTGTAACTTTTGGATGTAGGCAATAATCTTTTTCAATATTATAATTGAATCCCTCCATATACAGACCCTCACGCCTGTGTGACGTGGTAGCCTGTGAATACTGCATCCGTCAAATTCAATTCTGTTCAGCACATTGTTTGGGTGTTGCCCTCAGTTGTGATTGTTGTATACGTTGATCAGTCAGCCTGCGAGCCTTCTCTCTCGATCTGCTTCTGTCTCACTTTCTCTGTGTAACCTGACTGTTGTGGTCATACGTAATTTCTGTTTTAAATGCGAGTGCGCGAGTTCATTATATGTTCTGTGGTCATACATAATTTCTGTTTCAAACGTGAAAAGAATTATATATATATAGATAAATAAATAACATAATATTGTATGTGGGTTGTGTGGTATTGCTACTACACAGCTCCCACATGATTGATTCAGATATCGGCCCAGACACAGACTTAGTGGCAATAACACTTTCTCCTTGTGCGTGTTCTCTCCTACATCCCAAACACTTGCATGTTAGAGTAATTCTCACTTTGACCCATGTGGTTATAATAGGTGTTTTAGGAGTAATGATTTGTCTGGCATATGAGGGTACAATTTGTATGTTACATTGTTTCAGGTCTGTTTTCCTCATTCAGACAGAAAGAAAAACAGTGACAGTGACCAACAATGACCTTTGTTAGACTCTGCCTCTAGCCTGCCTCTTATGTTCCTAGTGTTTAAAGAACCACAGAAAAGAAAATGGTATCACTTATGGATCACCTTTGGAAGAGGGCATTTCCGTGTCACCAGATTTCACATTTTCTAACTACTTCCCTTTGCCAACACTAATATGAATTAAACAGTATTACTCCTGGTAACTCAGTTCTTCTTATACTGTACTAGCCATTCCGCGTAGTTGCGAAACAGGACAAACCTTAAAAACCAATAAACAAAAAGGTATCGCTAGCTAAGCGGAGGCAAGTTACGCTCCAAAACACAGAGGTAGATTGACACCCCACTCCTGAGTCATGCTTCCCACTCCCCTCGGCCTGTAGGCTCTGTCTCGGATTAGCGCGACGATATCGCTCCTGCAAGCGAACTATGATTGTTAGCTTGATGACAAGCAAATTTAAAAAAAAAAAACAGATCTAAATCTGTGAAGTAGTCTTCTCGTTCGCTAGCTAAGCGGATGTAAGATACGCCCCAAGGCTGGTGTGTGAGTGGCTGCCCCCCTCCCCTCAGCCCACTGCGTCTGTCTTGGATTCTTGCAAATAAATCGGTAGCACTGGTGACCTATGTTACTTAGCGTGATGAGAGAAGTCACAAAATCAGCCGGAATGTTCAAGCAAATTATAGAAAAAAACCCAATCTAAACCCGTTAAGTAGTTCTCTTGTTAAAAGTGGACAGACATACAGACAGACATTAGATTTTATATATACAGATTTGTCTCTGGAAGAGTAAATAGGCTGTTCTTTTTTTTTATCAAACACAAGAGGCTGTAGGGTTAAGTGCCAGCCTCCTATTAGTAGAAATGTGGATAAAAAATAATTGGAGGTATAAGGTGTGTGTGTTCAATCATGTAGATTAATTAAAATTTAAAGGAACAAGCAGTTTGGAGTAAGTTTAAACCTGGCTAGTGGAACCTTGTGGTGTGATTTATGGACCCTTTCCTCAAATAAAGTGCCCACTCCCAGACCTTTATTTTATTTTTGCCTAATTTAGATATGACTGACAGCTTTTGTGACTTTGAGTTTGCTTGGATTTGAGGAGCCCTGCAAAGGGATGAGAGGCTGTAGGGTGCTAAGAATTCACCTCCTTAAATTCCTTTGCAGATAAGCAAACACATTAAACTGCTTAAAGGAACCTGAAGTTTCTTGAAAATTTCAAAAGCAGAAATGTGACTCTTTCCCTACACACTACCTTGAAAGCAGGTCTTCTTTGCTATTCTTGCACAAATCCTGCATTTACCTTTTTACAGCCTTTTATTTTTTGAAGCTCTTCTGACCATTTACCAAAGATTCTAAACTATTTTTATGAGAATGCACTTCTACTCAATAAGATAATGACAGATATATGTATTAGATATAAAGCAACTCTTCTCTTATGGCATACCGTAACAAACTAGAGCAAAGCAAAATAAATAAATAAAGCATGTTCAAAGGTGAATGGTGTGATTTCAGCGTGCAAATGCGCCCCATTTAACACATCACAGCTTTCTTGCTTGTACACATCAAACTGTTTTCCCAGTGAAGCGGAAAAACTACCACAAGAGTGGTTTAGGGTCTTTTATGTCATATGAGAGGAAAGAAAGGAGGAAGAAGCATTGAAATGCTCATAACATAAATGACATGAAAAAATCTCTGCATCATTCATGCCTTGTCTACTTGTCACCTGTTAAATATGAAAAGCCCAGCTGTATTTTTAAGGAACGGTAAAAAAAATTTGGAGTGTTTGCCTGTCTGGAGACTGATCTGAATAAAAGAAGCACTGACTCAAATCTAAACAAGGGCATTAATGGGTTGCTTGCACCAAGTAATAAAGAAAAGAAATTAAAAAAAAAAAAAAAACTGGTAGGTAAGGAATTTGGTTTTAGGAGACATGGCTGAAGACCAGTGCCTTTCCCCAAATCATTGGTTAATGCTACATATGTCTGCATTTCAGAATGTAAAAATATTTCTCCTATGGCTCTAAACAGCTGGGAACAATGTTCACTATGACATATGCTTTATGAAATGACCCAGGTTTGGGTGTTTGGAATAGCTTTGTAGAAGCCATGAACTGAAGCAAAAATCTCAGCTGCAAACAAATAATAGACTGAATTGTAGCAAACAAGAAATCGACCTCACCACTCAGAATGTGAATTGCAGTGAGAAAGGTGACAAAAATGGGTCATGGAAAGTAAGAAAAACATATGAAAAGCTGTGTGTTTGTTTGGGTGAAAAAGTAAAGTGTGTACAGCAATATTTTTAAACTGTGTAATCCACTGTGCTCATCTGTGAGACACTTTCCTCTGGGAAAAGGAAGACAATGTGGCCTGCTGTCTAAGTTGCGGGACTGTAGACACTATGATTTTGATTTAAATCCCAACCTGTGACTTACTGTGTGACCCTGAACAAGTCATTTAACATTCCAGTAAGCAACAGATGTAAACAAAATATCCAAGAGTTGGGTACCTGCAAATGTCAGTGGATGGAGCTTACTGTGAAGACGCAACACAAAATAAATTTTGACTAACTTAACGTTTTTAACATCTGAGAATGAACAGCTCCTTGCCAAAAAAATCACTTCTGCCTCAACAATATTACAAAAATGACTTGAGCAGAATATCAAGAGTGTCAAAACATCACCTGCATTCTTTAGGCAAAGTCAGTGAATTATTTTTGCTTAGTTCATGGTAGCTGAACTCCCACGGCATCGCAGTATGTGAGATAAGGTCACGTTATTCTTTTTAGTGTTGGTAAAAAAAGCAAAGTGAAGGGTTCACACAGGTCATATGAAACATGAAGAGTTTAACACAAGAAAGAACAATGTGATACAGTTACCTATATATTCAAAAATGTGATTTCAAATTAAAAGTAATGCATGAGTGAACAAGAGCAACACCATCTATACAACAATATAAATTTCATTCAACAAAGAAAACTAGAGTCTGGTTACATAAAACTCTTTAAAACTACTATAGTGACTCCTGAAATGTGTACCTATTTTAGCTACTCAACAAAATGTTAAGTTAGTATATTTTATGCTCCATGTAATATGTTGTTGTTTACTATTTCTGTGGAAAGTTAACAATTTAAATAATTAAGACAATAGGAAAAGATGAAGGCCTAAGAGGAGGTCTATAGATGTGGTGAGAGAAGACATGCAGGTGGTGAGTGTGACAAAGCAACATGCAGAAGACAGGAAGATATGGAAGAAGATGATCTGCTTAGGCAACCTCTAACGGGAGCAGCCGAAAGAAGAAGAACCACCACCTACAGATCTTCCACAGAACTTTTTTCCCCATTTACAATGAAAAAGTGCTCAGGACAAAAATTGTGCAGAGACAAATTGGGTATACTGTAGTGTTAATAAAATGGTGTTTAAGATAAAAATGGACATAGTTGCCAGTGCTTTATGAAGAGAAGAGGGTGTATACCTCTTTAATACTCAGAATCCTTGCATTTAAAAGTATCCTGTATTTTAAATCAGAAATTCAAAGATTAAACATAGAAGAGGAATTGAAAGATGACTTCTGAATAGATTCACTTAGAAATTAATATGACATTACTCAAGAATCTTATAATGGCTTCCAGCAACACCCCAGTTTAATCAATTCTATACAACCCTATACAACAGTACATGTCTGCCAGCATGTAAGCCTCAAAAATGAGCTTAGAATGTGTTTTGCCATGGTAGTGTCCTAGGGTGACCACATCAACCTTTTCAGACTTCATTATTTATGTGGATATGAACAGAATGTCCCACATGTCATCTTTATCCCTTGTATGTTTACTCTTACTAGCCTGATAACTATCAGGACTGACTGATATTACAGTGAAACTCGTACTTCACCCTTTCTTTTACACCTATAACACTAGGCAATTAGGTAAAATACCAAAACAACAAGGAGAAAACCTTACACTTTTTATTCGTACACATTTATGAAAAGAATGAAGCTTTCCAACTGTGGCCAAAATATAAGCATAATAAAATGAATGTTGGAAAAATGGTTTATCTTTTTTGCATAGGATACCAGGTCGTTCTCTGTCTTAGTATTTAGATTGATCTCTGTCCGATATGATCCAGCACAGCCTTTGGATGGAATGGTAAAGACACCGTGCTGCCATTTGAATGTATAGAGAAGCAGAGACACAGTGTACCTCTACAAGCATCAATTTGTCCAGTACTGATAGTCCTTGACACACCTCTTGGACCAGTGGGTGTGTAGCTCAGCCTTAGACACAACTCAACCTCCATTCCATCCCTGACTAGATTTTCATTTAATCTTGGTCACCAGTATTTATCCTGACTATCTTTCCGGAAGGGATGCTCATTCTTCTAAAACGTATCTTCCTTCTGGAAGTTAAAACATTTTAGCTGTAAAATGAAATCCATGCTTCTGACTTCACTGATAGAGTAGCAAAGTAGCAGTTTAGCAATAAGCAGGGGTTTGGATTATAGCAAAGCACTCTTGTGCAATCAGTTACGACTAGAGCCTTCAACCCCTTCCCCACTCCCTATAATAAAATTAAATACCCCAGAGCAGCACTTAACTAAAGTTCTTATTTGATCTAGTGGGGCTATAAATGTGCCTGAGCAGTAACTGGTTTCTCCAGCTTCCTCTTAAATGTTATCATTAATAAAATAAAAATATGACTCAAACAAATTTAATAAAGACTATTTAAAAAAAAAATATTAGCCTATATACTAGATATTACTTTCTATTATACAACTACTATTCCCTATACCAGATTACGGTATAACCTAGAAAGAGCTGTTGCTCCATTACTCTAAACATTGGATGTAAGGCAGGTCCACGCATTGGGGGTACTCACAGCAGAAATTGTTGGTACCTTCCTGTAGGCTATTGACTTGTTAATGTGGCTAATTAACAAAGTATATGCATTTGGCCCATGAAAGGAATAAGGTAAAAACAAGCCAATTACTTACTGACTGGTATATCAACCTTGATGAAAAAAATATATGTAGTAATGATTCTGGCACAAAAACCTATACACTGTATTGATTAACTTATATGATTAAAAAGAAATGATGAAAGAACAGTATATTTGAGAAAATACTAAAAGCAAATTTGATGCAAGTGGTTAGCCTTGTTGTCTCGTACCAGCAGTCTGATTCCCAACTTGGCCAGTTTCTTTGTAGAGGATGAATGTTCTCCCTGTGTTCACGAGGTTTCTCTCATGATTCACTGCTTTTCTGCATTTGTAAGTAAGGTTAGCTATTAGCTTTAGGAATTGTCTGATTTGTTTGCACGCGTAAGTGTAAGTTTGGAGTGGAGCACAGCAATAATTAGTTCTTGCCTTACACCTAAAGCTGGTGGGATTGACATTGACTCTCCTAGACTGTCTAATAATATTCTGAAAAAGATGAATAAATTGATAGATTTAAGGTTTAAATGATACACCCTTGCATTCTATGAAATGCAAACAGTGACACTGCAGAATACTGTGTAGCCAGATTATATTTGTCAGACGCAGTGTCGAGTGGAAGGCACCACTTAGTGCAGAAAACGGAAGAGTATTTCAACAAATCAATGGATGAGAGCAAATGAAAATCAATCTGGTCTTGTGTACATGATTTTAAATGCAGATGAGTCACGCCTGAAGAGACCACAGGGATTGGAGGCTTGGCAAACATGTTGGAAACTGGTGCAATTAAACAGTACCTGAGATCAAAGAATCCATTGCTTGGATTTCATGTCCCTGCAGCAGATACAACATGTTAATTGCCATGCCCTGGCAGATTTTTTTTTTTTTTTTGCAAAATATGACTGATTCAGTTGAAGTTTTAATAAATCACAGTGTATTTTACTTCTTCAATCTTTCCTTTGATATTTTATCTGTTAACTTTTTTATTTTGTCACATACAGTTATCTGTATTTTAGGACTGGGCTAGTCTCATTTTCTTTACTTAAAAGATAAAGATTATTTTTAAATAATGCATACACCCTAAGTCAGGGGCACTCAGCTCCAGTCCTGGAGGTATGCAGTGGGTGTAGGTTTTCTTTCCAACCAATTTCGTAATTAGAAGCTAGGTCTGGCGCATTTAATTATATGGCTTATAAGTTGCTTTCATTCTTCCAAGACAAATCACCACATTGTAGAATTTCTGTTTTCTGAAAATATTATCCATATATTTTTTTCCTCCAGAACAAATTTCTTCCTCTTGGGCCTTCGCTTTTCTCTCTTTTATTTCAAAACATTGTATTAACACAGATAGTTCATGATGCATATACACAGGTTTAAATGGAAGCAGTTTAGCTGGAGAGCTGGTTGTTCCTTTGTCACTTGCACCTCATTATTAACTTATGGCTGGTTAAGTAAACAGGCAACAATTAAAACCTTAATACTGCTTTTTAAAATTAAAATAGGCATTTAAAGGTTCTGAACTGTAACAAGTGAATTAATTAAAACTAGGTCCCAAACAACAAATTGTTTTAATAGTAAATAAGGGATTCTAATTGAAAATTTAGAGTGCCATGGTAGTTTGGAGAAATTTAGCTTTTTATAGAAGCTAAATAAAGAAATAAATATTTTAGATTATTTCTTTTATTTTCTTTATATATATATATATATATATATATATATATATATATATATTGTCACACGTGCGCATGGGAGCCAGCTAAAGGGCTTGAGTGGAGGCAGTTCTGAGGCATGCCAGGATGTGGCAGAGTGCACTGACTCTTTTTCTCCCTTTCCTGTAGACCATTCCCGGGAGATTCCACCTGGCTCTCTTGACGTCACTTCCGGGACCGAGCCAATGGAAGTAGACCTTACCAGCTCCGGCCCCTCTGATGTCACATCCGGGTGTGATCCAATGATTGAAGACCACGTGCCCGATCCTTATGACCTCACTTCCTGTCTTCCCCTTTAAAAGCCTGCCCCTTTTCCCTTTTCCTTCAGTTCTGTATTGGACTCGGTTTTGAGCACAACAGTGCTACCATTTAAAAAGACGATTTGCAGCCAGGATACCACATTATACGGGTGGCTGCCCCAAACCTTGCTATGTCCCATTGTGTGTTTTGTGACACTATATATATATATATATATATATATACTGTTGAGGTGCCACAGTTGTCAGCCACAATATATACATATGCATACATATACATATATATATATACATATACATATATATATATATATTTGGCTTCTGTGCCTGAGCATAATGTCATCTAGGCATCCACAAGAGGGCAGGAATACAAAGGCAACAAGAAGCACAGAGAAAGACCGATGTAAGGGCTAGAATGTCCAACGAACAATGGCAAAAATAACCACTAGGAAAGACGAATGTAAGGGATAGAATGTCTGATGAACAAAGGCAACAAGATGCACTATGATTAAAATAGACAGACTTACCATTACTCACCAGTTTTGCTCTGCTGATATTATTATACCAAAGAACAGCACCATCTCAAGCATAGACTAGAATGGCTAAATGGAAAAAAAAACTAAGAAGAAAAAAAACTTCTAAAGATAAAAGAGCAGTCACAGACACACCGAGGTATTCTAAAGGCATATATTCATAGATATGACGGTGACCCATTCTACTGAACAATTCATTGGCTGAAACTACTCGATGCTGTTGTGTCAGAGAGAGGGTGTGTAACATTGTTCATATTCATATTCTTCTTCATCTTCATTATTAAAACATTTAGTAGTTGCCTTCACCTATGTTGCATTCACATGGTATCACAGTTTCCATAGTTACCATTTGTCGACATTTTATCTTTACAGTTACACTGTTCATTTCACATGCATTTCCGGTCACACTTTAAGAAGAATTGCAGGGTAGCTGTTGATTTGCATAGAATTGATTAAAAATTAGCTAACATATTTTGCAAAAAAATGCAAAGGAAATGCAGGGTATTGTACTTGTATTATTCCAAATACAACATGTCGGACAAACACAATTTTTGGAGGAGAGAATTTCTTTTTTTTACTTTAACAAAGTAAGGTGAAAGGTCAGTGTTATGCGTCAAGTTGCCAAATTCCTGTAACAAGGATATCTATGAATTTGCCCACCATTTTTAAAAGACATGAAAATTTTTCTCAGGGGAAACCTGTATTTCCCATACTGCATATAGCACGTGAACACAGCATGGTAAGTTTAGAATATACAGTATTATACATGTTTTTTTGTAGGCAGGCGAAGTGACTTATCCATATATTCTTCAAAATGTTCTGCTCTTAAATACTAATTATCTTTTTTACTTCTAATAAATATCTCTGAAATTTTTATTTTGTTTGAGCAGCAATTTCTTGAAATTTATCGAACAATACTTTATTGCTCCTAAGCTCCTTTAATACAAAAAAGATGAATTATAGATTTACTTTTTTTCCATTTCGGCATAATATGTACAGATTACGTTAATGGAGAGCCTGTATGAGATGTCAGGCTTTGAATGTCACTAACATTTAAATGTAAAAAATGTAAAGTAGGGGGCTTTTTAAATCTACAAAGGGGTCAAGAAGAACAAAATAATACAGATCCACAGCTAAGACTGCCAAAATTCTTAGATCTGTTAGCAGAGTGGGAGAGAGAGATTTAGAGAAAGGAAACATGCAGCAAAAATATACTAACATAAATATCTGCATTACTGAATCATCCTTTACCAACTAGTGTGCATGCGGGACTTCAGCTTCTGCAAACTTCTCTTGAATATGGATTCAGTGTATATAGAATAAAGGATGAGTGGCAGATGCAGGCCAGATGAAGCAAAGGATGTGAACTGTATGTCTAATTGCTTTTTCATGCCTCCTGGTTTCCCTAGGCAGACATGTATTTCTGGTGCACACCCTCACACATTTATAAACTAATCAAAGTTAAGTCACATTACTTACTTACACCTATCTGACCCTAAAAATGTATATACTTTCATCTCCTAGCTTCCTCCAAGGTATTCCTGCTTACTATGGAAATGTGAACAAAGGTTCTGTTGAAATCGTCCTTAAAAGGGAAATTAAAATGATTCATATGAGCTAAGAATTTTAGCTGAAAAACATTCTATCTGTGTGTTAGGCCTCAACAAAGGGTGTATGGCATTTCCAAGAAAAGAAATGAGCATTCCCACAGTTAACGTTCTTTATTAGAATGTGAGCCCAAGAGGCTGTAGGTTTTTCTTATTCCTGTCATGCTGTAAGCTATGTTACAAACCCTATTGTACGTTTAATTAGAGAAATGTATCTCTGGTTGGGCCAAATATGAACTGGCAGGTGCAGCTTGAATTTTAAAATGCTTAATTTCAAATTAATAACTGTTGACACAAAAGGTATTAAATATATGAAAAACTATAATGGAACAATTAGAGATAAAGAGGTCCGTGGTACCAAATGCAATTCAATACATATCTGTTTTGAGTGCAAACAGTTTTCCCTTCTGATATGTGCTCTTAATAGCTGTTTGTTAGCATGTTCATTTATTCATCAGTGAACCTGCTTCTGTTTCATATTCATAAAAACTGCAGTCGTATAGTGGAAGCTGATGTATGTTCTCTTCTTCTCTCAGCACTTTTTCTGGTGAAAAAGGTCATGGTGGTAGCAGGCTAAGCAGTTCAGCCCAAACCTCCCTGTCCCCAGCTAGAGATTCTTGGCATACCCAAACCAGTTGAGAGTGAGAATCCCTCCAGCATGTCCTGGATCCTTAGCAGGATCTCTGCCCAGTGAAATGTGCCTGGAGCAGCTCCAAGGGGAGCTACCTGGGGGGCATTTTTACAACATCCTTATGAGGAGCCCAAATCACCTCAATGGGCTTCTCATGAACACTCTTCAGTTCCAGATCTCTGGTTGTAGCACCTGGTGTTGACAGTTTAACAGGTTCGGTTAACTGTTGCAGGCCATTATCTCACAGACCAGAAAAATGTGAGAATCTAGAACAAACTAAAATTTTAAAAAATTAAATGCAAAATATAATAATAATAAAAGTTAACATTCAAACTAAAGTTTGGCATCAATGACACATATTCAGACCTTCCCCTCTATGCTCTCTGATTTTACAAATCTCATTCTGAATATACAAAGTTTTGTACACAGGAGCCCAGATCCTCCTATTTCTAAAGTAAATTTTGTCCAAGCCTGGACGTTCCCCACTGGGATGGTCTAATACTTATTTTGATATGGATAGGATATCCACAGACTGTATTTAAAAATACCTTTCTTTGCATATTTTATATTAAAACATGTTTTTGTTCTAATTTTTTTTCCTTTTAACCTCCTTGGCATCATCTTGCCTCCCCCATTGAAGACCCTGAGTCCATGCAGCTTCACAGTGGAGCTCCATGCACCTGCTAGCCTGAGCCGAGCCACGGCATTTTTTTTTTAATAAAAACCACGAAAACCACAAACCCAATAACACACTTCATCACGATAGCCTACTCAGAAATGTCCACACTCATGAGACCAGTTGGAAAAATCCACTTAGACATGCAAAGAAAGTGAATCCTTCACATTGAAAATGTCTGGGCTGTGATACAATTTTAAGACTCTCAATCAGTGAGGCTGTGATATTATTAACTGTGCCACCTTGCAGCATGCTTATTGGTTTATAAGTATTTGTGTAATTATCTCAGTCCAAAATTTATTTATAATTATATTTTCTTTAAATTTATTGTCACATTTTTGATGTTGTACATAAGTCTGTTTTGCAAGTCTACTCTAAGCAACTTTGTATGTAAAAGAGCAATAAAAATATGAATGATATAGGCTTATTTATTGATTTTCTATCCTAAAGCTGAGCTATATTATAGCAGAAGGCTTTACGAAGGGTAGAAATCAGTCTTTCTAAACTGCTTTCTAGAAGAACAGAATATTCCTATTGTCTGCTAAACTGCACTTCTGATTTATGGTAGCAATCACTCATATTTAGGCTTAATTATGAGGAAACACATTTCAACTGCACATTACCACTACGTCAGCATGCTTGAGGAAAGAAAATACACTGAAGCAGGAGTTTTCAGATAATCTATTCCAGCATTATTTCAAACCGAGGGTAATTCCATGCTTTGCCATTAGTAGGAGAAATCCCATGTTTCCCCTTCACTTTCATGTCTCTCAGTGAAATTTCAGTTTACTGATTAGAGAGCTATGCTGCCCCCTGTTGTAAAAAAAACACACACACAAAAGGCACACACCCTCCCTGCCACAGAGGTCAGCTCAACTACAGCTCCCAAAGGTATAGAAAACTGCAAGAGATTTTATTCTTTTTTCAAATGTTTAAATTTTATAAAGTCATCTGACTCTACATTGCTATAATGTTCAGTAGTCTACATTTAGCAGGTAACATTGCAAGACAACCACAGCAAAAAAAGATGAAATAAAATCTGTTTGCATTTCCAGAAAAATAAAATTTATTTTTTACAATTTCTAATCAATGTGTAGCAAATCTGAGCTTGGCCACATACTATGTAGCTGATTCATAACAATTTCCTGTGAATTGCTAACATTTACAGATACCAAGATTAGCCTTAGTTTCAACAGAATAATCATTAACTCCTGTTAAAAAGGAAAAAGAAGAATCAGGTTTAACCATTTCATCACCTTCAATTTCTCCATTAATCACAATTATTATTAAAATAAAATCTTAGTTCTTGAAAACTCAGTGTTAATGCCAGCTATATACAGAGTAAAATGGACAACATTATTCTCTCTTACATCTGCACTGTTTAGTTATACACATGGCATTGAGAAAAATACCTTGATAGACATGTAAAGTACTACATAAGCATTAGACTCAGACAGACAGACAGACAGACAGACAGACAGACAGATAGACAGATAGATAGATAGATAGATAGATAGATAGATAGATAGATAGATAGATACCCATTATGTTCAGGTCTCTTTTACTGGAATGTATTTTGGTTTTTATATGTAATTCATTTTTCCTTGTAAGGAAAAAGAGAGAGAGAGTCAGGGATGTGCGATTGGGAAGCATCCTCAAGGATCTACACAAGTAAGCAATACCACCACACGTCAGGGAACAGGGAACACTTTTGTTAACACAATCTCTCTTTCCATCCACAGTTCAGGAGAACCTTGAATGGAAGGTGAGTGACGTCACTTCTAGGTCCACATCAATAGGATCCATCCCTTTTGGAAATCAGCACTACAAAACCAACCAGGACCAGAAGGCGGCAGTCAGTTTGTTGACTACAGATGACTGAGACGGAACACTCAGAAGCACAGCTTTCTTTTATTGTTTTAATCAACCTCGAAAGGTATTTATTTTGGCCATTTTCCTGCCTTTCCTTTGGATGACACGGGGGCTTGCTAGTTCCCCACCACTCCTTTTGCTCAAAGTCTGCTAATATCACAATATACATATTTCATTATTTTATAGAAATAGTATTATATTCATAGAATTTCAAAAATATGCAATCAGTGTCATTTTTAAAAGGGTCATACTATGTCATGAATCATGCTTTGATTCACATCCCTTTTACTCTCTGTAGGGAATTTGCTTGTTTCTTCCTTAATTCTGTGAGTTTTGTCCGGTTGCTCTGATTTTCCCTCCAAAACCTTAAAGTGCAAGATAGATAAATTGACGGGTTGAATTTGGCCCAGTTTAATTGGATTTGTGAGTTTGCATTAGTTTGCTCGGCAGTGAACTGTTGTCCTGTCTTTTCTTGTGATCAATACTCTGAGTAAAACAGAGCTTTACTTGCAAAAACTGTTTAAAAAATTGGTTGGATGGAAAGTACTTACATAAAACACTTACCTGTCTATGGCATATACAGTATACATTTTAGATTAATTTAAATGGCATTTCATATTACAATACTTAAACTTAGTATGCATCTATATACTATGACACTATATTTCATCTTTTGTTTACAATTAGCATGTGGTATACTATAATATTATTTAACAAATACAGATAGTAAAAACTACATGCAATATTTTAATGAGAGAAAATCTCACTACAATACAGTAGAGGTAGATTTTCATCTGTAAAGCATTATACAAGCAACAGGTACTGTAAAACTGTATATCTATACGCCAGATTAAGAACATATAGTACTTTTAATAGCAATTAAGGGTAATTTGATTTTAGGGTGGTTACCCTTAGTGTGATAATTGCATGTTGTCTCTGTATTCATATGGGTTTCCTTACAAGCTTCTGTGTGCTTCAACAGACCTAAGACATGCTATCATGTGAGCTGGCTTCTTTAAATCACAATGGTGTGAGGGTATGGGTGTAGTTGTATGTAAGCAAGAGTAGTCTTTTTAAGGAGATTTCTGCTGTGATTGGTTCTACGTTCTGGTGACCCTGAACAAGGTAAGTGGTAAAAATGGATACTTGAATAGTTGCAACAAAAGACAAAAATGTTGGTGACAAAAAAGTGCTGTGGGGCTATTAATTTATTTCAAAATAAATATTGCATCACTTCTATTTAACAATGCATATTGTGTCGTGGCAGTGCTCCTGTAAGGCAAATATTTCAGCAGCTCATGGGAATAAATTCCCCTGGTAAAAGTAGTGATTAATCACTTATGTATACGTGTGTTGTCGCCCAAGTATATAGAGCTTGGAGCCATTCCAAGAGTGAATGCTGCTGGGGTGGGCTCCAGGATCCCGTGACCCTGAATTTAATCAATTCCTATTCATTTATGCTGATAAACAGATTGGTGACACAAAGTTTAGTGCTGCTGTCTTATTCACGAGTTCTGATCCCAGCCCAGTCATTGTCTATGTTTGCACATTCTCTCTGTGTTTCTGTGGGCTTACCTTAAGCATCGCAAAGCTGTGAATGTTAGGCAAACCGAAGACACCAGACTGGCCCAGTAACTGCGAGGGTGGCAGAGGTGCCATGCCTTGCAGTAGACTACCACCTTGTTTAGGATTGGTTCATGCTTTATACACAGAGGTAATGGGGATAGGCTGTAATAAAGTGTATATATATATATATATATATATATATATATATATAACTATATAGTTATATATATATAAATAGATATATATAGATATATAGATACAGAATATATATTTATATATATATACCCTTTTAGATTAAAGATTATTGTTTATTCTACCACAGTGGACAAGTTATGTTGTTGCTTTTCTAAGGCACCATGAATCGTTAGCATTATATTTGGAACATATAATAAAATACCAAATACAGAATTTTTATAGATAGTTTATGGGTCCTACCTAAAGGAAATCCTCATAACCCAGCTTAATGCTTAATCCAGCCCTTGGGCAAGCCATTTGCAAAACTATAAAAGAAATGTGACAGTTTATTTCTGGAGTGCAATTGAAGGTAACTTTTGTTATCAGTACATTTCCCTTTGGGTGCAATCTGCAGCATATAAATAATAAGTGGAATTTTTTTTTTTTGGGAACCACCTGTTTTTCTGAAGATCAGACCAGCGTCAGCTTTTACTTAGATATATAAAACCATCAACAGCATCCAATTATACAGGTCTTGTTCAAATTTTAAAAGGCTCATGCTGAAGCTCTGTCACATCTTATTTAGTCCATCCACCGGCACGCAAAATGAAGATATCCTATACTGAAACCTGAACACATTTCCAATATTGAGATTTTTTTTTTTCTTTTGAAGCAGGGATGACGAAAGTCTGATGGCACAGCTGAGATTTCAGATAGATCTCCCAATCCAGTTAATCCTCCACTTTGCCCAAGTGCCTTCACACACCCTGAGGCAGTGGCTAACTTTACAAATGTGGCTATGCGATTGCTCAGAAAAAACAGCTAGCATTACAGCTTGGATCCTGCAAAACTATCACTTTCCCATCCTTTTCCCCAGCCCTTGTTTGAGGACATGCCAAAAACATGCAACACTTTCTGCTGACAGGAAGCTCTCCGCTTTCATTATTCAGGGGCTCCGAGGTTTTGTTCTGTATGTGTCGAGATATCAAAACCACTTCAGAATTAGCTGTCAGGACTCATTACCAGATTTCAATGCATTTTTACAAATAAGCTGATACAGGGAAATTAGAAGCAGTAATTAAGCGCAAAATTATAGACCAGCTGGGGAGGCATCAAGTTGGCAAAATGAGAGTACAGTTCGGAGCTTGAAACAGATGCGGTAGTTACTAAAACATCTCTACTGCAGATGAAAAGAAAAAGAATAAAAATAAAATAAGAAATCCTTAAACACCAACCACCACAAACAATAATCATCTCCTTTGAAAAATTGTAAATCCAAATAAATGTCCACATGCAGAAAGTGACTCTTCACACCGACGGAGTCACTGTCACCGCATTTGTTCCTTTTTCTTTTTAACAAGTGGCAAAACTGCTCGGCTATAAACATCTCGATATCATCATTAAACCCAAATTGATTTCAACACCTCGGAGTCCTCGTCTAAGCACGCTCTGTCACTCAGAATCCACTGCCCTTCTGCTTCCTTCCCTGATTTATTTATCATTTTACTAACCCCCCTGGATTTTCCTCCGTGCTTACCTGAATGCACTGTCTGGTCTCACTTTACACACACACACACACACACACAGAAAACAAGGGAACTACATGCAATCTATTAATAGTTAATCACTGTTGCGTTTAACCAGTGTTACCCAACACTGATTAGCTATAGAAGCAGAAGCACTGAAGCCAATGCTAGCAAGAAACAAATAAATAAAAGAGCTACTCTTTTCTAAAAGCTGAATTAGAAAAAAAAAAGAGCCGTCTGCGAAGAAAGCAATGTTTGGGTAGTTTGACTGACAAAACCCCTTTCAGCACCTAGCAACAAATCCTCTTTCACCAAGCACAGAGCATTCCAACATATGCTCTGTCATGGTCAGTTTCTAATTACATTCATAATGATGTGATGGCGTTTGTAATCCTACCTTCCATGCCAGCTGTTTTGCGAGTCACTCCATCACGCCAGTAAGTTGGCGGCTGAAACAAATCAGGGCAGAGCAAAGCGGCATCTTCTCCCTGCATCTGTCATCTTCCTGAGAGCATTCTATTACTGCCGACTGCTGGGAGCCAGAAAGTCTATTTGAATTCCTGCAGCTCTCCTCTTGCATGATTCAAGTTAGGCTAGGTGGGCATGTCTAACGTGATTCTCCCCATCATTTATTATGCAGCTGCTACACGAAGGGGTCTGCTAACCCCTCTTTATCTGATACGTCAGTCAGAGTAACCTAGACCTCAGTACAATAACATGCAGCAAAGGCTGCTTAAATGTGCAGACGACACATTCTGCCACAATCAGACTCCCTGTTACCCATCCCAGTGTGTAAAGGAGGCTAAAACACTAGAACTGACACTAAAAAAGGTGCTTGTGCAGTTCCCTATTCAGAAATCAATTTAACTGATGACAATGTATTTTAGGGGAGTAACTCTTTCTATTGTCCCTTCACAGCAAATAGCAATATGCCTATTTCTGTTGCACCAATCAGAATTTGTGTCCAATATTGTACCTTATCTATAACATAACCACTGATAATGTACATTTACCTTATTATTCACAATACAGCTTTTTGTGCTACACATTCAGAAGGTCGCCTGGTCTCCCTACAGTGCTGAGTATGTAAGTCTGTCTATCAGTCTTTTAAGATAACAGAATATGAAATAAAAAGCTTTGTAATAAAGCTGCGTTTAAATTCAAAAAAAGAAATAGAAAGTAAGAAAATCTGAAGATTGAATTAGGGACACACCTATACTTTATAATATATATAAATATATAGATATTAATAATAACATACATTATACACACACACAGAGTGTGTGTGTGTGTGTGCCTTTATATAAATATTTTTTTTTTCAAAGGGTAGTGGTGCAGTGAGTGCCACTGCTGTTTTATCAGTTTCCAGGTCTTCAGGTTTCATTCAGTGTTGGTCTACCTTCTGTGCACAGTCTAAATTTTCTCCTCTGTGCAGACAGGGTGGCCTTGTAGACTTTAAGACACAAGGTTGCTGGTTTGGTTACCGCCATTAAATCACAGAGTGACACTGAAAGAGTCAGTAAACCTTGCTGTGCCCCATGCATGAATTTTAAATATAGTGTAAACATTATATATATATATATATATATATATATATTTTTTTCAAAGGGTATTGTTTTATTCATACACACATACATATACAATATACATAGGCACACCTAAAATATATATTAAATATATCCATATTCTTTCTGTGTACTCTCTCTCTCTATGTCTATTGTCACATGTGCACTTGGGAGGCAGGCTAAGGGTTTAACAAGGGCAGGGATTGATGAATTGCACTAACCTGTCTTCTTCTTCTTCTGCAGATCACCTGATCAGAAACCTGTCTGAAACTCCTCCAGTTCCTGCACTTTGTTCCTAGCTACAACTTTTACCAACCTCACTTTTGGTTTTGAACCCCATGGATCTGCCTCTTCCTTCCCCACAACTGTAAAAGTCTAACACCTTCCCTTCCTAGTTTGTCCCTGTTTGGACGCTGCACCAGACAGTTCTCTGGAGCTATTAATTAAATTGTCTAATGTGATCAATATACGGGGTGGATCCCCAACTCTTCATCTGCTTTGTTCTTGCATTTTACAATTTATATATATATATATATATATATATATATATATATATATATATATTGTGGCAGACGGCCAGGGCCCCTACAACGGCTGGGATGTCCTGATTATGTAAGGACTGGGATAGAGAGTATTGTCAATACCGTTTCTCCCCTGGACTGACAGAGGGCAGCCCCCTTGGTTTCCAGTGGGGCCACCGCCAGGGGACTAGGAGTCAACAGCCAGAGTTGAGAGGAAGAGGACAAGGCCTGTCTGGTGGACTGAAGAGAGCGGCCAAGGGACGTGTTGATGTTTTACCTTGGTGTTGTAAAGCACACTTGTAAATAAACCATGTGCTGTGTGGACTACTACCTGTCTGTGTTGGGGTTATGGTGGCTGTACATGCCCTAGGACTTGACAACATCTACCTATCTATATCTCTATATATTATATATATCTATCTATTTTTATATATATATATATATATATATATATATATATATATATATATACATACTGTGATGGACGGCCGGTGTTTCAGCCTGGCTGAGACATCCCTCAACTGAAGAAACAAGACTTTTTGGAGCACTACATCCCCCGGGGCGCTAGATGGCAGCTCCCCTGGATGGAAATGGTTCCTCAGATTCCTGCAGGGCAGTATCGGACATGTAGTCCATCTCTTCAGCCCTTTTGGGTGCCATGGGTGCTGCCAGGGGGAGCTCACCAAGAACCAAGGGACTATTACCGTGACGCTAACCAGGAAGTATTTCGGAGTCACGAGGACGGAAACCCGCAGTACTTCCGGGAAATTTGAAGCAGGCATTTGGCCCGGAGAAGGAATACTTCCAGGTCATGGACTTTAAAAGGACTTTGGGAAACCCAGCAGATGGAGCCGGAGTTGGTTGGCAGAGTGACGGAGCTGCAGGGAGTGAAGGATTGGTTATTGTGTTTATTATTGATTGTTGTATTGATTTATTATTAGAGAATTTTGAAGTGTGCTGTGCTTTGTACACTATTATTGAAGAATAATATTAAAGAATCTTCTTGGTGTTTTATACATGTGTCCTGGACGTATATCTGGTGGGTTCCATGGGGCAACAATGTCTCTAGCGTCCACAATACGCATACAGCAATATATATATATATATATCCGCTGGCAACCAAAGCCTATGACGTTAGCAAGTAGTTGCTGGCTGAAATAACCCTAGATAATAAACTATTCCATTGTCAAAACACATACATATTTTCACTTATAAACTGTTCCTGCATGAGTTTAAAATGTGCAAGAAAATTGTAGCACATTGGAAAAATGCTACTCATACACATGGGAAACATTACACCCAATACAGAGAGTGACAGGATTTACAACCAGGATCTGTAAAGCAGTAATGTTGCAGCCATTGAGATACTCTTTTTTGTTTTATTTATTTAAATTATGAAAATTAGGCAGAAACAATTTTCAAGAAATACCAGAAAATTATGGTTTAGGTTAAAACTTGAATGCTCTCAAATAATTTCAGATTTGATTTTATAAAGCAACTTACATAGAAAGCGGTTTAGAAGGACTTATTTTACTAAAGCGGTTTAGTGTTAGTGTTACATTGTACTGGAGGAAAAGGGAGAATCCCCAACTGAACAGGAGAAAAGGGTGTTAGACAAGGGAACAGTCAAAGTAATATTAATCTGAGAAAGAGGACTTCCTTTTGCTTCATTGTGTCTAGGGTTATAGGAGGATACACCTTATTTATCTCAATGGAGGTCTGGGCTGAATGGTGAAGTATTTATTTATTATACATGTGAATCCTGAGGAATAGTTGTATAATGTGGTCCACTCTCTCTGTTCTTGTGTGGAAGGAGCTACAGACAATCATCATCTGTTCAAGAGACTAGAATATATGCAGGTACCATGCTGTACCCAAGTAGAATTAATGGCACTTATGAGCATTTCATTTGCTGTATGACATATTATAAAAAATATTTTGAGTAACTAATATGGTCCTTCTGCACAGGTAGATGGACAATATTCCTAGCAACCTGGAAATTTAAATAATGATATTTGGGGATTATATAGAGTGCCAGGATCACTAATAATAGTTGGAAGACAGAAACAACCACAGTTTCAGGAACATGTGAATAAGTGTTCTATTTGTTTTTTCATACTTATTGTTATTTATGTTGGTTATATAGAGTCATTATAAATTTATTGTGTAGTTGTAAATAATCATAACTTCAGTTCAAAATGAGTGTATAAAAAGGGTAAGTGAAAGAATTTATTACATTTTTACACAAATACAGTATATTCTGGAAAAAATTAATTTTTAACATATCCACCATCATCATGTTAACAAATCGTGATGTGATTCTCAAGTTCTACAAGTACATTTTGCTGTTGATTTTCAGTAATATCCAGAATTATATTTTTTATCCTTGTACACAAATTATCTAAACAACATGCTTTAGTTGTGTATTGCATCTTCCTTGTAATGGGTTCTAAGTCTTCTTTATACTGCAATGACAAATTTTAGCTTGGCCATCCATAGGAAGCAGTTTACTTTTTCATCTGTTGAGGTCTGGGGACAATCATAATTCTGAAAATAGGGTAATGAACAAATTTATACATTAATTAAAAATGAATTACTATTAGAAGTTTATTATTAAACTATAATAAAGTAAATTAATCATGTTTTACCATTTTCTTTACAGATTGATTTTATCATGCAAACAAGTTATGATCACTTACTTATTATGACCCTGTATTGTATTTTTAGCATTATGATTGCAATGTCATCACTTTTCCATTTTGTTTGCTGTTTTACTATGGGAGTCACAATTTTGTGAGCAGTTTTCATACTGTAGGTGCTGCAATATTGTTTGTAGCAAACCCCATTGCTAATCATGTGATTTGCAGCCTGTGATATCTTTGCACTTCCCACATAAAAGATGGCAGCACACCCAATACATTGTCCAAACTTTGGGCAAATTGCTCTCCTAAATAATTCTTTAATCCAGAGTTGCTAGTTAAAAAAAATGATTAGCTTAGTGTGGCTTTGACAATGTGAACATTTTGAGTATAAATTTTGGCTAACATTTTAGTTTTGGATGCTGACAATTCATGTATCAACCCCTGCCTGTTTGTCTTTACCATGTGTTGCTCACCATAAAAGTCAGTCTGGACAAGCCAGAGGGAGAGAAGGGAAAAGAAAAACAAATTATGTGCAATATTTGATAGAACTGTTGACCCAATTGCATATACAATATTTTGATAGCAAGTAATGTGATCTCTGTCTTCTATCCTGGAGTATATTTTAATTTACCACTTAAGACCAAGCAGTCTTTGTCAAAACTTTTATTCTAAAGAATTAGGCAAGCTATTAAGAGTCTACGAGTGCCAACAATGGATTAGTTCTCTGTCCAAAGTTAGATCCTGCTTAAATACACTCTGACAATCTACAACCTTTAAATCGGATTTAAGAAAGCTATGTTGCAAGCTGTTAATTTGGATGTGGTTCAGCTATATTTTTCACATCATTTTCAAAACGTCATATTATATATATATATATATATATATATATA